>CM042011.1:72383853-72983853 GCA_023525715.1 Cichorium intybus
GGGTTTAGAGTTTAAGAAATAAGTTTATGTTTAGTGTTTAGGGTTTAGGGTTTAGGTTTAGGGTTTAGGGTTTAGGGTTTAGGGGTTAGGGTTTAGAGTTTAAGTTTTATAGTTTAAATAAGTTTATGTTTAGGGTTTAGGGTTTAGGGGTTAGGGTTTGAGGTTTAGGGTTTAGGGTTTAGGGTTTAGGGATTAGGGTTTAGATTTTATGTTTTATGGTTTAAGGGTTTAGAGTTTAGGGTTTAGGGTTTAGTGTTTAGGGTTTAAGGTTTAGGATTAAATATTGAATAATTTTATTAAAACGTTACATTAACGTATAACTTTATTTTTTATAAGTTGCGATTTAGACGTTATATTTAAAATGATTTAAAAAATCTATATAATTAAGTATTTAATAATTAATTTTAAGATTTAAACATTATAATTTTTTTTATAATTTACAATTTAAACATTATATTTTTTAAAATTAGAATTTAAACGTTATATTTAAAACGATCTAAACGTTACATTTATAACAAATCAAATAATTAATAATTAAGTATTTAACAATTAAGTTTTTAACATAAGCATTAAGTTCTTAAAAATTAAGCACTTATCAAAAATATTCCCAAACATATTATATTTTCCAAATCATTTTTCAAATTAAGCACTTAATAATTAAATCCTTAAAAATTAAGTACTTAACACATTAAGAACTTAACACCATCACATTATACATTTTCCAAATCATTGTCCAAACATATTAGAATTTCCAAATCATTTTCCAAACATATTATATATTCCAAATCATTTTCCATGTTAAGCACTTAATAATTAATCACTTAAAAATTAAGTTCTTAACATATTAAGAACTTAACACCATCACTTCCAAAACAAATCAAAACCATTAAACATTTTTTCATAAACCATTAAGAGCTTATAATAAGTCATTTTTAAAGAACTTAACACATTAAGAACTTAACATATTAAGACCATTAAACAAAATTGCAAAAATCATAAACACATACTTAGGGTGGTAGATGTTGTTTCTGAAGCAAGTGGCCGACAGTGGGGGAGTTATTCCGGCAGCCTCCGGTGGTGTTCTTGGTGGTGGTGGTTCTAACAAGAGAAGAAGTTGGTTAAAAATCAACATTTAAAACAATATAAATAGATAATCAAAAAACTTACACAATAGATGATAAATCTCGCCGGAAATGAGAAGCTATCGCCGGAAACGAGAAGCCAATCGCCGGAAAAAACGTGTGTCGCCGGAATTTGCTCGGGAACGCCGGTAAAGAGAAGCAAATCGCCGGTACAAGTGAAAGAGAGCACCGAGGAGTTGCTTTGGGGTGGTGGTGGTCGGAAAATCGAGAGAAAATCGCCGGAATAATCGAGAGGAAATGTGTAACGCCAAGACATGTTTTATTATATAATTATAATAAAAGGGCAAAATGGTCATTTTACCTTAGAAGGGTAAATTGGTCTTTTGGACAGAAAAGTATTTGGTTTGAAATAATATTTGAGTTTTGGACTTAAAATGTTATAAAAACAGATTTTTGGTCGTTTTACCACAAAAGGGTAATTTGGTCATTTGACCATGCGAGGGACCAAAAATGAAAAATATTGTTGGTTGTGGCGAAAATGTAAAGAATGGAAGTTTTATTGTAATAAAACTTGATTTTGTGGTCAAAGTTCAAGAAAATGAATTTAGGGACCAAATTGTAAAAATTTGTGATATATATAGAGAGAGTTGACTCTCTTTGACTGGCCATTGTGTGCACCTACGGGAGAAGATTTCTCTGCACAAATTCTGTAATACTTAGAGAAATCTTGAAGAATTGAAGATTGGAATTGGAACTATGGCTTGGAATTGATGATTCCTAAGCTTGAAAGGTTAGTTCTTCAAGTTCTAGCTTGTTATTTCTTGATGAGTTTTGTAGCAACTCAAAACTGCATTTGCAGTGATGATTATGTTGTTAAGTTGATGTAATACTTCCATTAAGTCATGCTAATAAGGACTTAACTAAAGAAAATGGAAGTAGATTGCTATTAGTGATGAATTTGAAGTTTTGAGGTTTTGGGACTAAGAACCCTAATTCTTCATTTTCATTGATTTAGTTGTTTTGAATGGTTGAAAACCTTGTTAGAGTATAAGGTTTTAGCGTAGAAACAAACCCCAATCGATTAAGGACTGGATTAAGGACTTAATGGTCCAAAACTGCTTGCTACAGTGCATAAATCGCGACTGTCCAGGGGGTCTGCCCAGGCGCAGGGCGCAGTGCGCCCAGGATCAGGGCGGGGTGCGCCCAGGCGCAGTGCGCCTGATACCTGGCGCAGTGCGCCTCCAAGCAGGGGCCTCCAAGCAGGGGCCAGGCAGGGGACTTCCGACTCGCTAACTTTCGTTTGGCTTGTCCGTTTTAGCTCAAATTTGGACCATAGGCTCGTTATGGTCTGAAAAGTTTGGGAAAATGATTAAGTTGAGTTTTCGACCCCTCGGGGGCACTGTAAATCGATTCGAATGCCTCGGTGAATAGTAAAATTCATAAAAAGTTAGTAAACGGAAAGTTTATTAACTAGGCATTGTTTGCAATGATATTGTATTGAACTCTATTGTATTAGAGTCAATTGGAATGATTATTAACCTATTATCATTTGATATATAAATGAATAAATAGGTATGGGACAAAATGGTTGTGGTGCACGCAAAGGCAAGAAACAACCGAAATTGAAACGCAGCTAGTATCCAGGTGAGTAATCTCACTGATATCATATATGATATATGATGATTGAATTGTTACAGGTTGAAACTGACTTGTGGGACGAAAATGACAAGCTTGAAGAGATAGGAAATGACAAGACCGGAACCAGCCGTGAGTCAATAAAATGAAATGACAAGACCGGAAACAGCCGTGAGTCAATAAAACTTATATAGACAAGACCGGAACCAGCCGTGAGTCTAGGCAACAGCGGGCTTACCCGTGAGCCAAGGCAACAGCGGGATTTTCCTGTGAGCCATAACTAACTTCTGGATTTTATATCCAATGGGTGCGGCCTTCGGGCTATGATTGTGGTGCGGCCTTCGGGCTATGACTCCGGTGCGGCCTTCGGGCTATGACTCCGATGCGGCCTTCGGGCTATGATTTCTGGATTTTATATCCAATGGGTGCGGCCTTCGGGCTATGATTTTGGTGTGGCCTTTAGGCTATGACTCCGGTGCGGCCTTTGGGCTATGTCTCCGATGCTTGGTGCGGCCTTCGGGCTATGATATTTGGTGCGGCCTTCGGGCTATGATATTTGGTGCGGCCTTTTGGCTATGATTTTGTTACAGGTACATGGTGCGGCCTTTTGACTATGATATCGGGTTATTAAACCCAGTTGGTGCGGCCTTCGGGCTATGAATTATATATTGATAATGTTTTAGTGCAGCTTATATAGCTATGACACAGTGTGCGGCTTAAATAGCCAGGATATACGGTACGGTCCGATGTGACTAAGAGATATGGGACAGAAATAGTGGTATATGATTATATGTGCAAATAACTGACGTGGCTTGTTAATTACAGGATACTATGATTCAGCCTGTAAGGCTACAGATTAGGATGTGAAATCCTAGAATATATGCGGTCAGCCAGTAAGGCTAGGATTCTGGAATCGATATCCAGACAATTATATTATTGTATTTTGATACATGTTATTTGCAGATTTGATTACCCACTGAGCTTTGTAGCTCATACCGTTTGTTAATGTCCCTGCAGGTTAGCATGATACTGATAGGGGACAAGATAGAGTCCGTGACTTCGGAGTGGAACTTGTAGATGCTGTATGTAGCAGCCCGGCTTCAAAGGAGACTATGGTATTTTATACTCTCCTTGATACACTTGTACCCGTGTTTATTAAAATATACCCCTTTGTTATGGTTTTATGTATTGAAATCTTGGTTTTTAAATGAAAAATTTTTCAGGGGTGTTTTGTTTTAAAAAGCCGGGTGTTACAAGTTGGTATCAGAGCCGTGGTTTAAGTGAACTAGGTGTCTATAGAGTAGATTCCTGGACTTAAACCCTGAGATAGTAGACATGATGCATAGTTAGGTGTATATAGTTGTTATTATACATATATAACCTAACTGTTGCTAACTTCTGACGTATAAGAAGTATGAACTGTGAATCTTCTTGGGAGACATTTAGGGTGCGAAGCTCTAGGAAATGGATTAACCCTCTCGCACGACTCCATTGGATGAGGAGCAAAAATGGGACGAATAGCAGAAAATCCACATGATGAGCAATGTTAGCTGGTGTGGTCAGATAAAGAAATCGGTTACTCACCTTGGTTGATATTCAAGGTGAAAGAACGGTAGTTGAAACTACAAGGAAAGCAGAAGATAGTAGTGGACTTCTCAGAAGAAGTTATCACAAATTAGGTCTAACCTTAAAAGGAAAGAGACCAGAACGAAAAGATGATATGATGTAAGAAGTGCAGGAAAAGCACTCAGAACATTTTAGAGTTGAGACTCTATCGTTGATATGCTGAAATTGCAGAAAATGGGGGCAAATTGCTCAAGCTTGTTGGATGGGACGGAAGTGGTTCCAGCGTGGAACTATAGATCACTTCCTTATGAAATACTCACATGCTAGATGTGGAGTAACGGGTGATGAACCCAGGAAAGAAAGAAGAAATGAATGGTCGAAAAGGACCAGTGGTACCTTGAGCATTCCAGCAGATTGTGGAAGAAGCTTATGAGGAGACTGATATGATCTCCGATATAATTGTTCAACATATAACTCGTGTATGTTATATTTGATCCATAAAGCTATGCTTGGGATCGATGACTTGATGTCATGTTGGAATATTTCATCAACGATTTTGGATGAAATTTTGGAAGAAGCTATAGCAGATAGCACGTATGTTCTAGATATTGAACACCTGGAAAGTAGTCTGCCTAGGATTTACGGGACCATTTTCCCTATAAATCTAAAGCCGATGACTACCAGTGAATATGAAGCAATTGTGCATATGAATAGGTTAGCAAAGAATTATGCTAACATGAGTTGTAGAAATAAGAACAGTATGGTTCTTAAAATAGAAATGAAATGGATGGAAATCCATAATAAATGACCGTTGTTGAGAATACCGGTTATTTTCTTTGCTTAAACTCGGAAAAGAGTTAGTAAAAGAATGATGTTGTAATTGGCATACGTGGTATTGGCCAAGTTAAATCAAGCAGTGATAGTAGTGTACTACTTTAAATAAATCCTCGGATGTTTCTTTTGAAAAGAACTTCCAAGATTTCTGCCTGATAGGCGAGAAAGGTTTATGATTAAACTAATTTTGGGAGCTGTTTTTGGTATACGGGCTCTGTATTGATTTGCATCTGTAGAGATGGCAGAGTTGGAAGGCAACTAGAAGAAACTTAGAATTGGGGTCTCTTATGGCCGTATGTGTCATCGTATGGAGCCCTATCTTGTTTGAAAAGAAGAAAGACAAGTTAATGCATATTGTGCATTGACTAATGGGAATCTGATATTCTCGAAACCAGATTGAAAATGAGGTACAGTTGTACCAGACATTGAAGTTAATTCACTGATTTAAGTGATTTGTAAAATTCTCCAAGTATGAAAATTTGGCTAAAAGAAGATTTATATTTTTTGGGCATGTTAATAATGTCAGGGATGATAAAGTAGATCCAGAGTAAAGGATGATGTGATAAAACAGAAACCGCCTTGGAATCTGACTGAAATTAGTAGTCTCCTTGGATTTGCGGGTTAATTTAGGAGAGTTGTACAAAACTGCTCCTTGACAGTTGTTCAGTTGACTAAGGTTAACTAAGAAAAGTATAAAGTCTGAGTGGTAGAAAGACCACAGGCATCTTGTAAAGGTTTGGAATAAACCTTGTGTGAGACTCTGACATTAGCATTGATGCTAAGCGGATGGATTGGATCATCGAAATGCATCCAGTCGTGACGGTAGATGCACGATGTTGCTGTAGCAACTATAATTTTGGCATTGAAGCTTTGGAAACACTATCGATATAGTGTAAAGCTTACTGTTATAAGGATCATAAGAGTTTGAAATGCTTTATTGATCAAAAAGGCAGTTGAATATGAGATAGCAAAGATAGATGGGTTACTTAGAGATTTCAGGTATGAAATCCTGTACCATCTCGAAAAGGGCAGATGTGGCTATAGATGCTTTGAATTAGAAAGAGTATCTTTTGAAGATACAACCACATGCGTGAGTGTGACGAATTGATTACCTGAGTTGATTCGGGTAGCACAGAAAGATGTATGCACGTTTGAAAATGTGAATAATAAATAAATGATTGAATATTAGCAGAAGCTAGTTGGGAGATCACAGCGATTTAAACCCTTGGTGGTTGTGAATGTTGATTTCAAAGCAAAGGGAAACATGAAAATCATCTTGAAAAGATGTATTTTGTACTAGATATGCAGTGTACCCGGAGCAATACCAGACTGGATAGGTCGATAAAACTTATGTGTTGGTGGCCGGGATAGAAGAAAGGTATTGAAAGAGGTATGAAAAGTATTTGACTTGTACGCTAAGTAAAGTCAAATCGTTAGAAACATGTGAAGAAATTGACTCGTTGTTGGTCCCAGAAAAGAAATGCGACAACATTGTTATAGACTTTGCAATAAAGTCTCTGCAAGTACCGTGTATTGGTGAATAAAATGACCAAATGATGCAGATTTTAGAAGATGTGCTTGAAAAGTGCACAGCAGACCTTAGTGAAAGATGTGGAAATAGTCTATCTCTGATAGAATTTGCAAGAAATAACAGCTTATATGCTAGCAGTTTGATGACTCACATGAAGAATGGTATGGAATACCATGATATCCTCCGATTTATGGGATTAAAGATGTGATAAAGCCGTTGGCTAGATCCTAGTTTGTTGCACAAACTGAAGAAAATACTTGCTGAGTACGAACGAGTTTGAAGAATGGTTAAGAAATTGTAAAAGTGGTATGTGGATCACTGAATATAAACCTTTGAAATTCCAAGTAAAGGAATATGTTAGTGCGAAGAGTAAACCTTTGGAAAGGTTAAAAATCTGTTTGGGACGAAAAAAAGGTTAAGTCCTTATTTATTGTACCTTCTCATACGTCCCAGAGAGTAAGAATTTTGGTGTACTGATCGAAGTTTCGTGATGACCTTCAAGAAATTATAAAGTTTTCTATGGATCTCATCTCTGGAGAATATAGGATGATGAATTCTAACGTGTCCCTCATGTTGATATGAAGATTGATACGTAGATAAGGTACCCGGGACAACCGGAGGAATGATATGCGAGTGGTGATTTACCACAAGATAAGAAGACTAGTATGGTTAAGTGATTAGGCAATACTATATAGATTCCGACATGACGTAGAAGACCGAAAGTGAAACGAAACGAGGATGACATACCCTTAACTCCTTGTATGATTTCGGGGACGAAATCTTTTGAAGGAGGGGAGAATTTGTAACGCCAAGACATGTTTTATTATATAATTATAATAAAAGGGCAAAATGGTCATTTTACCTTAGAAGGGTAAATTGGTCTTTTGGATAGAAAAGTATTTGGTTTGAAATAATATTTGAGTTTTGGACTTAAAATGTTATAAAAACAGATTTTTGGTCGTTTTACCACAAAAGGGTAATTTGGTCATTTGACCATGTGAGGGACCAAAAATGAAAAATATTGTTGGTTGTGGCGAAAATGTAAAGAATGGAAGTTTTATTGTAATAAAACTTGATTTTGTGGTCAAAGTTCAAGAAAATGAATTTAGGGACCAAATTGTAAAAATTTGTGATATATATAGAGAGAGTTGACTCTCTTTGACTGGCCATTGTGTGCAGCTACGGGAGAAGATTTCTCTGCACAAATTCTGCAATACTTAGAGAAATATTGAAGAATTGAAGATTGGAATTGGAACTATGGCTTGGAATTGATGATTCCTAAGCTTGAAAGGTTAGTTCTTCAAGTTCTAGCTTGTTATTTCTTGATGAGTTTTGTAGCAACTCAAAACTGCATTTGCAGTGATGATTATGTTGTTAAGTTGATGTAATACTTCCATTAAGTCATGCTAATAAGGACTTAACTAAAGAAAATGGAAGTAGATTGCTATTAGTGATGAATTTGAAGTTTTTAGGTTTTGGGACTAAGAACCCTAATTCTTCATTTTCATTGATTTAGTTGTTTTGAATGGTTGAAAACCTTGTTAGAGTATAAGGTTTTAGCCTAGAAACAAACCCCAATCGATTAAGGACTGGATTAAGGACTTAATGGTCCAAAACTGCTTGCTACAGTGCATAAATCGCGACTGTCCAGGGGGTCTGCCCAGGCGCAGGGCGCAGTGCGCCCAGGATCAGGGCGGGGTGCGCCCAGGCGCAGTGCGCCTGATACCTGGCGCAGTGCGCCTCCAAGCAGGGGCCAGGCAGGGGACTTCCGACTCGCTAACTTTCGTTTGGCTTGTCCGTTTTAGCTCAAATTTGGACCATAGGCTCGTTATGGTCTGAAAAGTTTGGGAAAATGATTAAGTTGAGTTTTCGACCCCTCGGGGGCACTGTAAATCGATTCGAATGCCTCGGTGAATAGTAAAATTCATAAAAAGTTAGTAAACGGAAAGTTTATTAACTAGGCATTGTTTGCAATGATATTGTATTGAACTCTATTGTATTAGAGTCAATTGGAATGATTATTAACCTATTATCATTTGATATATAAATGAATAAATAGGTATGGGACAAAATGGTTGTGGTGCACGCAAAGGCAAGAAACAACCGAAATTGAAACGCAGCTAGTATCCAGGTGAGTAATCTCACTGATATCATATATGATATATGATGATTGAATTGTTACAGGTTGAAACTGACTTGTGGGATGAAAATGACAAGCTTGAAGAGATAGGAAATGACAAGACCGGAACCAGCCGTGAGTCAATAAAATGAAATGACAAGACCGGAAACAGCCGTGAGTCAATAAAACTTATATAGACAAGACCGGAACCAGCCGTGAGTCAAGGCAACAGCGGGCTTACCCGTGAGCCAAGGCAACAGCGGGATTTTCCTGTGAGCCATAACTAATTTCTGGATTTTATATCCAATGGGTGCGCACTTCGGGCTATGATTGTGGTGCGGCCTTCGGGCTATGACTCCGGTGCGGCCTTCGGGCTATGACTCTGATGCGGCCTTCGGGCTATGATTTCTGGATTTTATATCCAATGGGTGCGGCCTTCGGGCTATGATTTTGGTGTGGCCTTTAGGCTATGACTCCGGTGCGGCCTTTGGGCTATGTCTCCGATGCTTGGTGCGGCCTTCGGGCTATGATATTTGGTGCGGCCTTCGGGCTATGATATTTGGTGCGGCCTTTTGGCTATGATTTTGTTACAGGTACATGGTGTGGCCTTTTGACTATGATATCGGGTTATTAAACCCAGTTGGTGCGGCCTTCGGGCTATGAATTATATATTGATAATGTTTTAGTGCAGCTTATATAGCTATGACACAGTGTGCGGCTTAAATAGCCAGGATATACGGTACGGTCCGATGTGACTAAGAGATATGGGACAGAAATAGTGGTATATGATTATATGTGCAAATAACTGACGTGGCTTGTTAATTACAGGATACTATGATTCAGCCTGTAAGGCTACAGATTAGGATGTGAAATCCTAGAATATATGCGGTCAGCCAGTAAGGCTAGGATTCTGGAATCGATATCCAGACAATTATATTATTGTATTTTGATACATGTTATTTGCAGATTTGATTACCCACTGAGCTTTGTAGCTCATACCGTTTGTTAATGTCCCTGCAGGTTAGCATGATACTGATAGGGGACAAGATAGAGTCCGTGACTTCGGAGTGGAACTTGTAGATGCTGTATGTAGCAGCCCGGCTTCAAAGGAGACTATGGTATTTTATACTCTCCTTGATACACTTGTACCCGTGTTTATTAAAATATACCCCTTTGTTATGGTTTTATGTATTGAAATCTTGGTTTTTAAATGAAAAATTTTTCAGGGGTGTTTTGTTTTAAAAAGCCGGGTGTTACAAAATGAGAGGGTTGTTTGGGTTGCGTAACAGACGAAATGGGGAGCTGGAGAGAGTAAGTCTGTTCGCAGACTTTTAGCGGCGACGTAATTAGGGTTTTACCGGCGACATTGGAAATAGCGGCGACGCTTTAAAAACGCGCTTCCTTTCTTGACCGTCAGATGGTAATGCAATGGACGGTAAAGATGGCGATCCGCGTGACATAGCAATAGCGACGACAAAAAGGCATTAGCGGCGACACCTATGGAGGGAAATTTTCCCGCTACTTTTTTCACCGTCGGATCACACATTTGGTGGACGGTTTGGATTAAACATCACACGGATCGCTGTACGCTCAATACCGGCGTCACCTTTACCGGCGACATCCGGTATTAGCGGCGACACCAAACGCGTGTTTTTGGCAAATCTTGGCAAATGATTCGAGGCCTTGCTCGAACTCAGGTGACTTACGTTTTGGATTAGTAGTCCAGCTTTTATCGATAGGCATTATGCAACTGGAACATATATTAGGGTTTAAATCGGATAAAGTATTTGTATAGGAAACAATAGGTTATACAATTAGATCGCTGAAAGGATAATTCAAAAACTATCCTCAGAAGGGGAATAGATTATCGGACAACGTTGATAGAGTATTTGCAAAGGTAGGCTTCTACACCCACTTTTTGAATACTTTATCTCATATATGAATGTGTATTACATGACTGTTTGTTTAAGAAAAATTCGGCAGCATTTCCCCTTAGCTCCCAGGTATATTTGTAAGTATATACCCGAGGAGCAAAGAGAAAATGACAACCAAATTTTTCTTAAACGAGCAATCATGTAATACACATTCATATCCTAGATGAGATAAAGCATTCAAAAAGCAGTCCCAAAACGGGGACAACTCGAAATTAATTACTAAATCAATTTCGAGCGGGTATTTCTAAGCTTTTGATGATTGAAACGAAGAAATGTAAACATATAGTTTACGTTTCAGAGTACCTAAACACTACAACATTTGCGATTTAAATAAGTTCATGTTTTTAGTTTAGGGGTTAGGGTTTAGAGTTTAAGTTTTATGGTTTAAATAAGTTTGTGTTTAGGGTTTAGGGTTTAGGGTTTAGGGTTTAAGGTTTAGGGTTTAGAGTTTAAGTTTTATTGTTTAAATAAGTTTATGTTTAGGGTTTAGGGTTTAGGGTTTAGGGTTTAGGGGTTAGGGTTTAGAGTTTAAGTTTTATGGTTTAAATAAGTTTGTGTTTATGGTTTAGGGTTTAAGGGTTAGCGTTTAGCGTTTAGGGTTTAGTGTTTAGGGTTTAAGTTTTATGGTTTAAATAAGTTTGTGTTTAGGGTTTAGGGTTTAGGGTTTAGGGTTTAGAGTTTAAGAAATAAGTTTATGTTTAGGGTTTAGGGTTTAGGGTTTATGGTTTAGGGGTTAAGGGTTAGGGTTTAGGGTTTAGGGTTTAGGGTTTAGGGTTTAGGGTTTAGGGTTTAGGGTTTAGGGTTTAGGTTTAGGGGTTAGGGTTTAGGGTTTAGGGTTTAGGGGTTAGGGTTTAGAGTTTAAGTTTTATGGTTTAAATAAGTTTGTGTTTAGGGTTTAGGGTTTAGGGGTTAGGGTTTGAGGTTTAGGGTTTAGGGTTTAGGGTTTAGGGATTAGGGTTTAGATTTTATGTTTTATGGTTTAAGGGTTTAGAGTTTAGGGTTTAGGGTTTAGTGTTTAGGGTTTAAGGTTTAGGTTTAAATATTAAATAATTTTATTAAAACGTTACATTAACGTATAACTTTATTTTTTATAAGTTGCGATTTAGACGTTATATTTAAAATGATTTAAAAAATCTATATAATTAAGTATTTAATAATTAATTTTAAGATTTAAACATTATATTTTTTTATAATTTACAATTTAAACATTATATTTTTTAAAATTAGAATTTAAACGTTATATTTAAAACGATCTAAACGTTACATTTATAACAAATCAAATAACTAATAATTAAGTATTTAACAATTAAGTTTTTAACATAAGCATTAAGTTCTTAATAATTAAGTTCTTAAAAATTAAGTACTTATCAAAAATATTCCCAAACATATTATATTTTCCAAATCATTTTTCAAATTAAGCACCTAATAATTAAATACTTAAAAATTAAGTACTTAACACATTAAGAACTTAACACCATCACATCATACATTTTCCAAATCATTGTCCAAACATATTAGAATTTCCAAATCATTTTCCAAACATATTATATATTCCAAATCATTTTCCATGTTAAGCACTTAATAATTAATCACTTAAAAATTAAGTTCTTAACATATTAAGAACTTAACACCATCACTTCCAAAACAAATCAAAACCATTAAACATTTTTTCATAAACCATTAAGAGCTTATAATAAGTCATTTTTAAAGAACTTAACACATTAAGAACTTAACATATTAAGACCATTAAACAAAATTGCAAAAATCATAAACACATACTTAGGGTGGTAGATGTTGTTTCTGAAGCAAGTGGCCGACAGTGGGGGAGTTATTCCGGCAGCCTCCGGTGGTGTTCTTGGTGGTGGTGGTGGTGGTGGTTCTAACAAGAGAAAAAGTTGGTTAAAAATCAACATTTAAAACAATATAAATAGATAATCAAAAAACTTACACAATAGATGATAAATCTCGCCGGAAATGAGAAGCTATCGCCGGAAAAGAGAAGCCAATCGCCGGAAAAAACGTGTGTCGCCGGAATTTGCTCGGGAACGCCGATAAAGAGAAGCAAATCGCTGGTACAAGTGAAAGAGAGCACCGAGGGGTTGCTTTGGGGTAGTGGTGGTCGGAAAATCGAGAGAAAATCGCCGGAATAATCGAGAGGAAATGAGAGGGTTGTTTGGGTTGCGTAACAGACGAAATGGGGAGTTGGAGAGAGTAAGTCTGTTCGCAGATTTTTAGCGGCGACGTAATTAGGGTTTTACCGGCGACATTGGAAATAGCGGCGACGCGTTAAAAACGCGCTTCCTTTCTTGACCGTCAGATGGTAATGCAATGGACGGTAAAGATGGCGATCCGCGTGACATAGCAATAGCGGCGACAAAAAGGCATTAGCGGCGACACCTATGGAGGGAAATTTTCCCGCTACTTTTTTCACCGTCAGATCACACATTTGGTGGACGGTTTGGATTAAACATCACGCGGATCGCTGAACGCTCAATACCGGCGTCACCTTTACCGGCGACATCCGGTATTAGCGGCGACACCAAACGCGTGTTTTGGATGTCGCCGCTAATACCGGCTGTCGCCGGTAAAGGTGACGCTGATATTGACGACATTTCTTGTAGTGAGATGCCCCCAATTGATAGAAACTTCTTACATATAAATAATATTTAATTTGAATAACAAAAATATTTAATAGCTTTTTTTTTCGCCCCAATTCATACAAATCCTAAAATCGCCATGCTTAGAATATGCACCATCCCAATCCATACAAATCCTGAAATCGCCATGCTTAGAATATGCACCATCCCTTACCACATTTCAATGGGATTATGGAGTTTCTTGTCGATGTAAAAGAAAAGAGTCGCATGACAGCGAGCATATGAGAATTTAGAAAAAATGTAAAAGGCTATCATCATTTATTGCAAATTTAATTAAAAAGATGAGTTTCAATAACATGACATTTTGATCGTTGTATAAAAAGAACAACCCTCAACATGGAGCCAAATTTCCACCCATGGAGATATGATCTTTTTGAAAGCATAAAGAAAACAAAACAACAAAAAATCATATTCAAGTGTCATGTTATGTCATCTCTTGGTCTTGCGTTGTTTCCCACTCTCTCTCTCTTTCTCTCACTCTCTCTCTTTCTTTCATCCCCGTCCTTATTTTCTAGCTTCATCTCAAGCAACCAAGCTGTCCCTTGTTGGAACCTGTGAAACACACCCACCTATGCTCTAAGATTACGTACACCCTTAATCTTTCTCTTACAAGGCTGGGTGCATGCTTCTCTTCCGTTTCTATTACTTCTAAGGTACACCTTTTTCCTTGTTCTTAGATCCACAATCAAGATCCCTAAAAACACAGACTCACTCACTCGCACACACACACAATTCATTCTTTGAACAAATCGAAGTCACATGAGCTACAAAACGTATCTGGGATGTGCACCCAGAAATCGGAGTTAGACTCACTTTGAGTATCCCTGGAATTTTCATGATTTTGTTGAAAAACTGTGTTCCATCTTTATGAAAAGTTCATCGTCAATTATAAGTCTCTTCTAAAATTTATTTTTATAACTAGATTAAACTAATAAAGTTTCAATATTACTTATTGTTTTGAAACATTAAAGAAATCACATCTTTATATTTGACGATTTGCATCTGTATATGATAATTATCGACTATACATTAAACTTAAAATTATCTTCAAAACATAGGAACATAAGCTCAGTTTCTCTGATTTCAGTTCCTATAATTATTATGAGATATGTTAATGTGTGGATGAAAAAATTGGTTTTCTTGGTTACACAAAAGAATGGAAATCCTAGTATTAATTAATGTGTAGTTATTTACGAAGCATGTTTTTTAGGGTTTAATCAAAAAGCACTAATGGAGATGAGTGGCACAGACAAAGAGATAAGAACGCAGAATTCTTCATTTCCATACAACCACCACCACTTGATTCATGAATCATCCTCGGAAATCAAGGATCATAGGTCCGGTCCTGATCGATTTGATAGGTCTGGAGCTTCGGTTACACCCATATCAGTCGGATCTAGGCTCTTCAGGTCACCACCGCCGCGGTACCGGGAGTGCTTGAAGAACTATGCGGCCAACACCGGTGGGAGTATCACCGACGGATGCTGCGAGTTCATGCCTTCAGGCGATGACGGGACCCTAGAAGCACTGAAATGCGCTGCTTGTAATTGCCACCGTAACTTCCATCGCAAAGACACAACCACCACCGTTACAGCCGGATCCTTTTTCCAGCTCCCTCCTCCATTACCCTCCTCCTCACCATTGTTCCACCACGACCAGCGTACCCCAACGCCACCAATCTCCCTTCACCACAATCCACACTGGGTATCTTCCATCAACGCTCAACCAGTGAAAATTGCGGTGGGGGGAAGCGGTGGTGCAACGGAATCCTCAAGTGAGGAGCTCTATTTCACGGCGGTGGCTCCATACGGAGTGGCGAAGAAGAGATTTAGGTCGAAATTTACGCAGGATCAGAAGGTAAAAATGCTTGAATTTGCAGAAAATGTAGGGTGGAGGATACCGAGGCAAGATGATCCAGAGGTCCAAAGATTTTGCGCAGAGGTTGGAGTTAAACGACAAGTTCTGAAGGTCTGGATGCATAATAATAAAGCCATATCGGGGAAGAAGCACGTTCCAGATTCCAATGAAACCATTGATTGATTGTACGTTACAATTCAGTTATGCAGTAGACTGTTATAATGTGAATAGGGAGTTAAACTCTATCTTGTGGTTTTTCATTGAGTTCATAATTAATTTCTGGTGTTGAATCTAAAATCTAGCAATATTTTGTAAAATTACACGAACTGAAAAATCACGATTTCATCTCCGGTTTCATGGAAATGCATAATGATGTTGAAATTCCAATGCTACTAGTGACTATCTTTCAATTAAAAATTCCCAAACTTCCAATTTTAATATCTTTTAGTTTTGTAATTAGGTAATTCATTTTTGCATCTAATATTTTTATTTCAAGAAAAATACTAAAATAGCCTAACCTTATAAGGCTGTAAGGAGCGGGGCAAAATTTCGTTGGCGTCATCAGAGGTGGCAAGCGATGCCGCTCAGAACACCATGCCGCTCGGAACACCAGGCCACTAACTTGGCATAGGTTTGGCGGCATACGCCAACGACATAGCCATGTTGTTTCACTCTCTTGGTTTGTGACGGTTAGGAAGTTAATTTTTTTTTTCTTTTTTACCTTTTACATTTTTGCTCTATAAATATACATACAAACAAATCATTTTTAAAGGGCACAATTCAACCTACATTCTCTCAAAATGTCTTCCAACAACCTTCAAAACAACCAAAATACTTCAAACATTTTCGGATAAGATCCATTTTCGCCACTACCTTCCCGGCCACAACTCGAAGCCCTGATTTTCTCGCCTAATTCGATGTTCGGTGCTACACCGTTTTACTCACAAATTGGGATGTCACCACTACAACTTTTTCCACAAAATTTCATCATATTTCATCAACAATCCCCATCAAATTTCCAATTCCAACAATCGCAAAGCAAACACGAACCACCATCCCAAACCGAGCCACAAGCAGAACCCGAATCCGAGTCGGAATCCAAGCCCGAACCCAAGCCACAACAAAAGAAAAAAGGACTTGCCCAAAATAGCACATGGTCAGTACAAGAGGAAATCCACTTAGCACGGACGTGGATCAATTTATCCAAAAACCCGAAGAAAGGAAAAATCAAACGCGGGTCTGGTTTTGGTTCGTGTTACGAAGCGTTTTCGGCGAGAAATGCAACGTGGTTCGGATTACCGAAACAAAGATCAACGCAACAGAAAATTGAACAACATAAATAAGTGCATTATGAGCTTCAACGGTATTTACACGAACTTGGTAAACCAATGGCGTAGCAGAGAAAGTGAGTCAAACATTTTGGACAAATCGAACTACATGTACCAAAACGACAACGCAAGGTCGTTTAAATATACGCACGCTTGGAATGTTATTCGACAAAGCAAAAGATGGGAACAAGTTTGGTGAGGGAAATTGCGTATTCGACTGCCAAAAGAAGCAAAACATCCGAATCGGGGTCGTATCAAGTGTCATTCGATGGTCGTGCCAGAGTCGATCTTAACCACTTCAAGAATTGATCGAGGTGTTTGCGGGTTTGCGCACAATGATGGATAAGCATATGTTGGAAAACACTCGGCTCGCGGAAGTGCAATTGTTAATACAAGATGTGAGTCACCTTACCGGGAGAATTTCGAAGAGGCTGTGGCGGTGAAAGCGTAAATCCAAGCAAAATATAATTTGTAGATGTTTTTATTTTCCTAAAACTATGAATTTTTAATTTCCTAGGTTTATGTAATTTTCTATTTTTAATTAATGAAATATTATGGTTTGGTTTAAATTAAAATATATGTCTTTTATTTAAAGTAATGAAATTTTCTATTTCTTTATATTTAAAAAAACCTAAAACGTTGGCAACACCACCCCTTGATCAAAATGTAACTTCACAACAAAAATGTTTGTCCCCGTTGGTGCCTACGTGACATCAATGTCTCCCAATTTTGGGAAACATCACTCCCTTTGCCCTAAGTTATTACTTCAAAATAACCAAAAACTAACAATTTTCCTAAAATAACTAACCAAATCACGGGTGGGCTAATGCCACCTGCGATCTTATTTTACTACCTGCGATTTTATACATATGCCTCTTAAGACATGCGATTTCGTTATGTAGTACAAAAAAAGTATGGACCTGTATTTCGCAAGTGGGCATGAGGAAACCATAGAAGGAATCGTAGATGAGGATTTCCAAAATCCAGATCGCATTTTTTTATACTACATGACGAAATAACAATCTTGAGAGTCACAAGTATGAACTTGCAGGTGGTAGGACGAGATCGCATGTGGCACTAACCGCCTACGATTTCCTTGGCCGTTTTGGGATATTACTAATTTTTTGATATTTTGAGGTAAAACCATATAAGATTAGGTTATTTTAGTTCACTTTTTTTCTTATCCATGAGAAAGGTCACCTCTCATTTTCCTTCACTTTTATAATTAAAAAAAAAATTAAAATAAAATAAACTAATTTACTTCAAAATAAAATATTCCATTAAAATAAATCAGTTTAAAACTAATAATTTTATTATTACATCAATTTAACCAAAATAAATTAAAAATTACATAGTAATAAATAAAACTAGTTACACCACTCTCAATCTTTATCGTCGTCGGAGACTACCATATGCTGCATATGAGCATTGTAAATATGTTCACCGAAATATGCTCGAAAGTTATTAGGCTATATCTATTACGTACTTCCATCATATTTACTAGATACCATTGCTAACCAATTGGTATTGGATTGTAGAATAGTACAATTTCGTTTGGATCATATGTGTAGAACATTTTTCCTTCATCCTCCAAAATCATATTATGTAATAAGATGCATGTATACATTACGTCTCTTATTTTGTTGGGATCTCATGCTCGTGTCGCGTAATTGATAATGTGAAAATGTTACCTAATGACACCAAACATTCGTTTCACATCCTTTCCGGCTGCTTCTTGTGTAACCTTGAACCTTTCTCGTTTTGGATCCATTGATATTGTTAATGACTTGACAAAGATTGAATAATCACGATATATTCCATCCGCTAGAAAATAATCGTGTTTGTATTGTACTTCGTTCGCCTAAAATGGACACAAAGGTGTAATACCTTTATAAATGTCCTTAAATATAGACGATTTGTCAAGAATTTTGAATTCGTTGTTCGCTCCCGCAACACCAAAATGCAAGTCAAATCTATAAATACTACGAAGCACAGTGCTTTCGATTATTGACGGGCGTCGATGATTGTCTCATGTGAATTGGTCATGTCATGTATTAGAACAAGCATCATACTCTCAATGCACACAATCAACGTTTCCAAGCATTCAAGGAAACCCATGTTTCTTTTCATCCGCCGCGCACAACATGGGAATCTCATTGAACGTATGTTTATGTAAATATCATGTCTCGTAAACTTGGATGATACATCTTGCAAACTCATAAAGAGTTTTCTTAATGGTCCGCATAGATATTTTGAAGTACTCATCACATGTGTCAAATATGGTTTCGTACCCGATTTGACGTACTGCACCGTCGGATTTTTGTTCTACCGTGAAACCCCTTTTACATTTGCATCCCACTTTAATTAAAAAAATTGGGATGGTTTCATTCAAATCACAAAGTACGCAAAAAAAAAGGTGTTTGCTCTATATGTAGCATATAAATTAAACATGCTCCGCGATGTAGTCCCGTACAAGAAGATCGTGTATAGCTTCACGATTTTTATTCGTTGTAGCTCTTCTCATGAATTAAACATGCTCAGCCAATATCACAATTGTTCTTGCACCATTGTAGCAATTTCTATTACCGATTGCATCAACCAATCACTGGGTGAAGATAAAGGAAAAGACGAATCCAACAAAAGAAAATTGGAAGTCAACATTTTTTGAGGTTTTGAAAGAATCTCAATATGTAACAAAATGGAAGTAGATTTTTCTTTTTATAGTAGGTAAATTGAAAATAAATATTATATATATATATATATATATATATATATATATATATATATATATATATATATATATATATATATATATATATATATGGACACACACACACACGTCAATGGCTTTATCGTTGTTTGCTTTCTTCTTCGGGCACAACGACACCAAGGCCCTGCAAGCATCAAAATGCAGGGCACATCATGGGAGCGGCGGTGTTCCACGCTGTCCACATACTCGACGCACTCCCTCCCCACACCCTATACATGTTAGCCTAATAGAGCAATCATGTTACTTTTTGGTGACATTTACAACCTGTTAGGAATAAAATGTTGTGCCGAAGTCCTAATATCGTGATGAATACAAAAGTTTCTACCGTTTGAAGCCGTCTTGAATATGTGTTGAATACCATTCTGATACCGAAGTATTAGAGTGTGTATGGGTTCGTTGGTAGATATTTTGTAACTATTGTACCTAGCCCATCATGCTCTTAATGTATTGCGTATGTTAGTGTGAGGACGTATGTGCCAAATATATTGGGCCTAGGTGCCAGTGTCGTATTGGTTAGTGGATATACCACCTCATTCATGTATGAATATGAGGCTATCCATTAGGTTTTAGGAACGGGTTTCACACAACTGCTCTTTTATTTGGTTAATTGAGCATTACCATTGTAACATTCACCCCTTATAATCCTACGACATATATCTTTTTTTAAAATCGTACTTGTGTGTTCATTATTATTCGATATTGATTGCATTATCTACTTGTTTAGACTATCCGGAATACCCTTCACGGAGCTCTTGGTGATGCTACGGTGGCAGCCCTTCACAGCGTGCACACCGCCCTGGATGCTTCGTGATGGGTTCATCCGTGATCCCATGTGACCACCATCACGCTACACCACGGCCAATTACAAAGATGTACATATTTTTATGCATACGGTACACACCATTGTTACTCCCATTTAGCCTTTATTTTTTAATTAAAAAAGTGTGTGGTGTGATGAAATATGATAGGTATAAAGTGTGTGTTGTGATAGAATGTGATGGAGTGTGATAGAGGTAAAAATCTTAAGTGGCGCTGATGTGGCACCCATGACATTTGTGCAATGTGATGGGTATTGCAAGTGGTATTATCGAATCGTATCCTATCAAGTGGTATTAAAGCGGGTTTACTGTTCTATCGTCTTGGATAAATTTGTTTTTGTTTCAATCCTCGAATTTCATTTGTGCATTTCGAAGCGTTTTTTCAATAGATTCCACTATTCGTTTCTATTTTAATCTGATTTGATGGGTAATATTCCAAACAACATTATATGATGTTCAACTAAGAAAATCTTCTTGGTTCTGATACTAAGGCTCGCATGTTGATTCTAGAACATTATGATGAATGGACCTATCACATGGAAGACTATCTCTCTGGGATAGATGACGATTTATGGAGATCCATAGTAGAAGGACCCTTCGTGAATGTTCATGGTAGATTCGCCCTTAGTACTGAAGTAGATGCTATGATTTTTATGAATAAAAAGATCGATAATGACAAAAGATTCATGAGGAAACAATGAGGTACTCTTCCTCCAAACATTTAGAATCACGTTTGTGGTTCCACTTCCGCAAAGAAAATTTAGGAAAAACGTAAAATAAGATATGAAGGGACTAATAAGTTAAAGAAGAATGTAATAATCAACACCCACTTAGATTTTAAGGAGTTCAAGTAGAAGGATGGGGAATAAGTAGCCCAAACATTCGAACGATATAGTAATTTCATCTATAAACTAGAAAAGTGCAAAGCTGAGAAGAGTACTCACGAGCTGAATGTCAAGTTGATAAAGAGTCGTAGGAAGGAATGGCGAGTGATGCTGAAGTCTCACGAGAATATAGATTCGTATTCTCTAGAAGAACTGTTCAAACTTCTCAGATCTCATGAAGATGGTGTGTGTAAACTGATTGATGAAAAGTTGAATGTTGGTCCTCTCGTACCTGTGTCCAAAACAAATCAAGATGAAAAATAAGCAAAAGTTGATGAATACGAGTATAATGTAGATGACGAAACAGTGGCATTGTACTCCAACAACAAATCAAGAAGGATTTTCAAGAAGCCTCGTGAACCCCCTCCCCAAAAACAACTTCACAAGTAATGCTATTAAGACCATTTGAGTCGCCAAATTTAGATTCCAAATCTAATTCTGATAAGAAACTACTTGGTGACGTAGGATATGATTGCAACTTCTATTTCGGGAAGAATCACCTCTCTCGAGATTGCATGTTAAAAAAGCATATAAAAGAAGGACAGAATGAAGGACGAAGCCTACTATGTACCAAAGGTGAAAGAAGTTAAAGTGAAGGCTTAGAATCTTTCGTTGGTTGCTACTGGTGAAGATAGAGATGGATCATACCAGGTTTGGTCGCCAGGGTCTAATTGACAAAAAAATGAGAAGACGAACACACAGTGCCATGATAGCTGTTCACAAGCCACGTGATGACACAGGCTTTACGTATGGATCTGATGATAATGATTGGCTTGACGATGACGAAGGTGCTAATGATGAAACATGTTATTCTGGTAATTGTTTGATGGCAAAGGGTTCAGAACAAGTTATTCTTATTCCGGCTGCATTTGTTTATCCAAACGTTTCAAACATCAAAAATCAAGTTTTTATAAAAGGTGGACCTTTACAAGATGACAATGAACCGTGTTTGATTATGCAAAATGATAATTAGACAGTAACTACCGGAGGTTTCATTCTATGGAGACAATGGAAGAAAAAATTTTAAATGAGAAGCTGGATTTTAAAATTAACATATAAAAAGGGTTATGTTACATCAAAAACATCCAAATAATTGGAATGTTAGAGGTAACACTTGACCATATCAATAATTTGAAAGAATACAAGTTTTTAGAAACCAAGTGCACCTTACAATAATCGTAGGAGAAAACTGTACAGAAAAAGAAAGTTTCATCAAAACAACAACATTCTCAATTTAAGTATTTTAACAAACTTGTTTATGTTTCATCACATCCAAACTTTCCAAATCCCAAGGCAGTTAAACGAAGCAAAAAAAACTTACTTCAAAGGAAACAATGCAATGCACACTTTTCACATGTGTTTAGTCAAGAACATGCATCTATTCAAAGACAAAAAAAAGACAATTAATGATTTTAAAGAAGCCTATGAAGAATTGCTAAGTGAATCTACTCACTATATCTCTTCATTTGGGAAAGCTCAATCTTTGAAAAACAATTCAGTAAGAACGGATTTAAAGAAAATAAATTTTGCAAAATCACATCATTTGGTACTGAAGCCCAAGGTTTCTCATTTGCCTCTAAAAGTAATTTTCCATTAGATACAAAATTCCGAAGTAACCACTCTTTAGAATTCCTTATTAACCTCAAATCAATGTTCCACTTCTAGTATAAAGAAAATGAATGATGTTGAATCTTGGGTTGAACAATCCACTTCCGTTATTTCTCACCCAATGGATCGAAATTGATTTGGGTAGTTGAATCTCTTCAATGATTGTAGATAATGTGTGACTATCAGTATGATACTGAATGGTACATCGATAGTGGCTGCTCTCATCACATGACAAGGAAAAAAGAAATACTAAATAGACTATTGAAGTCATGAAAATGCTAGAGACGTCAAGTTCGGTAACAATCAAAGATCTTCGATAAAAGGATATGGGAAGATCATGAATGGTCACCTCACAATCAACCGAGTGGCTTATATTGAAGGTCTAAAACATAATTTGGTCAGTATGTCCCAACTTTGTGTGGGAACTACGAATTAGATTACATTTGATGATGAGGGAAGTGTAATTGTAAAGAAGACTACTAAAGAGGTTTTATTGTAGTCCAAACGTAAGAGTGAGACATATCTGTTTGATAGGAAGCCAATCTTTGGTGCACCCTCAATATGCTTGTTATCAAAAGCCTCTTCTGATCTAAGTTGATTATGACATAGACGTCTTTCACATAGTAAGACCCGTTCCGCCGAGTCGCGGCCAGGACAGATCTGCGGTGCGGCTCGGGAGAGATCTGGATTCGCGAATGATTTTGTACGCGCGGCGCGGCTTTAAAAGATTCGCGGCGCGGTGCGCCGCTAAGGTAAAAAACCCTAATTCGGATTTAAACGCCTATATAAAGGGACCCAGCCCTAGGGTTCGTGTTTTTGGGAGTTTTCTGGAGCAGAGGCGTCAGGTTTCAGTAGAGACTCTTTGGTTCCAAGGCTTTGGGAGGTTTGAAGGAAGAAATACAACGTGGGGAAAGGCTGTAGTCGATCGGGAGCATTTCTCTGTTTTCCAGAAGCAAGGTGTGTGGTCGAGCTAAGTGGAAATATTAGAGAATATCTACACGGTTTCGAATCAGGTGAGTATCCTCACCTTACTATATGTTGTTGCATGTTAGGCATCTTGTGTGTTATTTACAGTTATATGATTTGCTCTATATCTGTGATTATTTGTTGTTGGACTCAGTACTGATGCGTGTCCTCTCGTAGATGTTGTATGGCGAGTTGGACTGTTGCCTTGTCCCATAGCTGTTGTATGATGGGATGGGCCATAACCGGGAACCCATAGCTGTTGTATGATGGGTAGAACCTTCCCGTGTCCATAGCTGTTGTATGATGGACGCCCGTAGCTGTTGTATGGCGGGTAGGGTCGGGTCGTTCTCGAGGACGGGTTGTTTAATGTGTGGGCATGTATGGTAACTTGTGGACTCACTAAGCTTTAAGCTTACCCGTGGTTTTATAACATTTCAGGTATTTCAAAGGACAAAGGGAAGAGCAAGGTTTGACGGCAGCGCATCGCATTCCAAGGATTGACGTCAACGAACTATATTTAGTATTTTCAAATGTTTCCGCTGTTAAATTTAAGTATTATGTTGAATAGTTTTATGTTTTGGAATAAATGTTTTATTGGAACCTTGGTAATAAATGATTTTTAAAATTTTTGAAATTGGGGCGTTACAAATTGGTATCAGAGCCTTGGTTTGAGGGATTTGGATGAACTGTATTGGGAATCCAAACTCAAACTTAGGACTGAGCGATTTTGTTAAGAAAATGTTTTTGGAAGGTTAAATTAAAGTAAAAGAAGATGCGATGCGAACCGTCAGCCGAGCTCAAGTAAGTTTTGTGATTCCCAGTTACCCATGCCAAGTTTGTGTTATGTGATAAAATTTATTGTGCTAGAATGTAAAGTTGCCTGGATAATATACTTTGTAGACTATTATGTGCCATATGTGCTGCTTTGGAATTATTTGCTACTGTCGTTAGGATTGCTTAGTGAATGTTGGTAGGTTATATGTAATTAGGGTAAGATAGTCTGAGAATTTTTGGTCTGGCCTTACTGGCTGTTCCTTGTTTGGTTGTGACTCTAGGGTAGGATCAGTTATTCAAACGTCTATCTTATTCCCGATTGTATACGGCTGTGCGTCCGTGAGGCGACTCGACGACTTTAGCAGTAGTTCTCTTAGGCACGTGTGAGATGGAGAGTTAGATCAAAAGATTAGGCACCACGGTGCCTGACCGCAGGAGTCATATAAAATGGTTTAGTATGTGTGTGACATTTTAGGAGGATGATTGACGAACTTGGAACAAGAGCGAATAGGTGTGGAAGGTAGTACCAGGCAAGTATTACCGAAAGCACACGATTCACGCTTGAGTCAAGAGTAGTCAACCGAAGTCCTAGAAAGTCAAGTAGTTGGGTAGATAAGAGTGACCTGAGTATTGATATTAGAAACTGTTGCGCATTTCAGAATGGCAGTCACTCGAAGTAATGGTGGACCAGATGCGGGTGCCTCGAGTGGGGGAGGACCGACTAATGAAAATCTCCGCAACCTGATAGCGGAGGAGGTTTCGCGAGAAGTGTTGGCTGCGATACCTCAGTTCTTTGGTACGATTAAGGCAGAGCTATGGGCAATGCTCGAGGAGCGACTGGCTACTCAGGGCACATCTCGTGCTAGGGATGCAAGTTATAAGGACTTTTCGGCTTGTTCGCCTCCGATGTTCGATGGGGGCAGGGATCCGATTGTTAGCATGCGGTGGATTTCCGCGGTGGAGGGTGCTTTCCACACATGTTCCTGTCCTGAGAACTCCAAAGTAACGTTTGCGGCGAATCTTTTAAGAGATGGTGCGAAGGATTGGTGGGAGATACGAACGAAAGATCTCACCCCTGCTCAGTTGGATGCCATTACGTGGCCACAGTTTAAGGAACAGTTCAAACTGGAGTATGTTCCACAGGTGGAAATGGAACGCTTGGCGCAGGAATACCTGAATCTGACCCAGACCACTGAAACGATGACGGAGATCACCAAAAAGTTTAACGAACGAGCGCTCTTCTGTCCAGAGTTTGCGGCGACGGAGCGAATGAGGATGACACGATATTTGGCGATGCTTCGCACTGACATTCGGGAATTTGTGTCTGCTGCTAGACACCAGACTCTTACTGATATGATCGCGGCCGCACGGGCCCGAGAGTTGGAATTGGAAACCCAACAAAAGCAGAAGCGTCCGGCGCCTACTCAGACTCAGCAGGTGTCGAAGAAGTTTCGAGGGACAGATCAGGGAAAGCAAGGGCAAAGGAGCCATGGTAAATGCGGTAAATGTGGAAGGAATCATGAGGGGCGTTGCTGGGTGTTAATATGCCATAAGTGTGGGAAGGAAGGCCACTATGCTAAAGATTGTCGACAAGAGGTCAAGATTTGTTTTAATTGTAATCAGGTAGGCCACTTCAAGGCCCAATGTCCCCGTCTGACTCAGGGAGTGGTTCAGAATCCGGCACCCACTACACTCCGGATTACCGATGGTAGGCAGGGGAAAAGAGAAGCCCCTAAGACCAAGGGTCGAGCATTCATCATGACCGCCGAGGAGGCACAGGATGCGCCCGACGTCGTCACGGGTACTCTTTCTTTACTTGCCTCGTGTTTGTGGTGTGTGTAATTAATATGTCTATTATGCCTTGATTAGGAACATTCTTAGTCAACTCTACGCCTACCTTTGCACTATTTGATTCGGGTGCTAGTCATTCTTTTGTGTCTGCCGCGTTGGGAAAGAGTTTCGGTATTGCTTTAGGAACTCTTCAACGACCGTTAGAAGTAGAAATTGCAGATGATAAAACCGTGCAAGCGACTAGTGTTTATCGGGGCTGCGAAGTAGTGATTCAAGGAATAAAGTTTCCGATCGATCTCATCCATATACCGTTGAGTGACTCTCGAGTCATCATCGGTATGGATTGGATGGTTCAGCATGAATCATGGATCGATTGTAAGAATAAGCGAGTGTGGATTCAAACCCCAAGTGGGGGAGAGCTGGTTGTGCAGGGCGAGAGAAAGAATCGAGGTGCAGTATTATGTTCAGTTGCTAGGGCACGCAGACATTTTCAGCATGGGGGTTCGGGATTTGTGGCTTATGTTGTTGACACACGAGAAAGGAAGCCACAGCAGAAAGCAGGGGATATACCAGTGGTTTGGGATTTTCCTGATGTTTTTCCCGAGGACCTGCCTGGTGTACCGCCAGAGAGACAGGTGGAATTTAAGATCGACTTAACTCCCGGTGCAGCTCTGATAGCTAAAGCACCGTATCGTCTTGCGCCTCCAGAAATGCTTGAGTTGTCTATCCAACTTCGGGAATTGTTGGATAAGGGATTTATTCGACCCAGTTGCTCGCCGTGGGGAGCGCCTATTTTGTTTATTAAGAAGAAGGATGGATCCAATAGGATGTGCATAGATTATCGCGAGCTGAACAAGCTTATGGTGAAGAATCGATATCCATTACCTCGCATCGACGACTTATTCGATCAATTGCAGGGCGCTTCGTGGTTTCAAAAATTGATTTGCGGTCAGGATACCATCAAATGCGAGTACGGGAGGAAGACATCCCGAAGACGGCGTTTCGGACGAGGTACGACCACTTCGAGTTTGTAGTGATGCCGTTTGGACTGACCAATGCCCCTGCAGCTTTTATTGACTTAATGAATCGGGTGTGTCGACCGATGTTGGATCGGTCGGTTATAGTTTTCATTGACGATATCTTAGTTTACTCTCGGAGCAGGGAGCAACATGAACAGCACTTAAGAGAGGTATTGGAGACCTTAAGGAAGGAGAAGCTTTATGCAAAATTATCCAAGTGTGACTTTTGGCTTCGGGAGGTCCAGTTTTTGGGTCACATTGTCAACGAGGAAGGAATCATGGTAGACCCGGCTTAGGTGGAGGTCGTGATGCGGTGGGAGGTTCCGAAGACTCCCTCTGAAATTAGAAGTTTCTTGGGTCTGGCTGGTTATTATCGCCGTTTCATCCAAGACTTCTCAAAGGTTGCGGTACCTTTGACTCGGCTAACTAAGAAAAACGCTGCTTTTCGGTGGGGTGAGGAGCAGCAGCAGGCTTTTGAGACTTTGCGGCGGAAATTGTGTGAAGCTCCGGTTTTGGCGTTGCCTGAAGGCATGGATGACATGGTAGTTTATTGCGATGCATCTATCTCGAGATTGGGGGCAGTCTTGATGCAACGAGGCAGGGTGATTACTTACGCCTCGCGACAGTTGAAGCCCCATGAGGCTAACTATCCTACTCATGATTTGGAATTGGGAGCGGTCGTTTTCGCTCTCAAGATCTGGAGACACTATTTGTATGGAGTGAAGTGTACCATCTATACCGACCACAAGAGTTTGAAGTACCTGATGGATCAAGCAAACCTTAATATGAGACAGAGAAGATGGTTAGATGTATTGAAAGACTATGATTGTGAGATACACTATCACCCTAGAAAGGCCAATGTGGTAGCGGATGCGTTAAGTCGGAAGGCTTCGGGTACACCTCTTCGGGGCATTTGTCTAAGGATGACAATTGTGACACCGCTGTTTGAGCTAATTAGGAAAGCCCAGGTGGAAGCAAGCAAGAATGAGAATAAAAAAGGTGAGAGAATTGTGGGTCAGTTGGCAGCTATGGTCAAAGATAGTAGGGACTTGTTAACTTGTCATGAGAGGATTTGGGTACCGAAGCTGGGCGGGGTTCGAAAAACCCTATTGGAGGAGGCGCATAAATCCAGGTTCTCTATCCACCCTGGAGCAACTAAAATGTATAGGGATCTGCGTGAGTATTACTGGTGGCCAGGCATGAAGAGGGAAGTGGCTTGGTTCGTCGAAAGATGCATGACCTGTCGTAGGGTCAAGGCCGAGCATCAACGGCCTCATGGTAGATTGCAGCCTCTCGAGATCCCAGAATGGAAATGGGAGCATATCACGATGGATTTCGTGACGAAGTTGCCCAGAACCCCTCGACAGAAGGACACTATTTGGGTTATCGTGGATAGGTTGACTAAAAGTGCTCATTTCCTACCCATTCAGGAGACCTACTCTGTAAAGGAATTGGCTAAGGTCTACGTAGATGAGATTATCTCTCGGCATGGTATACCGGTCTCGGTGATATCCGACCGGGATGTCCGATTTACGTCTAGGTTTTGGAAGAAGTTTCATGAGGAATTAGGCACTCGCCTTCATTTCAGCACAGCATATCATCCTCAGACGGATGGGCAGAGTGAAAGGACGATTCAAACGCTGGAGGATATGCTTAGGGCATGTGTCATCGATTTTGGCGGGAGTTGGGATTCCCATCTCCCTTTAGCGGAGTTTTCTTACAATAACAGTTATCACGCGAGCATTGGCAGGGCTCCCTTTGAGATGTTGTATGGAAGGAAATGTCGGACTCCTATTTGCTGGGGCGAGGTTGGCCAGCAGGTATTGGGTAGTACTGAGGTGGTGCTCAAGACAACTGAGTTAATTCAGAAGGTTCGGGAGAGATTGTTAACCGCTCAAAGTCGACAGAAAAGTTATGCGGATAGGCGACGGTCCGATCTCGAGTTTCAAGTTGGGGATTATGTTCTTCTTAAGGTGTCACCTTGGAAGGGAGTTATTCGTTTTAGGAAGCGAGGAAAGCTTGGCCCTAGGTACATTGGACCATATCGAATTGTCGCCCGTGTAGGTAAGGTAGCTTACCGGTTGGAGCTGCCCGAGCAGCTTAGTCAGATTCACGACACGTTCCACGTTTCGCAGCTCAGAAAGTGCGTTACTGAGGAATCCACAATAGTACCTTTGGAGGATATTCAATTAGATGAACGCCTAAATTATGTGGAGCGACCAATTGCCATCATTGAAAGGAAGATAAAGGCTTTACGAAATAAAACAATAGGATTAGTTAAGGTTCAGTGGCAACATCGTAAAGGGTCCGAGTGGACTTGGGAACCGGAGGAGGAAATGCGGAGGCATTATCCAGAATTATTTACCGGCGCGGATTTCGGGGACGAAATCCAGTTAAGTGGGGGAGAGTTGTAAGACCCGTTCCGCAAAGTCGCGGCCAGGACAGATCTGCGGCGCGGCTCGGGAGAGATCTGGATTCGCGAATGATTTTGTACGCGCGGCGCGGCTTTAAAAGATCCGCGGCGCGGTGCGCCGCTAAGGTGAAAAACCCTAATTCGGATTTAAACGCCTATATAAAGGGACCCAGCCCTAGGGTTCGTGTTTTTGGGAGTTTTCTGGACCAGAGGCGTCAGGTTTCAGTAGAGACTCTTTGGTTCCAAGGCTTTGGGAGGTTTGAAGGAAGAAATACAACGTGGGGAAAGGCTGTAGTCGATCGGGAGCATTTCTCTATTTTCCAGAAGCAAGGTGTGTAGTCGAGCTAAGTGGGAATATTAGAGAATATCTGCACGGTTTCGAATCAGGTGAGTATCCTCACCTTACTATATGTTGTTGCATGTTAGGCATCTTGTGTGTTATTTACAGTTATATGATTTGCTCTATATCTGTGATTATTTGTTGTTGGTCTCAGTACTGATGCGTGTCCTCTCGTAGATGTTGTATGGCGAGTTGGACTATTGCCTTGTCCCATAGCTGTTGTATGATGGGCTGGGCCATAACCGGGAACCCATAGCTGTTGTATGATGGGTAGAACCTTCCCGTGTCCATAGCTGTTGTATGATGGACGCCCGTAGCTGTTGTATGGCGGGTAGGGTCGGGTCGTTCTCGAGGACGGGTTGTTTAATGTGTGGGCATGTATGGTAACTTGTGGACTCACTAAGCTTTAAGCTTACCCGTGGTTTTATAACATTTCAGGTATTTCAAAGGACAAAGGGAAGAGCAAGGTTTGACGGCAGCGCATCGCATTCCAAGGATTGACGTCAACGAACTATATTTAGTATTTTCAAATGTTTCCGCTGTTAAATTCAAGTATTATGTTGAATAGTTTTATGTTTTGGAATAAATGTTTTATTGGAACCTTGGTAATAAATGATTTTTAAAATTTTTGAAATTGGGGCGTTACACACATCTTAACTTTAAGAATAACAAGAAGTTGATAGCCCAATATTGGCTTTGTGGTATGCCTACTCTCATATTTAAAAAGGATACCTTGTGTGCCGATTCTGACCATGGAAAATAGAAGAGAAAAGTTCATCCTGTCACAATTGATACGAAGATCATCGATCCTCTTTAACATTTTAGTATAATGGAAACAATAAGTATGTTAATGAGTTCACACTTTAGTTCAAATACAAGTTAGGAGGTGCGTGAGTGAACACTTGTATTAGGCTAAGTTGATAACAGTACGACCAAAAATGTGGGGAGCTACGCCCCCTTGTAGGGTCCTAAGGGAAGAGCCTCTAGCAGGGACTGAGCGTAAGTATCAGCATTAACATTAGCATCAACATCAGCATCAGCACATGCTCACACTGATGGTTTCGGGCTAACACTAACATTGATAGTCAACCCTATACTTCCCCATTTAACCTTTCCTAAATTTATGGATTCGGTTTCCTGGCTTAAAAGATCAGGATAATGTTGATTTTGACATACAGAAGAACACAAATTCTCAAAAACATCGAAAAATAGAACTTGTTTTTGTATCTGAATTCAAGTTTGATCTTCAAAGATTATCTCAATTTGAATTTCATGAAACCTACACAATAAAGGTTGAAATATAAAATTTAGAAAGTATTCTCTACATTATTTAGGAATAAACCTGTGATTCCAGAAACCTATAATTATTTTACTATAACCCATACAATAAAACTATTAACATGTTTGCATTCATCGCCTCTCTTTACAATTATGATCATTAACTTACTAGAAAAACTATTAAATATGTGATTTAATTTGAATAATAATATGTCTATAAAAATACATTTTTGAGTAAGTTACAGTTTTGGTCCCTCTGGTTTACAGGATTTTACAGTTTCAGTCAAAGTTTGGGATTTTCACGCAACCAGTCCCTATGATTGGCATTTTAAGACACTATTGGTCCTTGTTTAATGTTACCGCCAAATTTATTCTGTTAAATGGATGTAAAATGTCTAATATACCCCTAAAAACAAAAACTGTACTTTACAAAAAAATAAAAATAAAAATGTCTCTCTCTTCCAACAATACACCATCGTTACCAAGCATCAATCCACAGTTGGAGCTTCAATCACACGATAGAATGGGACCAATTCATCCAATTTAATAATTTACGTACGGCTTGCGCAAACAAGCGAGGAAGAAAATTCATAGTTTGGGATTCCTTTCAAAGTGATTCCTCTCTGTCTCCCGATACGATTCCAAGCTATGGTTTTTAACGTGCGACTGTCGATGGGCACCAAGACCCATATCAAGAAATGGGGCACTAGTATTATCTCATTTAAGCATCTCTACCTGATAAGATTTTGGTGCCTTAGCAGCAGCCAAAGCCAAGCCATGAGCCCTAACGCAATTCCAAACCAACCACCAACCGTGGTCTTCTTCGAATGGGGTCCATCCTTCAACAACTCTAAGGTTTCACCTTCCAACACCGCTAGTTATAACTTCATAAAGGCCTCTTTTCTATGGATGTGTATTTCTCCCAACCCAAATTGGATTCCAATACGATTGCCCATGTTCAAAATAATCTAAACGTAATGAATAAAGAGACACATGTGTAGGAAAGTGGATCCCCTCCCGACAGGATAACCTCTGAGCTTTATCGGTACTTTCCAAACTCGACGAGTCTAGGAGGAGAAAGACCGTGGAGGAGACAGGGGAGGAGAGAAAGAGAGAGTCAAGTTAATAAGAAACGGGATGTTTATCACCAACAACACACCCTCATCGCGAAGCATCACCCTCTAGTTGGAGCTTCAATCACGATGGATAAATTGTTAGAGAATGGGTAGCGTTTTAGTGGAGATCTGGATACCCCTTGTATCGTGAGAACACTTTCCGAACTGATATTTCTACCCTATGCCCGGGTTACAAGAAATTTAGCTTAGGATAATCCCAAGGGGACACTTACGAATCTAGGCACAGAAAAACGAGCATTGTCAGAAATGAAGGACCTCAGACCTGCTAAGAAAATTATGGGCATGAGCATTGTCAGAAACCGAGCTTCGGGCGAGATAAAACTTTCTCAGGAGACGTACATCCTGAAATTTTTGGAGAAGTTCAACATGACAAGTGCTAAGGTCTGAAGCACCCTATTTGGAAGCCACTTAAAGCTTTCAAAAGAACAAGCCCCAAAGACGAATACAGACAAGGAATAAATGGGTAAGGTTCTATATGCATTCACATTTGGCAGTCTGATGTACGCTATGGTGTGCACAAGGCCAGACATTGTACATGCAGTGGGAGTTGTTAGTACATTCATGTCGAATTCAAGAAAAGGGCATTGTGAATGAGTCAAATGGCTGCTCCGCTACTTGAAGAGAACCTCGGACGCAACCTTAGTTTACAAAAGGCAGAGGGTGGTTCTTGAGGGTTTTACTGATGTAGATCTGGGAGGTTGTGCAGATTCAGGGCAAAGCGCAACTGGTTATGTCTTCACATGTGGAGGAACCGCAATCAGTTGGATGTCCAGACTCTAAAAGAGAGTGTAGCTCTTTCAACCACTGAAGTAGAGTATATGGTAGTAGTAGAAGCTAGCAAGGAGTTGTTGTGGTTGAAGAACTTTCTAGAAGAGCTTAAACAGAAATAGGAGGACTGTGTGTTGCATTGTGATAATCAGAGTGCAATTCATCTTGCAAAGAATCCGGTGTTTCACAGTAGGACGAAACATATCAATATGAGATACCATTTCATTTGTGAGCAGATAGCCGAATGTATGTTTATCTAGAAGAAAATCCTTGGTGCAAAGAATCCTACAGACATGTTCACCAAGGTGATCCATTTGAACAAGCTAAAGTTATGCATGACTTCAGCTAGTCTTCCATAGGAGTAAGTGCGAAGACAGGGAACTAGAGAGAGAGTATCGGATCTTGATTGACCACACTTGGCAGATAGGAGAATCTAGTCCTGATAGTTACCAAGTGGGAGATTGTTGAGAAGGTGGAGTCTAATCTGGAGCGAAGTGACTCTATGTCCGAAGTTAGGAGCCTTAATCCAGATCGAAGGGATTTGTTACTTCAGTGAGAAGTATTCCTCTGGTAGAAGTACAAAGAACGTCCGGGGTCAGAAAGTTGGTCGGGGTTGTACACCAATCGTACACTTTTTTGTCTGCCACAACATGATCCTTTGTATTTTCACCTCCTAGTCTATGTGCAGAACGTGAAGGTCTAGAAGATCAACCATATCTTCTCAATTTCTGAACCCCCTCCTTCATATACTCATCTCCCTGCTCCAAAATCAAGATCACGAGTATGTGAATATTGTAGAGTGCAGTTATTTTTGTAATTTTTTGTATAACATTCAGTCTATATAAAACTCTCTAGTTCGACAGTGGACATAGCTTGATCTAGTGATCAAGTGAATCACTTAATTCTTTGTGTTGTTCATTGCTTGTTCTTCCTGTATATCTTGCTACATGTTATTGTGTGTCGAATGCTTACCGTCGAGGGTTGTTTGGCCGTATCTTGTTCTTGAGAGATTGTGAGTACGATCTCGTTTGTTGCTAATCCCAGCACTTAAGCCCTTCTAATTGGTAAAACTATTTCTATTATTAAAAGTCGGACTCTTAGCTATCCAGGGACATATCACACATGTCTAGATCATTTTTCTATGATTTTATACAAATTTATCAATTTAGGGTATCCAAACAGTCCAATCCGAACCAGTCTGTGAAAATGAATATTTTCACCCTAGATAGATTCGTTTTTAGATTTGGGCTAAAACATATGGATTAATCCCAACTCAAATGCCAAGCTTTGGACACTAATTTCAGGTCCATACGATACTCCTACTACTCTATACAACTAAAACAAAACAGTTCATTTTCTTAGGATATTTAGGGTTTCAATAGAAGGGTTATAACTCGATTTCTAGACATACACGCTGACAACTGAACGGTCACAACTTGCATATGGATGTCACAAAGCTACAGTCCAAATTTCAGGATAATCCAACGGTTCAAACTCCGTGGATGGTCTGATCAACACAACAAGGTCCAGAAATTCGAAAATAGACTAAGGTTTCACTTCCTAAAATCCAATCTATGATGAATCTTTGTGCATCAATGGAACCACTAACATGATGTCAGAACTAACCATAACTTCTTTGGCTTTCAACCACCACCAATGTGGTGGTTCATGGTTGAGAAGAAGAACACAAAAAAATCATGAAGTCATACCTTTTTCACTAGTTCTTCTTCTTATTCTATTTTCTTCTTCCTTCTTCTTCCATTGATGCTTGATCTTGGTTCTCTCTACTCTCTCTTCCCTCATCTAGCTTTCTTCTCTTTTTTCTGGGCACAATGGTCTAAGATGGCTACCAAGACAATTCGACTTCTACGATTGGATTGTACGTATAAGTGATCATATGGATCTCAATAATGAAATTGAATGGGCTTTAATGTGAACCAAGGCCTTAAGGCCGATTTATTCTGTTCGAAACGTGACTTATATATATATATATATATATATATATATATATATATATATATATATATATATATATATATATATATATATATATATATATATATATAGACAGAGAGAGAAAGAGAGAGAGAGTTAGGTTCTTTTGAGAACTCAAAAAACCATGAGATCTTGAGAACCGAATCTGATCCGTTAGATTAAAAAATCAATGGCTTGGATGAGTTAATGGCAGTTTTGTAAATACTATTAATTCAAATGGTATATTTCACTTTTTAGAAAAGAAATTGAGGGTAATTTAGGTACCAGAAAACAAATTGGATCGTACGAAATAGGAAACATCCCCATTATTCTCAAAACCGTCTTTTTTTTCTCTCTCTCTCTCTTTGTTCTTCGTCAACTACTCCCCCATCGGATTCAAACTTTCCCTAGCCGTCTCCTCCGCACAATATAGACTATGGGTAATTGTTTCTTAAATCGTGATTTGTATGTTTTTTCCAAGACGACCGGTGGATTTGCAGAGATAGGCGATTCAGCGTGAACTTGAGAAGGAGATGGTACGGGAGAAGATAATAGTCGAGGAAGTGAAGGGTTATCGCGATCTGCAGGCAGACATGAGGAGAGAATCGATGATTGCATGACAGATGATTGCATGATCCGGCGACACAGCCCTGCCTCCAACTGATCGACTACATTTTGTACTCCGGCGACATAGACGGTGGAGACGAAGCAGATCCGGCGACACAGCCCCGCCTCCAATCGGACGCTACACTCAAACCTACGACCTCCTTCTCCAATCGGACGCTAAACCTGCGACCTCCTTCTCCAATCGGACGCTACACTCAAACCTCCACGCGCCGCATCTTCAAGGTCGACAACCACATCGGCGTTGCCATCGCTCGTCTCAACGCTGACGGCAGGGATCTGTCCCAATAAATGAGAATCAAGGTCGACGCCCACATCCAACAGGTTTTTGCCGGTGAATTCATTGGTCGGTGAATCATCATCGTTCTCTACAGGTAATCCAACACTTCCAATTTTTTCTTTTTTTTTCTCTACGTGTTTTCTTAATCCGAGATTGGTGGGACAACAATAGTTTTTATCTGTTTTTCCATTGTCACTGGAAAATAGCAGAAGTGATTTCATTGGAGATGGAATTTGCTAAAAGAAAAGTACCCCTTTACCGCCATTACGGACACCAATTTCATCAACTTAATTCACCGGTATACACAGGCATTCTCGTTCCTTTTTTTCAAAATTTATTCTTATTTTAGTTAATGAACTGGAATTATATTACAGTTTTGGTCCCTCTGGTTTACAGGATTTTACAGTTTCAGTCAAAGTTTGGGATTTTCACGCAACCAGTCCCTATGATTGGCATTTTAAGACACTATTGGTCCCTGTTTAATGTTACCGCCAAATTTATTTTGTTAAATGGATGTAAAATGTCTAATGTACCCCTAAAAACAAAAACTGTACTTTACATAAAAATAAAAATAAAACTCTCTCTCTCTTCCAACAATACACCATCGTTACCAAGCATCACTCCACAGTTGGAGCTTCAATCACACGATAGAAAGGGACCAATTCATCCAATTTAATAATTTACGTACGGCTTGCGCAAACAAGCGAGGAAGCAAATTCATAGTTTGGGATTCCTTTCAAAGTGATTCCTCTCTGTCTCCCAATACGATTCCAAGCTATGGTTTTTAATGTGCGACTGTCGATGGGGCACCAAGACCCATATCAAGAAATGGGGCACTAGTATTATCTCATTTAAGCATCTCTACCTGATAAGATTTTGGTGCCTTAGCAGCAGCCAAAGCTAAGCCATGAGCCGTAACGCAATTCCAAACCAACCACCAACCGTGGTCTTCTTCGAATGGGGTCCATCCTTCATCAACTCTAAGGTTTCACCTTCCAACACCGCTAGTTATAACTTCATAAAGGCCTCTTTTCTATGGATGTGTATTTCTCCCAAATGTAATCTTTGTTAATTTTCTTGAACCCAATTCCCAACCCAAATTGGATTCCAATACGATTGCCCATGTTCAAAATAATCTAAACGTAATGAATAAAGAGACACATGTGTAGGAAAGTGGATCCCCTCCCGACAGGATAACCTCTGAGCTTTATCGGTACTTTCCAAACTCGACGAATCTAGGAGGAGAAAGACCGTGGAGGAGACAGGGGAGGAGAGAAAGAGAGAGTCAGGTTAATAAGAAACGAGATGTTTATCACCAACAACACACCCTCATCGCGAAGCATCACCCTCTAGTTGGAGCTTCAATCACGATGGATAAATTGTTAGAGAATGGGTAGGGTTTTAGTGGAGATCTGGATACCCCTTGGATCGTGAGAACACTTTCCGAACTGATATTTCTACCCTATGCCCGGGTTACAAGAAATTTAGCTTAGGATAATCCCAAGGGGACACTTACGAATCTAGGCACAGAAAAACGTAAGCCAAGTTGCTATTGGATTTGAGTTTGTGTGAAAAACGAGAGCTCAAAAAGGTGTCATCTCCTCAATGAGGAGAGTCGTATTTATAATAAACGAGTGGATTAGAGTTTCGTCTAGGGTAGCCATCATGGGCTTTAGGGTTGCCGTCATCGGTTGCTTTGGTGACAAGTCACGAATTTATGAGGCATTTAATGGTTTCATAAACTGACGAAATTAGTCAGTTTTACGAATTTATAAGGCATTTAATGGTTTCCAAAACTGAAGAAATTAGTCAGTTTTACCATAAGCACCGTCAAGAAATACGATTTTCCACTATGTAACCACTTGTAAATTCCGAATACCTTTTGGGGCGCTACCCCAAACCCCGCGAGGGACGCTGCCCCTTGACCTCGCCAAAGGGGCGCTGCCTCTTTGGAAACCCCGAACCTAGGGGCGCTGCCCCCGGACCCCCGACTTGTCGTCAAACCGGCTATTTATTCGATCTTATACATACGTACACTCCGCACATTCCCGAAACATATATTAGAGTACAAACTAAATCGCCCTTAGCTCTCATGTTTGTTCCAATTCCATAAAATGACTTGGTGACACTAAAATCACCAACAATCCTCCCCCATTTTAGTGTAACCCTTGACCAAACATAACTTTATCAAAACAAACCAAACTAGTACATAAATGAAAATATCGAAACGATTGAATTTCCACTTAGTATAATACACTTACAAATACTCGAGAATCAGGGTGTTCTAAGAATTGAACCCATCAACCCACTTGAATACTAGAAGGTAAAATACATACTAGTTTATTGATCTTTCTAGCAAAATACAATTTGACACTATTATAAAGCCGTGTGTCCTAATCCTCTCATGATCGTATCATGGCCAAGTCCACAACCTCTTGAAGTGTGGCTACACTTTACAATCACGTAGGTAACTCCTTTCCATGTATCTGCAGATACATTTAATCAAAGGAATTATTAAGAAGTTAAACTTCAACCTGGTCAACTGCAGAACCGAACACATTATCTGGGATGATTACTTCATGTGTTCCAATCTATAAGTGTGAGCTTTCCACATTGAATTCAGCTCCTAATGTCATATTAGAAGGGAATTGGGTGTCTCACCATTACAGAATTAGATGGACTTTAATCCCATCCCAATCGCAGACTTGTGCACTGAGTCTCTTGGCAAAACCTTAGTTAAATGATCTGCCAATTTGTGTTGTGATTTCACATACTCAATAGAAATTACACCATTCATGATTAGATCTCTAACCATACTGTATCGGACACCTAAGTGTCCATACTTGTCATTACACACTTGAGTATAAGCCCTGCCTAGAGCGGCAACATTATCACAACGGATAGAAATATGTGCTATGGGTTTAGACCACAAAGGAATCTCATAGACCAAGTTCCTTAACCATTCAGCTTCTTTACCAGCAGAACTTAATACAATAAACTCAGATTCCATTGTTGAGTTTGCAATGCTAGTTTGCTTCTTAGAAGCCCAGGAGATAGCACCTCCCCCAAGCAAGAATACCCAACCACTTGTTGAGAAATGATCCTCCAGGTTGGTTATCCAACTTGCATCTGAATGTCCTTCCAAGACTGAAGGATATCCCAAGTAACTCAATCCGTAATCCATGGTTCCCTTGAGATACTTAAATACTCTATTCACTGCTTGCCAATGTTGAGAATTAGGATTCTTAGTGTACCTGCTCAACTTTCCTACAGCAAAAGCAATATCAGGCCTGGTACTTGTCATAGCATACATCAAGCTACCAATGGCCTTTAAGTATTCTAATTGTGAAATAGGAGTTCCTTTGTTCTCCATCAATTTCACGCTTGGATCCATGGGAGTGCTCACCGGTGAACAATCGGCAAATTAAACCGCTTGAGAATTTTCTCAATATAATGACTTTGAGTCATTACCAATCCTTTGTTCATCCTCTTAATTCTTATTCCATGAATCACATCAGCCTCTCCCAAATCTTTCATGGAAAACTTAGATGACAACAGTTCCTTTGTTTCATCTACTTGATTTTGGTCAGTACTGAAAATCAACATGTCACTACAAGAAAACGGCGAAATAGCAACGGAAAGGTGCTACGGAAGACCTTTCCGTAGCCAAATTGCTACGATTTATGCTACAGAATGACTTTCCGTAGCAAATTTACTACGGCATTTGCCACGAAATGAAATTTTCGTAGCGAACACAAGAATAACTACGGTTTTTGTCACGAAATCAAATTCCGTTGCTATATTGCTACCGAATTTGCTATGGACTGGATTTTCGTTGCTATTTAGCTACGAAAATATCTACGAAAATACAATCCGTGGTTATTTTTCTACGAAAATACAATCCGTGGTTATTTCGCTACGGAATTATAATTCGTTGTTATTTTGCTACGAAATTAATTTCCATAGTTGATTTGCTATGAAATGAATTTCCGTAGATAAGTAGCTACGGAAATGTTCTACGGAATTGTGGTCCGTAGTTGTTTTGCAATGGAATCAATATACGTTGGTACCCTTGTTATGGATTCTGTTACGTCATTTATTTCCATAGATATTTAGCTATGGAACTTGTTTTTATAGAAATTTAGCAACGGAATTTTGTTACGAAACTAGTATAGCTATGGAATTTATTTTTACAGGGATTTAGTAACGGAATTTTGTTACGAAACTAGTATGCTACGAAATTTTGTTTCGTAGCTAGTAAGCTGTAGAAATTTGTTACGGAAATTAATGTCGGGATGTTTTGTAATATATAACACACTAGTTGTGTACCCGCGCATTGCAGCGGGACACAATTTTTAGGGTGGAGCAATAAGCAATTTTGGATGTTTGGATTGCGAAATTTTAATATCGATAATACACACTTAGTAAAGATATAAACCAATATAGTGCCCTTATTCTAATACTTTTAATACCTGCTGTACAGTAAGAAATAAGGTTTTATTCTGCACCAAATATGCCTAATTATGTAGTTATTTATATCAAATAATTTTTATTTAAGTAATTTAAAGAGTTATAGTTTTTCTTTTTCACCAATACAAAACAGTTAAACCAAACTTTTTTACATCTATTAGCAATGTAATACAAACCATTATTTTACTAAATAACTATAATTATGATAATTTTTCATGATCTGTGGTACAGGTTTTCGTTACCGGCTTAGATACAATGAATTCATGTAACAAATACAAAGTCAATAAGAATTAAAAGTGGAGAGTTTGGGATTGAATATGATCTGTTGATGATTATAATGATCGCGTGCCCTGAACATTGCTACAATAAAGATATTTGGTATCATGCATTATTATCTTCTATTGAAAATTGATAGTTATTGAAAATAGGTACTTATTGTTTGATTAAAGTCGAAAACCAGCAACCATTACAGACTTTATACTTGTTTGAATCATCCATTGTAATATTTTTTGTTTCACTTATATTATATCATGTAATTATTATTAAGTTCCAAATTCAACAATGAAAATTATTAATGAAAGATCAAACAAAGTAAAGAAAGCAATGAAGCTATTGTAAGCTCATAATTTGAACAAAGAAACCTACTTCTTGATATACACTATGTTATATATATAATTCAATTAAAAGCTGAAGGAACTTTTCCTGTGTAGGTTGATGCCAGCAGACAAATGTGCAACCATCATAAATGACTCGTTTTGTGAAAGGGTAGATCCGGAAGGGTATTGTTGGGCAGCTGTAAGCGACAATATCAAGGAGTTCTACTGGGATGAGTTTAAGGTAATTATATGGTATATGTAATGTCATGGAAATTTTTTACTTTATAACTAAATTCTTCTTTTTTTTTTGTAGAAAAATTGCTTCTGGGAAGAACAAGACAACAAAAAAGTGAGGACTGCTTGGAAAACTAAGGCTTCCGTAGCATATAGTTAATACGTCTTCAACATGCGAAATCCAAAAAGGAACAAAAATAAAAAGAAACCTACTCATGTATCAGAAAATGTGTGGGCATCCTGGTGGCTGAAATGGAATTCGGATGATTTCAAGAAGATATCCGATCAGAATAAGGTTAATAGGCGTAATGGTGTGCCTGATGCTCTAGCCCGTCCTACCCATATGTCTGGATCTGCTTCTCATTTGAAGATTGCCTCTAAATTGGTAAGTTATGCTTCTAATTATTAATATATTTTGTATGTATATGGTCATAATTTTTATGTTATGCAAATTGCAGAAGAGAAGTTTAGGATGCGAACCGGCTCATAGTGAGTTTTTCTTGTATACACATACAACAAATCATGACGGAGAAAATTTTATAAATGATAAAGATCGAGAAATTCATGTACGTTCCTTTGTTTTAAAAGGTTTATGATTTTGTATATTTTTTTCCAATGAGTTCATCTAAATCTAGAGTACAATAATTTTCTAGGCTGCTTATTTGGAAAAACGCAAAGAATTACAAGCAATAGGAGATGATGTAGATGATAATGCCATCTTTTATGATGTTGTTGGAGGGCATGACAAAAAAAGGAGGCTGTACGGTTTTGGGTCGTATGGAAAAGTGATTCCATCAAATAAAGGTTCTAACGATACGTATTACACTCCGGATACAAATGCCATGAAAGAGCTATCCGAGAAGAATTCCGAGTTGGCTCAAATGAAGGAACTTGTGAAAGCCCAAAAAGAACAAAATGAAGAGTTGAATGAGCTATTAAAGACGCAAGCTGAGCAACTAAAGACACAAAATGAACAAAGCACCTCCAAAATTGAAGACCTTGAAAAAAAACTCCAAATATTTTTTGACAGCTTAAAAGACAATAGCACGAAGTAGACCGAATAGTATTGTTTTGTTTTTTATCAAGTATTTGTTTTGATTTAGACTTCTTTACTTTTCATGTTATAAGAATTATTGGATTTATTTAATAATATGCAAATTTGTTTTGTTTTACGTATTTGTGTTTTTATATATTTGTACCAAATAATTGGAAATTATATTTATTTTTGTAAATTGTTTCGTGAATTTCTTCGTAACAAAATTTGCTACAAGTTTTGCTACGGAATTACACCTACGGATCTTACTACCGAAGCTTGACAACGGATCTTACTACGGAAGCATGACCACGGAAATTGCTACAAATTTTACTATGGAAGCATGACCACGAAATTTACTACAAAGTTTACTACGGAAGCCTGACTACAGAAATTGCTATGGATTTTACTACGGAAGCGTGACCACGGAAATTCCTACAGAATCATTGCTACAGATTTTTTTACGGAAAAATAACCACAGATTTTACAACGGAAGCTTGACCACGGATTTTGCTATAGAATTATTGTTACGGATTGTACTACGGAACCCTGACCACGAAATTTGCTACAGAATTATTGTTACGGATTTTACTACGGAAGTTTGACCACGGAATTTGCAACAAAATTATTGCAACGGAATTTGCAACGAAACCTGCTACAGAAGTAGCAACGGAAAAAGAACCATGGAATTCGCTACGGACAAACGGCTACGGAAATCGCTATGGAGTCCACCTACGGAATTCGCTACGGAATACACGCGCTACGGAATCAGTCTGTAGCAAAGTTGCTATGGAAATAAAAGTTCGTAGCAAACTCATTCGCTACGGGATTTATTGTAATGGAAGAGTTCCGTAACAATTTCCGTTGCAAAACCCATTTAGCAACGGAATTTCAAGGTTTAGCAACGGAATTCGTCCGTTGCTAAATCGCTGTTTTCTTGTAGTGTGTCATCTACATACAAGCAAATGATCACTCCAGCACCAGTAGCATCATCGAATCTACTGTAAACACATTTGTCACTTTGGTTTAACTTAAAACCAGAGGACAAAATCACCTCATCAAACTTTTGATGCCATTGCTTTGGAGCTTGTTTCAACCCGTACAAAGATTTTACAAGTTTACATACCATATGCTCTTTACCGGGCATAACGAAACCTTCCGGTTGTTTCATTTAAACTTCCTCATCGAGTTCGCCATTCAAAAAGGTTGTTTTCACATCCATTTGATGAATAATCAGACTGTGGATACTTGCCAAGGCAATCAACAATCTAATAGTAGAGATACGTGCAACCGGAGCATATGTATCAAAATAGTCAACTCTGGGTTTTTGCCTAAAACCTTGAATGACTAACCGGGCTTTGAACTTGTCAATAGTCCCATTAACATTCATTTTCTTTTTGAAAATCCATTTGCAACCAAGTGGTTTAGAACCTGGAGGCAAATCAGCTAACACCCAAGTGTTATTCTCAAGAATTGATGACATTTCGTCATCAACTGCTTCCTTCCAAAAAATTATATCTCGAGACTGCATGGCCTCTTGATATGTCTTTGGATCATCCTCAATACTATAACAATACGATTATTGAAGAACCTCATCATCCCTTGTTTCTTCCACCAAATACATTTGGAAATCGGAACCGAAATTTTTCGGGATTTTGCCTCTTTTGCTTGTTCGAAGCTCTCGTGTTTCTGGTTCAACAAAACCGTTTACACCATCTAAACTTTCTGGATTTTGCACCTCATTAGTGCCAAAATTCATATCATGAGGCCTTTGAATAGATGAGAAATGCATCTCATCAAAAATTGCATCTCGTGACTCGATAATGGTGTGAACCGATACCGAATCATTAGGATCAATCATGTAGAACCTATATGCCTTGGAATGTTCCGCATATCCAATGAATATACAATCTATTCCACGTTCCCCCAAAGTTGTCCTTTTGGGCTCGGTTAGTTTTACAACTGCCCGATATCCCCAAACCCGAAAATAACTCAAATTTTCATGAACCAAAGTTCATATGGGACTGTTTTGTTCTTTTTATTTGGAACCTGACAACGCCTAGTGATATCAAGTATTTTAGGCATTGTTAAGCCCTGTTCTTGATGAAATTATATCAGATATATCTTGGTATTCTCACTTTTCGTGCCAGGACTTGTTTGGAAGAAAAGAATGGAAACATGGACTAAAAACGTGCAAAAGGAAGAAGTTTGGAAAGAATGAAAAATCAAGGAAATACGTACGCGCGCCGTGGGATTCTAAAATGCACAACGCGGGCTTAAGGCGGTGTAACACATTCAAATGTCAAAGAAACGGGAAAAGATAAGTACGCACGCCGCGGATTCTTCATTTGCGCGGCACGGCCTCGGGAAAATTGCAACTATAAATAGAGGCATTTCCAGCCGAAAACCCTAGCAAATACCGGGTGTAAAATCGACCTTGAAGCTATTTGACTCCAAGATTTCATTTCAGCAACTTCTCATTTGGTATTTTTATGTTTTTGATTTTATTTTCAATTAGTTAGATTGTAGTAAGCATTAGCTAGTGTCTTTGGGAGTGACACCCACTGATATTGAGCTTTAGTTTCTGTTTTAGCAACATTTGGTTACTGTTTGGATGTTTGGATGTTGGATTTGATTAATGAGAAGCATTTGGTTACAAGTAATCTTAGTTTTTCGGTGTTTTTATGTTTGTGTTTGGTTTTGATTGTTTGGATTGTGTTTGGATGTATTGTGACCTTGTTTGGAACTGCTTTCCCTTGCTGAAATCAGTAGTCAACTAGGTTAGCTTTAGGGTTTGACTTTAACGAGTAACTGTTCAATCAGAACCTTAGTTATTGGTTAGGTTATGCCTTATTTGATTTGGATGTTTTGGATGCCTTTGATTGCTTCTGATTTAGAGATGCACTTCTGATTTCAGAAAGTAACTAGGTTTGTTTGAGTTGAGTTTAGCTTATTCTTGGCTTGACTTTGTTTGGTTTTTGTTTTCGGGTAGTTGAGAACATAGAAACTAGGTCCTCCGACTGTAGCGTGACACTACTAGTTGGTAATCTGTCATCTGGTCTAACCACGAAGCTCCTGCGGATCGACCCTGACTACCACTGTGCTAGTGTGTGTTAGGTTTCTCTTTATTTTTGACCGCACGACGACTTAGGCGTGTCAAATTTTGGCGTCGTTTCCGGGGAGCTGTGAGCTTAGATTAGGTGATTAGTAGGAACTTGTTTCTTGATTATTTTTTGGAATTTCATTTGGTTTTTTTTTTGTGGGCGTGTTGCACTAGTGCATGCGTACCCGCAGGGGTGAGCAATTATCCCCATTGCATTTTGATCCTGAGATTGAGCGTACTGCGCGCAAAATCCGTGCTCGTAGGCGTTTGAATATCATGAGTTTTAGTCAGGTTAGTAGTAGTCTAGTAAGTGTTGCCCAGGAACCATCAGGTGAGGCAACGGGGTTGTTTTCTATTCCCCCACTGTCAGAGTTTCAGTTCGGGAGCACGAGTGCTTCTGGTGGTGTAGCTTCAGCCCCTACACCCATACCATCATGCACTCCGCCATCAGTGCCATCATTTACACCCGTTTCACAACCACAATCTACCAATCCATTTACCTCTGCAATGTCTTGGGGAGAGCCGACCCGTGATGGCACCCCAGTTTCTAGACAGCAGACACCAACCTCTCAACCATTTTCTCAACCACAACCAGTTCTTTTTAAACCTCAACCCACATTCCAACCTACACAACCTATAGAATACCAACAACCTCCTTAGCCACAATACCAGTATCCAGAGACAGAGGAGAGATATGATGAGGAAGATGAGGGATGGGTTCCACCAGCACCACAACAATCGTGGAATCGAGGTTGGGGACCTCCCAGAAGAACACAACAGTATCAACAACCACCAGGTCAGCAGGGATATAACGACCATTTTTACGGTAATCCTGTTCAACCTTTACATTTCGCACAACCGAGAAGGCAATCGGTTGCATCACATTTGCAGCCACGGGAATATGATGATTCGTCGCCAATTTATATTCCTGATAACATTGATTCTCAAATAGAAATCAGACCCCAGTTGTTAGGAATATTGCCAGAGTTTAGGGGATATAAGCAAGACGATCCATACAATCATCTATATGAATTTTTAGCGATTGCCAATGCTAATAACCCTAGGAACACTAGTAGGAACATCTTCAGGCTTAGACTATTCCCATTCACTCTCAAGGATAAGGCCAAATATTGGTTTACATCTTTACCGTCAAACAACATTACCACATGGGATCAGCTCAAGGCCAAGTTCCTACAGGAATTTTATCCAGCAAACAAGACAACCGAAATTAGAAGGGTTATTCAGGACTTCCAGCAAAAGCCAGGAGAAGCTTTCCACGAAGCTTTTGATAGGTTGAAGAAATTATTACGATCTTTCTCGCATCACGAAATTCCTAGGTGGCAGTTAGTTAAGTTATTCTTTGAAGGAGTCATTCAAACGCATCAGGCCATGATAAATGCCTCATCAAGTGGGACATTTATGTGGCAGGACCCAGAAGAAGCTTGGCAGTTCTTAGAGCAATTAAGCAATGGTTCCAAGGCAAATTTTTCCACCAGGAAGACTGTAGGTACGGCAGCAGCAGTGGGAGCCGATGCTGACTGGAAGAAGGAAGTAAAGAAGGAAATTAGTGAACTGAATAAGAAGTTTGACAGGCTCATGACAACGCTGCAGAATGGACCGTAGAGTCCATGACAATGAGGTCAAGGAGGACCTAAAACTCAGGAGGCGAACCAAGTTTATGGACAGGGTCAAGGCCAGCATAATAATGGACGACCCTACAGGTCATATAATCAAGGACAGCAACAGAATTTTAGGCAAAACAATTACCAAGGTCAATCAACTAATCAGCCTAGAACATATCAGCCTGCAAACAACAATAATAATGGAAATACAAATGGGAATGGTAGCAACAATAACAACAGGAGGCGCAACAATGTTACCAATAATTCCCCAGGGACTCGAGAAGAGATGATTGCCAAGATGTACGAAATGTTCAGTGCTACGCAGCAACAGTCTCAAGCAAATGCAAAAGCCATCGCAAACATGGAACGACAAATTGGGCAAATGGCTGAGGATCAGCAAAAGAGGGACAGTGGAAAATTGCCAAGTGCTACGGAGGTTAATCCAACCCATAATCAACAATCAGTAAAAGAGCACGTTAACACTGTCGAATCTGAATGGCGAAAAGTCACTTTGGAAGATTTATTTGAAGTTGGAAGTGAAGTGGAACAGGAGAAAGGAGAAAAAGTTCCAGAAATAGAGGGAGGTAAGGAAAAAGGAATTCCTGTTGAAAAGGGAACCCAACCAGAAGTAGACAAAGAGGTCCAGCAAGAGGAGCAGTCGACGGTAGCAGGAGTCAAGCAGAAAAAGAAGGATAAGAAAGGAAAGAAGAAACAGGAAGCACCCAATCCAAGAGGGCCTTTGATAAACCAACCTCTGTGGGATGAACTTAAGGACGCTCCTGATGATACCAGAATCCTTCAGGAAATATGTGAAAGAAATGGGAAGAGTAAAGTGCCCACACCAGATACTGTGAGGTTGACTGTTAAAGCAAGTGAGGCATTGTTGGGGACACTGCCCAAAAAGGAAAAGGATCCTGGATCACCATTGATCACTACTACTGTAGGAGATGTGGTCATTCGGAACACCTTGTTGGACTTGGGAGCGAGTGTCAATATACTGCCAGGGTACCTATATGATAAGTACAAGTATGAAGAAATAGAGCCAGCAAAAGTGGTATTGCAGCTGGCTGACCAATCAACAAAGGTATCTCGGGGAAAACAGACCAATGTCATAGTCAAGGATGGGGACTTCTTCTATCCCGTGGATTTCTTAGTTATGGAATATGAAAGCTTGGACGACGCGCCTGCACTCATTTTAGGACGCCCATTCTTGGCTACTGCCGGTGCTGTGATTGATTGCAAGACAGGGGATATGGACATCTCCTTTGGGACAAGAAAAAGAAGACTGAACATGTTTGGGAATCCTGTATCATTACCTTCAGAAGATGATGACCAGCAAGTGGACAGAAGGATGTTAATGAAGCCTGGGATTAAGAGTAAAGAAAAAATATGGACACGTACGGGAGAAGGGGGAAAAGAAGAAGTTTTAAAGGACACTAAGGACCACCCGTTGTCCACTATCGATAAGGAGCAGCTGCTGGACATGATGGAAATGATGGAGGAAAGACACCAGCAGTATGAGAAGGAATCAAGGGAACAAGAAGCGAAAGTCTTTAAACTCCTGGAATCTCAACAACAGTGGATTAGCGGTGTAAGTGATCGAATGACTCAACTTACATCTCTCATGTCAATGATGGCCAACAACTTCGTGCCAGGATTCAAGCAGTTGACATCAAGAGTTCAAGAAGGAGAGGAACAGGCATAGGAATAGTACGTCTGGCTGAAGACGTTAAACTTAGCGCTTGTTCGGAGGCAACCCATCGTGTCATAGGTTAGCTTTTATATTTCTTAGAATTAATTAGGAAAATACATCAATCTTTGCAGGTATTAGTGGTCTAAGGCAAGTCTGGGGTCGTGTGAAAAGTTTTTGAAATTTTGAATGGCGCGCCGCGGGTTTTTGAATAACGCGACGCGGGGTCGGAAACCAACCCGATGCGCAGGGGTTGATTTGGTGACACGCGCGACGCGCAAAGCGTAAATGCGCGATGCGGGAAATGATCAGTCGGTTTTTCTCCTATATTAAGGTAAGTCGCGACTCACACACACATCACACGACTCGGAGCTCTGATCGACAAATTTCTCTCGCAATTTTTCTTGCTCATTTTGTTTCCACTATCAAGGTACGCTATTCTAACTACCTATTACTTGTTAAAACTAGCGATTAGGTGGTTAATTTTAGTGATTTCTCCAAAAAAAGTTCAAAACTTAGAATCGCCAAAGCTAACTCATAGGGTGTTTGTTTTGCCAAATAGAGACCCTAGATGAGTTAGTCGGCACGTAGGTTACATTGTGGTATGATTGGATTGAGTTGAAACAGGTTAAAATATGATGTTCAGATTAGATCACGCTTTCCTCCAGTTCCCAGAGGGACTGGCTAGCTCAGCGGAGTATATTTCGCGAAGAGACGCACTGACTGGTCGCCGGGTTCTCGAGGCGACAGTCATTGATAGTGATATTCTAAGGGACGCCGGACTATGGGGTGCGGTTGAGCCATATTTACATCGCACCTGGACTCATGAGGAGGCATCATGATGCCGGGGGTAGGACAGGATTATGGCCACCGATGAGGATGTCGTCTACACTGAGCTGCTCCTGGAGTTCCTTTCCACTATCCACTTCGCACCTAGGGTGTCAGACCCACGTTCTAGGATCATACGATTTCGTTTGGGAGGTGCACAGAGGGAGAGCAACCTCCGCGAGTTCGGGAGGCGAGTCGGCTTATATACTCCGGCGGACCTCCAGCACCGCCATTTCACCCAGTTCTTCGGGGCTTGTATCCAGGGGCAGCCGAACCGGGCTGCCAACATAGAGGTTTGGGCACCACTGTCCAACGTTATCTACGAGGCGGGGACCTCCCGGGAGAGCCACCTCCGCGACCCACTCCACCTCCTCATGCACCGTATCGTCTCCACCTCCATTATGCAGCGGGAGGGGGGGCGAGAAGGTGTCCGGGGAGAACATGACGTTTTTCTGGGTTCTCCTCGACCGTTCCAGATTCCTCCACCTCCCCTACGCCCTCGCAGTTGCCCTATCCACCCACTCGACAGGAGCTTCCGCCAGCAGTCCACTAGCCCGAGGGTATTTCATTACCTGCCTGGCCCGCTCATACGGGATCCTTACCGCCCCCGTTGCTGCCTCCTTGACCGCTTTACCTCCATCTCGCACTACGGCGCGAGCTCTGGATAAGATGAGGCTGATAGAGCAGTAGTGCCCGGGCCGGTTCATCCGGGCACCGACCGAGCCACCCCAGGCACCTCAGCCGACATACGCTCAGCCAGGCAGGAGACGCCGGAGGCCAGAGCCAGCACCAGTAGCCCAGGCAGAGCCACAGCCGCAGGAGGACCCAGCGGCCATGCACCGACTGGAGGCTAGAGTCACGAGGATCGAGGACCAGCTCGAGTAGATTGGGAAGGTACTTCTACAGATTGCATCAGCCCAGGGGCAGCACCCCCGACCATTCCCAGCAAGGGCCCACGATCACGAGGCTGGACCCTCCAGGCCACCAGGTGGCAGTTGATGTATCTATTTTGCTTTTTCCTTTATTTTTGGAATATGTACTGAATCTATGACACTTTTATATTTTTGTGTATATTTGTTATGTTTGCTTTTAATTTGTTTGTTGAGTTATGCATGTTATACCAAATGGGACGGAGTTGTCTCAGAAAAGTGTGGGGTCACCGTGCCCCCTCCACTTGTCTTGACCACCGGCGTGTTCACTGTAGCGCTACAACTCCGGAATACGAAATCAAGGATCCGTTTGTTCGCATTTATACCTGTGATACTGAGCACCAGGAAATCTATCGTCCAAAGGGGTAACTCTTTCTCCCTTATGCTAAAAAATAATTTTAGTACAACGGGGACGTTGTACAGTTTTAAGTGTGGGGTGTGGACGGTCGAAAGAGTAATTTTTGAAATTTTTGCAGAAATGATCAATTTTCAAATTTTTAGCAATATTTTTCAAAATTTTTAATAAATTGCAATTTTGAAACGAATGGTTTGTGATTGTGATAGCACTAGTATTTTTCAAGAAATACTGTTTATTTGTGATTATGCTATTAGTTAGTCAAACAAGTTGAGTTTTATGAGTTTAGAAGATTGAGCTGTTTTAAGATTGGAATTTAGGAAGGAAATGTCAATCTGTGGCCTTTGTTGTTCGAGCCGGTAAGTCTAAAATGGGTGAACCTTATGCACCTTACCACCTAAGATCGTCTGGTCTGGGATGGTATTTCCGAAAGCTCGATACACGGACAACATCGAAAGTCATTGACAATTCCTTAATGGCCTTTAAAATCTGAATGAGTAAGTACACTTCATTGTGGACAGAAAGTTTGTAATCAAGGGTTCTCTAGAAAGCCATGAATTCCAAAGAACAATTCGATTATGCTCTCGCGAACTATTCCACTCTAACTCATAGGGCAATAAGCTTTGAAACTGAACACAGTAAAAAATTGTTTGAGTCTTTATTATAATTTGTTAAAAACTCTCTTGCTTGGGGACAAGCAAGGCACAAGTGTGGGGTGTTTGACAACGCCTAGTGATATCAAGTATTTTAGGCGTTGTTAAGCCCTGTTCTTGATGAAATTATATCAGATATATCTTGGTATTCTCACTTTTCGTGCCAGGACTTGTTTGGAAGAAAAGAATGGAAACATGGACTAAAAACATGCAAAAGGAAGAAGTTTGGAAAAGAATGAAAAATCAAGGAAATACGTACGCGCGCCGCGAGATTCTAAAATGCGCGCCGCAGGCTTAAGGCGGTGTAACACATTCAAATGCCGAAGAAACGGGAAAAGATAAGTACGCGCGCCGCGGATTCTTCATTTGCGCGGCGCAGCCTCGGGAAAATTGCAACTATAAATAGAGGCATTTCCATCCGAAAACCCTAGCAAAGACCGGGTGTAAAATCGACCTTGAAGCTCTTTGACTCCAAGATTTCGTTTCAGCAACTTCTTAATTGGTATTTTTATGTTTTTGATTTTATTTTCAATTAGTTAGATTGTAGTAAGCATTAGCTAGTGTCTTTGGGAGTGACACCCACTGATATTGAGCTTTAGTTTCTGTTTTAGCAACATTTGGTTACTGTTTGGATGTTTGGAAGTTGGATTTGATTAATGAGAAGCATTTGGTTACAAGTAATCTTAATTGTTCGGTGTTTTTATGTTTGTGTTTGGTTTTGATTGTTTGGATTGTGTTTGGATGTATTGTGACCTTGTTTGGAACTGCTTTCCCTTGCTGAAATCAGTAGTCAACTAGGTTGGCTTTAGGGTTTGACTTTAACCAGTAACTGTTCAATCAGAACCTTAGTTATTGGTTAGGTTATGCCTTATTTGATTTGGATATTTTGGATGCCTTTGATTGCTTCTGATTCAGAGATGCACTTCTGATTTCAGAAAGTAACTAGGTTTGTTTGAGTTGAGTTTAGCTTATGCTTGGCTTGACTTTGTTTGGTTTTTGTTTTCGGGTAGTTGAGAACTTAGAAACTAGGTCCTTCGACTGTAGCGTGACACTACTAGTTGGTAATCTGTCATCTGGTCTAACCACGAAGCTCCTGCGGATCGACCCTGACTACCACTGTGCTATTGTGTGTTAGGTTTCTCTTTATTTTTGACCGCACGACGACTTAGGCGTGTCAGAACGCTATTTAATAAATAGCGAGGCCGTTAAGATGGCCTCTCCCCAGAATCCATTACTCAATCCCGAGTATGACAACATCGAGTTTACCATTTCTTTTAAAACTCGATTTTTGCGTTCAGCAATTCCATTCTGTGGAGGCGAGTGACAACGCCTAGTGATATCAAGTATTTTAGGCGTTGTTGAGCCCTGTTCTTGATAAAATTATATCAAATATTCCAGGGTAGTCTCACTTTTCGTGTCAGGACTTGTCTGGAGAAAAAGAATGGAAACAGGGACTAAAAGTGTACAAAAGAAAAGAAGTTTGGAAAGAATGCAAAATCAAAGAAACTCGTACGCGCGCCGCGGATTTCACTTCTGCGCGCCGCGGGCTTAAGGCGGTGGAACACATTTGAATGACGAAAAAACGGGGAACGGATAAGTACGCGCGCCGCGGATTTCACTTCTGCGCGGCGCGGTCACGGGAAATTTGCAACTATAAATAGAGGCATTTCCAGCCGAAAACCCAAGCAAAGACCGGGTGTAAACATCGACCTAGAAGCTCTTTGACTCGAGGATTTCATTTCAGAAGCTATCATTTGGTATTTTCATGTTTTAGATTTTATTTCATTTTAGTTAAACATTTGTAAGCTTTGAGTTGAATCTTTGGGTGTGACAACCATTGATCTCAAGCTTAGGGTTCTGTTTTTAGTAGTATTTGGTTACTGAATTGATGTTTGGATATTGGTTTTGATAAATAAAAATCATTCGGTTAATGTTAACATTGGTTTTTCGATATTTCGGATGCTTGTTGGCGTTTTGATTGTTGGTTTGTGTGTGGATTTTGTGTGTGACTTGGTTGGGGCTGTTTTCCTTTGCTGAAAACAATAGCTAACTTGGTTAGGTTTAGCATTAAATCTTAGCTAGTAATTGTTCAAGTAGAACTTTAGTTATTAGCTAGTTTATGCTGTGCTTGGTTTTGCTAGTTTGGATGCCTTCAATTGCTTCTGATTCAGAGATGTACTTCTGAGTTCTGAAAGTAACTAGGACATTTGAGCTTAGCTAAGCTTGGCTTGAGTATTTGAGCATTGCTTGTTTGATATTGAGTAGTACTGCGCGCAAACTCCGTGCCCGTAGGCGTTTAAGCATCATGAATTATAGTCAAGTTAGCAGTAGTCCGACCAGTGTTGCCCAGGATCCATCAGGTGAGGCAACGGGGATGTTTTCCATTCCCCCGCTTTCAGAATTTCAGTTTGGGAGCACGAGTGCTTCTGGTGGTGCAGTTTCAGCCCCTGCACCCATACCATCATGCACTCCACCATCTGTTCCACCGTTTACACCCGCTTCACAACCCCACTTCACCAATCCATTTACTTCTGCTATGACTTGGGGAGAGCCGACCCGAGATGGCACCCCAACTCCTAGACAGCATACACCAACATCCCAACCACAACCAGCCCTCTTTAAACCTCAACCCACATACCAAACAACACAACCTATACACTTTCAACCACCGCTTCAGCCACGATACCATTACCCAGAGACGGAGGAAGTGTATGACGAGGAAGATGAAGGTTGGGTGCCACCAGCACCAATACCACAATGGAACCGAGGTCGGGGACCTCCCAGGCGAGCACCACAATACCAACCACCAGGTCAGCGGGAGTACAATGATCATCCTTACGGTAACCCTGCCCAACCTTTACATTTCGCACAACCGAGACGGCAATCGGTTGCATCACATTTCCAACCGCGGGAATATGATGATTCGTCGCCGATCTATATTCCCGATAACATAGATTCGCAAGTAGAGATAAGACCTCAGTTATTAGGAATATTACCAGAATTCAGAGGATATAAGTAGGATGATCCCTATAACCATTTATATGAATTCTTAGCGATCGCTAATGCTAATAATCCCAGAAACACAAACAGAAGTATTTTTAGGCTTAGACTGTTTTCGTTCACCCTTAAGGACAAAGCCAAGTATTGGTTCACATCGTTGCCATCGAACAGTATTACTACGTGGGATCAGCTCAAGGCCAAATTCCTTCAGGAATTTTATCCAGCGAGCAAGACAACTGAAATCAGGAGGGTCATCCAGGATTTCCAGCAAAAGCCTGGAGAAGCTTTTCATGAAGCCTTCGACAGATTGAAGGAGTTGTTGAGATCTTGTCCGCATCATGAGATTCCTAGGTGGCAGTTGGTCAAGTTATTCTTTGAGGGAGTTAGCGAGACACACCAGGCCATGATAAATGCCTCATCCAGTGGGACATTTATGTGGCAGGACCCGGAAGAAGCCTGGCAGTTTTTGGAGCAGCTGAGTAATGGCTCCAAAGCAAACTTTTCCACCAGGAAGACTGCAAGTATGGCGGCAGCAGTAGGAGTCGATGCTGATTGGAAAAAGGAAGTGAAAAAGGAAATCAGTGAGCTAAACAAGAAATTTGACATGCTTATGTCAACATTACAGAATGGACCGCCAAATTCATCACAAGAAGGTCAAGGAGGACCTAAGATGCAAGAATCTAATCAAGTTTATGGCCAGGGTCAAGGTCAACACAATAACGGGCGACCCTACAGGCCATACAACCAAGGACAGCAACAAAATTTCAGGCAGAACAATTATCAGAATCAATCGACTGGTCAGCCTAGAAACCATCAACTTGCAAACAATGGAAACAACAACGGAAACAACAACAACAACAACAGGGGGCCCACCAACGCTGCCAACAGCGCCCCAGGGACCCAAGAACAGATGATATCAAAGATGTATGATATGGTCACTGCGACTCAACAACAATCTCAAGCGAATGCAAAGGCTATCGCAAATATGGAAAGACAAATAGGTCAAATGGCTGCAGATCAGCAAAAGAGAGATAATGGCAAGCTGCCAAGTGCTACTGAAGTCAATCCTACACATAATGAGCGTCCAAGGAAGGAACAAGTCAATACTGTCGAATCAGGATGGCGAAAGGTCACTCTGGAGGATTTGTTCGAAGTAGGGAATGAGATGAGACCAGGGGAAGAAGAAAAGGCTTTGGAGTGCAAGGAAGGTAAAAAAGGAGAAGTTCCGGTTGAGAATGGCACTCAACCAGAAATAGACAAAGAGGTCCAAAAGGAAGAGCAACCAACGATAGCGGGGATCAAGCAAAAAAAGAAGAATAAGAAAGAAAAAAAGAAGCAGGAAGTACCCAGATCAACGGGACCCTTAATGAATCAGCCCCTATGGGATGAGCTTAAGGATGCCCCTGAGGACACCAGGATTCTGCAAGAGATGTGTGAACAGAATGGGAAAAGCAAAGCGCCTACGCCAAAAACAGTGAGATTGACTGTGAGATCCAGCGAGGCGTTATTGGGAACACTGCCCAGAAAGGAAAAGGACCCCGGATCACCATTGATCACTACAACTGTAGGAGACGTGGTTATTCGAAACACCCTCTTAGATTTTGGAGCAAGTGTTAACATCTTGCCAGGATACCTGTACGACAAGTACAAAAACGAAGAAATTGAGCCAGCAGAGGTTGTACTGCAGCTGGCTGATCAATCAACTAAGGTATCTAGGGGGAAGTTGACAAATGTCATAGTCAAAGTTGGGGACTTTTTCTATCCCGTAGATTTTCTGGTCATGGAATATGAAAGTCCGGATGATGCGCCTGCGCTCATATTAGGGCGTCCATTTTTACCTACTGTCGGGTTAGTGATCGATTGCAAGACTGGAGATATGGATATTTTCTTCGGGACCAGGAAAAGAAGATTGAATATGTTTGGGAACCCGATATCACTACCTTCAGAAGAAAATGGCAAAACAGCAGACAGGAAAACATTAATGGAACCAGGAATCAGGAGCAAAGAAAAGATATGGACACGTACGGGAGAGGGAGGAAAAGAGGAAATATTAAAGGAAACCAAGGACCACCCGTTATCCGCCATCGACAAGGAACAATTGCTGGAAATGATAGAGATGATGGAAGGAAGGCATCAGCAATATGAAAGAGAATCCAGAAAACGAGAGGCGAATGTTTTCGAGCTCTTGAAATCTCAACAACAATGGATCAACGGTGTGAGTGATCGGATGACCCAACTCACATCCCTTATGACAATGATGGCCAATAATTTCACGCCAGAATATCAGCAAATGCCATCAATAGATCAAGAAGAAGAAGGGTCAGCTTAGGAGCATCACGTCTGGCTGAAGACGTTAAACTTAGCCCTTGTTGGGAGGCAACCCATCGTGTTATAAGTTAGGATATATTTCTTAAGATAAAATATAAAAATACATCAATCTTTTTGCAGGTACTAGTGGTTTGAAATAAGTGTGGGGTCAATTGAGAAGCTTGAAATTTTTTTAAGACCGCGCCGCGGATTTTTGTATTGCACGACGCGGGGTCAGAACTCAACCCGATGCGCAGGGGTTGATTTGGCGACACGCGCGCCGCGGAAAAGGGAAATGCGCGCCGCGGGAAACGATCGGACAATTTTCTCCTTAAAACGGTGAGCCGCGGCTCACAACTCAAATCACACGACTCGGAGCTCTGGTGATCAAAAATTTCTTGCAATTTTTCTTGCTTATTGTGTTTTTACTGCCAAGGTACGCTATTTTAACTACTTATTAGCCGTTTAAACTAGTTATTAGGTAGTTAATTTTAAGGTTTTATTCAAAAAGTTCAAAAACTTAGAATCACCAATGCTAGCTTATAGGGTGTTTGTTTTGCCAAATGGAGACCCTAAATGAGTTAGTCGGTACCTAGGCTACCTTGTGGTATGATTAAATTGAGATTTAGCAGGTTAAAATGAGGATTTGATCCGGGATGCATTGACCAGTCGCCGGGTTCTCGAGGCGACAGTTATAGACCGAGACATCTTGAGGGGTGCAGGGCTCTGGGATGCGATCGAGCCGTTTTTGCATCGCACCTGGACCCACGAGGAGGCATCGTTCACCTGCCGTGGTTGGGACAGGATTATGGCCACGGACGAGGACGTGGTCTATACGGAGTTGCTGCTGGAGTTCATATCCACCGTCCAGTTCGCACCTCGGGTGGGGGACCCACGCTCCAGGCTGGTACGTTTTCGCTTGGGAGGTGTGCACAGGGAGTGCAACCTCCGAGACTTCGGGAGGCGCGCAGGCATCTACACGCCAGAGGACCTCCAGCACCGTTTCTTCACCCGATTCTTTGGGTCTTGCATTCAGGGGGAGCCGGAGCGCCCTCCCAACATGGAGGTTTGGACACCGCTGTCCAATGTGATGTACGAGGCAGGGACTTCGAGGGAGAGCCACCTCCGCGACCCACTTCACCGCCTCATGCACCGGATCGTCTCCACCTCCATCATGCATCGGGAGGGAGGCGAGAAGGTGTCAGGCGACGACATGACATATTTGTGGATCCTCCTCGACCCGTCCCGATTCCTCCATCTCCCCTACGCCCTTGTGATCGCCCTCTCCACCCACTCGACCGGCCCCTCCTCCAGCAGCCCACTAGCCAGGGGGTATTTCATTACCCGCCCCCGTGGCAGCTTCCTTGACCGCTCTGCCTCCATCGCGCACCACAGCACGCACTTTGGAGAGGATGCGGCTCATAGAGATGCAGCGCCCAGGGCAGTACATCCGGGCACCGATCGAGCCTTCTCAGGCACCCCAGCCTGCATACGCCCAGCCCGGCAGGAGACGCCGGAGGCCAGAGCCAGCACCAGAGCCGGCACAGCCGCAGCCACAGCAGGATGACTCACCAGCCCTTCGCCGGCTGGAGGCCAGAGTCACGAGGATCGAGGACCAGCTCGAGTGGATCGGGGAGGTACTTATACAGCTTGCATCAGCACAGGGCAGACGCTCCCGACCATTCCCAGCCAGGTCCCACGATCACGAGGCCGGATCCTCTAGGCCGCCTGGCAGTGACTGATGTAGTTTTCTCTTTTTCTCTTTTTATTTTTATTTTTGGATATATGTACGAACTTATGACACTTCTATCTGTATATTTTTGTCCATATTTTATTTTTGTCATGTTTGTTTTAATTTGTTTGTTAAGTTGTGCATGATATACCAATTTGAGATGGAGTTGTCTCAGACAAGTGTGGGGTCACCGTGCCACCTCCACTTGTCTTGACCACCGGCATGTCCTACTGTAGCGCTACAACTCCAGCATATGAATCAGGGATCCGATTGTACGCAATTATACCTGTGATATTGAGCACCAAGCAGTCTACCGTCCAAAAAAGGGGTAACTCTTTCTCCCTTGTTTTGAAATAATTTTTGTACAACGGGGACGTTGTACGGTTTTAAGTGTGGGGTGTGGACGGTCGAAAGAGTGTGTTTTTGAAATTTTTTGCGGAAAATGACCAATTTTTCAAAATCTTTAATGAATTACAATTTAGAAATGAATGGTTTGTGATTGTGATAGCATTAGTATTTTTCAAGGAATACTATTTATTTGTGATCATGCTATTAGTTAGTCAAATAAGTTGAGTTTTACGAGATTAGAGGATTGAGCTGTTTTAGGATTGGAATTTAGGAAGGAAAAGTCAATCTGTGGCCCTTGTTGTTCGAGCCGGTAGGTCTAAAATGGGTGGACCTTACGCACCTTACCACCTAAGATCGTCTGGTCTGGGATGGTATTTCTGAAAGCTCGTTACGCGGAAAACATCGAAAGTCATGGACAATTCCTTAATGGCCTTTAGAATCTGAATGAGTAAGTACACTTCATTGTGGACAGAAAATTTGTAATCAAGGGTTCTCTAGAAAGCCATGAATTCCAAAGAACAACTCAATTATGTTTTCGCAAACTATTCCACTCTAACTCTGGGGACAATAAACTTTGAAACTGAGCACAGTCAGAAATTGTTTGATTTTTTATTATAATTTGTTAAAAACTCTCTTGCTTGGGGACAAGCAAGGCACAAGTGTGGGGTGTTTGACAACGCCTAGTGATATCAAGTATTTTAGGCGTTGTTGAGCCCTGTTCTTGATAAAATTATATCAAATATGCCTCGGTAGTCTCACTTTTCGTGTCAGGACTTGTCTAGAGAAAAAGAATGGAAACAAGGACTAAAAGTGTACAAAAGAAAAGAAGTTTGGAAAGAATGCAAAATCAAAGAAACTGGTACGCGCGCCGCGGATTTCTCTTCTGCGCGCCGCGGGCTTAAGGCGGTGGAACACATTTGAATGACGAAAAAACAGGGAACGGATAAGTACACGCGCCGCGGATTTCACTTCTGCTCGGCGCAGTCACGGGAAATTTGCAACTATAAATAGAGGCATTTCCAGCCGAAAACCCAAGCAAAGACCGGGTGTAAACATCGACCTAGAAGCTCTTTGACTTGAGGATTTCATTTCAGAAGCTATCATTTGGTATTTTCATGTTTTAGATTTTATTTCATTTTAGTTAAACATTTGTAAGCTTTGAGTTGAATCTTTGGGTGTGACAACCATTGATCTCAAGCTTAGGGTTCTGTTTTTAGTAGTATTTGGTTACTGAATTGATGTTTGGATATTGGTTTTGATAAATAAAAATCATTCGGTTAATGTTAACATTGGTTTTTCGGTATTTCGGATGCTTGTTGGCGTTTTGATTGTTGGTTTGTGTGTGGATTTTGTGTGTGACTTGGTTGGGGCTGTTTTCCTTTGCCGAAAACAGTAGCTAACTTGGTTAGGTTTAGCATTAAATCTTAGCTAGTAATTGTTCAAGTAGAACTTTAGTTATTAGCTAGTTTATGCTGTGCTTGGTTTTGCTAGTTTGGATACCTTCAATTGCTTCTGATTCAGAGATGTACTTCTGAGTTCAGAAAGTAACTAGGACATTTGAGCTTAGCTAAGCTTGGCTTGAGTATTTGAGCATTGCTTGTTTGATATTGAGTAGTAAGAGAGAAATTAGTTCCTCCGACTATAGCTGTGACACTATTAGTTGGTAATCTCTCATCTAGTCTAAACACGAAGCTCCTGTGGATCGACCCTGACTCCACTATACTAGTGAATGTTAGGTTATCTCTTATTTTTGACCGCATGACGACCTCTGCGTGCACGTCAGCGAGTAAGGTGCTGTGGTCTCATGAATGATACCCACTGATTGGAAGTATATGGGATCCATATATTCACCTCCCCTATCAGTCCGAAGACGCTTAACCAAATTGCCCAATTGCAATTCCACCTCGGTTTTGTATATTTTGAACTTTTCCAATGCTTCACTTTTAGCATTAAGCAAATACACATAGCAAAACCGGGTATAGTCATCAATGAATGTGACGACATATTTTTTACCACCCAAGGAAGGAGTAGAGTGAAAATCACACAAGTCACTATGTACAAGTTCCAAAATAGTCGAAATACTAGTAACACTAGGAAATGGCTGTTTTGTTACTTTTGTGAGCATGCATGTTTTACATTTATCAGAAGTCATGTCAAAGGCTGGAATTAATCCATCTTTTGACATCTCATGCATCCTTCTAAAATTGACATGACCTAATCTTGCATGCCAGAGCATAGATTTGTCAACATTAGAAGCAGAAGATACACATGCAGAATTTTGAACAGGTAATAATTTGTCAACAAGATTTAAACGAAACATTCTATTATTCAAATATCCAAAACCGATAAACATTCCACCCCGAGACAAAATAAACTTATTTGACTCAATAACTTGTTTAAAACCATCAGAATTCAAACAACTAGAACTAACAAGATTCTTTCGAATCTTAGGAACAAACAAAACATCAAAATGCTTAATAGTCTTTCCAAAAGTAAATTCAAGACACACGACACCAAAACCACAAATATGAATAAAAGAATCGTCTCCCATCCTCAGCACCGATCCATCATCAAGCGGTGTTAGTGTTTCAAACATCCATTTATCCTTGCATACATGGTTCGTTGCCCAGGAGTCGATCCACCAGGCAACATCATCATCCTGTACATAGAATGATTCAGGAAAAAGTGAAACATAATAAACATAATTCTGATTAGAATTATCAAAGTTAGTCAAAGACTGACCTCCTTTAACTTGGCCTGAAGACCCGTTCACACTTCCACTGGCTCCACTGTTTCCAGCACCATTATTGTTACCTAAGTTCACACGACAATCACGTTTGCAATGTCCCACCTTATGGCACCTCTAACAAACTAGATCCTTTTTCTTTTTGTTGGAGTTGTTTGAGACATTTTCCTGCTTACGTTTGCCATGTCCTTTTGTTGTTCGGGTTCCTTGTTTTGTTTTCAACCATATGAACAGAGGGTTGTCCAGGTTCAACCTTCCCTTTAGTTTTGTCAACATCCTTCGCTCGAAGAGATTCTTCAATGCGAATATGACTAGCAAGTTGAACCAATGATAGTTCCTCCTTTTGATGTTTCAAGTTATGTTTGAAATCCTTCGAGGATGGTGGAAGTTTGTCAATCACACTTGACACAGCAATGGATTCGTCCATATTCACTTTGTGCAGTTTAAATTGACCATAAATACCAAGAAGTTCATTGAATTGTTCAGCGACAGACCTTGAATCAACCATTTTATAATTATTAAAGTTACTAACCAGGAACTTCTTACTAGAAGCGTCCTCCGTGATGTATTTCAATTCAAGGGTGTCCCACAATTCCTTGACAGTTAAAGCATCACCATGGATATCAAATAGAGCATCAGACATACCGTTCAAAATGTGACCTTTGTAGATGTAGTCATCGTTGTCCCACTTCTGTCTCTTCCTGGTCTCTTCAAGGGATTCCTCAGCACCTTCCTCAGGCATGGCTGGTCTTGGAGTAGTCAGCACGTATGCTGCTTTCAGAGTGGTTAGCATGAAATGCATCTTCTTCTTCCAGCGCCTGAAATCAACGCCTTCAAACTTTTCCAGTTTTGCAAACTTGGTGGTCATCTCGTGGACTGTTTCAGCCATCTACAAAAACAGGAATATCAGTTCGATTGTTAGAGAATGGGTAGGGTTTTAGTAGAGATCTGGATACCCCTTGGATCGTGAGAGCACTTTCCGAACTTATATTTCTATCCTATGCCCGGGTTACAAGAAATTCAGCCTAGGATAATCCCATGGGGACACTTACGAATCTAGGCACAGAAAAAACGTAAGGCAAATTGCTATTGGATCTGAGTTTGTGTGAAAAACGAGAGCTAAAAAAGGTGTCATCTCCTCAATAAGGAGAGCCGTATTTATAATAAACGCGTGGATTAGGGTTTCGTCTAGGGTAGCCGTCATGGGCTTTAGGGTTGCCGTCATCGGTTACTTTGGTGACAAGTCACGAATTTATGAGGCATTTAATGGTTTCCAAAACTAACGAAATTAGTCAGTTTTACGAATTTATGAGGCATTTAATGGTTTCCAAAACTGACGAAATTAGTCAGTTTTACCATAAGCACCCTCAAGAAATACGATTTTCCACTATGTAACCACTTGTAGATTCCGAAGACCTTTTAGGGCGCTGCCCCAAACCCTGCGAGGGACGCTGCCCCTCGACCCCGTTAAAGGGGCGCTGCCACCGGACCCCCAACTTGTCGTCGAACCGGCTATTTGTTCGATCTTATACATGCATGCACTCCGCACATCCCCGAAACATATATTAGAATACAAACTAAATAGCCCTTAGCTCTCATGTTTGTTCCAATTACATAAAATGACTTGGTGACACTAAAATCACCAACATAAATTGTGTTCATCGACATTTAACAAAGTTAAGTTTGGTTGGTTAGAGAGAAGCCCTTTGTTGAAATAACGAGCACCAATGAGTTTCCTGTTACATTAAGAGGAATTGAATTGAAACCTTCTTGACATCTATCCTTCCATCTTGACGACTAGTTCATTCCATCATGAATGAAGCTCCAACCGGAGGGGAATGACTGATGATGAGGGTGTGTTGTTGGAAGAGAGAGTAGAAAAGGGTTTTATTTATTTTCCTAGTAAATTACAGTTTTGGTCCCTAATGGTATTTAGACCTTTCACTTCCACTTAACAGAGTAAATTTGATGGTAACACCAATAGGGACCAATAATGTAATAAAATGGCAACCACAATGACCAATTTCATGAAAATTCAAAACTTGGACTGAAACTGTAAAATTCTGTAAACCACAAGGACCAAAACTGTAATTTACTCTACATTTTTATAAAAATATAAATTGCAAATTGTTTGTTGTAATTATATGTCATGAATGTGTGTCAAATGTTTTCTAAAAATGTCAAAATTAAGACATAAAATGTCGGTTGTAACTTGTAAATTGTCTGTCGTAATTGTATGTCCAAAATATATATTATAAATTTTTGAATGGATTTTGAAGGAGAGACATTTGTTTGTGATCTATACTTTAATGATTGAATATTAGTTCTTAATGGTATTTTTTCCAGTAGTGACAACTTAAGTATAAACCCGAAGTTATTGAAAGGAATTAAGACCATCTCAAGCCCACCTCTATTTTTGAAGTAAAAAATGGTGTAAAAAGTGGGTCATCTCCAACCCACCTCTATTTTTCACAATATTTTTACTTTAAAAAATATATTCCTAGATTATTCTTTTCCTTCATTTACAAAAATTGTCAAAATCTCTCAATCTATTTATTATACGCAAAATTTTATATGAATTCGATATATAAATATTCAATTTTGATAATTATAACTAACTAATGTCATTTAATATATAATATGATTGTAAATATTTGTTGTTGTATTTAAATTAAACTAAAATGTATAGAAATAAAAGTTAAATGACTAAAAATGACAAGTGAAACATTAAGTTTATTTTTAGGTAAATGAATAGTATTACTCTATATTTGGAGTAATGCTATTCATAAACCCGAAAAATAAAATGAGTGATAAAAGTGAGTGAGAGGAAAATAGATTTTAAAGCAGAATAAACTTATTTATAAAGTTGGATTGGAGATGTCCTAAAAAAGTGAAGTTGGATAACTAATCCCGTTATCCTCAATAAACTTAACCGCCCAAATGTGGTTTCTCTTAGTACCAAACAATATTACGGGTGTTACGGACTTACGATCCATATAGAATCAGTCAAGAAAGAGAAGTCGCACAACCTGATCAAGATCACCCGGATACCCTTTTGTCTCAATGAAAAGGACTATAGAACTTGCAGCCTTAAACGTCAACAAGAGACTCCAAAAATAGGTACAATTTCCAATTCCACCCTTGAGTTTTATCAATGTGTTCCATGCTCTTCTTATGTACCAACTTCTAGTTTTGTGCGATAGATTGTCTTTCTTTGCATATACGATATTTTTTGTATTTTTTGTTTCATTACCGGAGATTGGATGTGATTTAGTTTGAATATTAATATATCTAAAAATATATATATTTATATAAAAATTTATAATGTCTATGGTAATTATTGTATGACGTCACTACTAGAAGAAATGTCTTTAATGACACGCGAACTATGACACTTAAAAATGTGTGTCATAAAAATCTGTCATTCTTTATGATTTATGACACAAATAAATGTCCGTCATCAATCTCTGTCATATTTCATAAAAATTCATGACACACAAAATGTATGTCGTGAATAAACGTCTGAAAAAAAAACGCGCCATTTTCTTTTTCCAAAAATTTAAAGACGACTCCACTTTTTCCCTCTTTCACGCAACCCTAATTCTTCTCCTGGAGTCGCACCCTCGATCTCGCCTCCCAAATCAAAGACGATTTCTCTTTGTTTCACGGGCTACATTGTCAATCCTCCCCAATTCATCCTCCCTCTCTTGATCTGTTCCCATCGGCTAGGGTTCCATTGACAACTTCAATTTCAATTCATCCTCCCTCTCTTGAATGACGATATTTGCAGCATCTCCTTGCCCTCGCCGGCCATGCTCGATCTGACATCGTTGTCTGCACTTTTATAATTTGCTTGGAGATTGCGAAGGTTAATTTCTCTGTCTCATATTTCTTCTACTTAATCCTCCTCCTCGTCTGCTCTCTTACGACTTGCTTGGACATTGTTGTCTGCTCTTTTACAACTTGCTTGGAGATCGCGAAGGTTAATTTCTCTGTCTCGTCTGTCTCATTTTTCTGCTACTTAATCCTCCTCTCCGTCAATTTCTCTGTCTCATCTTTCTTCTCTAATTGGTTATTGTTTCGAAGTTGAGATGCTTTCCGAGTTACAATCGAAAAGAACACTTTGTAATGGCTGAGGTTGTGGTAGTTTTCCAGAATTTAATGACCTTATATGAGCAATTTAACAGTTCTTCTTAGCCTACTGGTGTGATGGGAAAATGTACCATATGTTGGGATTTCTACACACAAGCCTCATGGGCTCATATTGCATCTAATTGATCCTAATATGCTTTAAAGTTGTTTATTGTGAGTGCACAGTCGGTGTTATTGAAAACTCCTTATAATTTAGTTTTCCTTTTGCAGATATGATGTTTCAGAAGACATTAAAGATGCAAAAGAAAGAGGGGCATCATTGGAAAAACTTCCTTCCTGGCTATGGGAATGGAGTTGACCATGGAAGGGTAAAACCAAAGGTGGAGAATTAATAAGTGAAGAAGAAGATCAAATGTATAATCTTGGAATCAGAATCAAGGAATGGTTTCCTTAACTGTTTACTAATGAATATCATCACGACATATATCAGATACACGCATCTCAGGTTTAATCTATATCTATACAAAATTCTGAATGTTCTTTTCTTTATTAACAAATCATATAATAGTTTTTTGTATCTTTTTTTGAAAATTTGAACTGGATTCCAAGAGCTTGAGCTAGTGCATTTGGCATGGGGATGTCCAGTGGAAGAGGAAAACTTGGAGAATGAAAACATCAAGCTTTTGCAGTTTTGAGTGAAAGTCGTGCAAATGATATAATGTTGAGATTTCATGATTGTTGTAAGAATTACAAGGTATATTATCAAGCTTCTTTGTATCATCAGTCATGATATGATAATTGTAAAATTTAGTCCTAATTGCTTCCCTTTGAGTGTAGGCTTATAGGAAACAACATGAACCTGCTATTTATAAGCTTAAAGAACCTGTATAAGAGGAGATAACACTTTCAGTAGGAAGTAGGAACATCCTTGTTAGATATAACTGATCAAGCCTAATTTTACAATGAAGGATACCACTACACTTTGGTTTGTGTGCAAGCAGGTGATAATTGTGTGACAAGTTTAAGTGGCAAAAGTTGATTTTCTTGTTTAATTATGTTGTATTAACTTGCAGAAAGCATCCTTGTTAGATATAACTGATCAAGCTTGTGGTCTTTTTACTAACGAGGAGGTACATTTGTACTCTTGATCACATGATTAGTTGTAAGGCGACTCTATCCTTACAAGTTTAAACCTCATAAAGTTGAGGAGGTAAATCCTTATTCCCTTCTTCCAATAATTTAATTTCACTTTCTAGTTATAGAAGGTCAAACATGTCATTTGCACCACCATAAAAGTATAGACACTTTTATTAGAAGGTCAAATTTGTTAGAAGGTCAAATTTGTCATTTGCACCTCCATAAAAGTATAAACACTTTTATTAGAAGGTCAAATTTGTTAGAACGTCAAATTTGTCATTTGCACCTCCATACTCATATCTACTTGGAGGGAATTTGTAAGATTTCAAGTAAAGTGAAACTAAAATAAATTCCTTCATAGTTAGCTGGCATGTGCATAGGAATAGTTATATGTTCATGAGTAGTCATTTCAGATTTGGGTCTTTTATTCATTCTGTTTAATCAAGGATATTGTTGCATCATTAAAGATTATTATAAATTAATGTGACATTTTCTTAGATGTACATATGTACTTTGATTGACCATGTTATTATTATACTTTTTATCTAAGGTGATCAATGATCTACTTTATCCAACGACACAAAATCTTCGTGTTAGACAAGAAAAGTACTGGTGGTGGTGCAAGTGGTAGATAGTTTGGTGGTGCTGGTGGTAGCGGTGTTGGTGGAAATTTGGGTAGATGAATAGTAACAATATTTTGATATACTTAAGATGTTTGTTATTTAGTATTTGACGTATGCAATTGTGATGTAGAAATGGATTGGATTTGTATTAGGGATATTTTATTTTATATTAAGAGAAATTTAATTTAATTTGTGATTTAAATTTGATATTATATATATATATATATATATATATATATATATATATATATATATATATATATATATATATATATATATATATATATATATATATATATATATATATATATATATATATATAGATAAAAGTTCAATAGAGAACCAAAATAAAACAAGGAACCAAGGAACCAATCGTGAGCGTCGGAATTCAAATGATCGACGGCCGGAGATAAGGTTGTAATTTTCTTAATTGAACGCACATGTAGCGGATAATTCCAAAAAACCCACTTCGTTTTTTATTTGTTTTTTATTTTTAGAGCTCATTTTTTATCGAAATAAAAAATCGAATATATCAAAATTCATAATTTTTTATTCTCTTTCAATAGACATCCATATCAATATAGTAAAAACGAAAAAAAAATATTCAAAAATCTTGTTCAGATTCACAACACTTAATCAATGTGAATCTGAACTATAACAAGTGTTATAGAAGATTATTCACATGTGAATGATCATTGAAATTATATTTTTCAACAATAATTGATCATTTAATAACAACTCATGTGAATTTAAATAAACTTTTAGATTTGCATTGTGAATTTGACTAAATTCATATTGAATTTAAGTAATTTCATTTATATTCTTTACAATTTCAACATTGTGATAATGTACAATTGAATTAACTAAGATTCACAAATTAATTTACTTAAAGTTACACATGAATGATCAAAAATTGTTGAAAAAATCAGGTTCAATGATCATTTATATGTGAATTAATATGTATTAAACTAGATGCATACTATTTTGAACCTTTTGATCATAAACAAATGAATTAATTCAGATCCACAAATGAATTTGCTTAAAATTCACATATGAATGATAAAAAATTGTTGAAAATCAGGGTACAATTACCATTTATATGTGAATTAACATGTCTAAAACAAGAAGCAGTTAAAATTCGGAATGTGAATATAAACTGTATTAAATTTGTATGGAATATATTTCACATGTAAATGATCAATGAATTCAATTTTTTCAATAATTGTTAATCATTCAATAACAACTTATGTAATTTAAAAATATTTTTAAATTCAGATGTGAATTCAAGAAAAATCATTAATGTTTTTACTATCTCAATGTTTTAATATCATATACAATTGAATTAACTGAGATTCATAAATGATTTACTTAAAATTCACATGTGATTGGTAAAGAATTATTGAAAAATTTGGATAGATTTGTCATTTAGATGTGAATGAATATATCTAAAACAATGCAGTTCAGTTCAGTTCAGGTTCACAAGATGAATTTGGACGAACTTGAAGTAAAAAAATAACAAAAAATTTTGTATATCAATATGGATCTCTATATATCTAAAACTAGATGCACACTATTTTTGACATTTTGATCATACACAAATGAAATAATTTAGATTCACAAATTAATTTGCTTAAAATTCACATGTGGATGATAAAAAATAGTTAAAAAAGTCAGATACAATTACCATTTATATGTGAATTAACATGTATAAAACAAAAAACAGTTAAAATTCACAATGTAAATATAAACTATAGTAAATTTGTATGAAAGATAATTCACATGTAAATAGTCATTGAATTCAATTTTTTTCAATAATTGTAAATAATTCAATAACAACTCATGTAAATTTAAAAACATTCTTAGATTTAGATGTGAATTCAAGAAAAATCACTTATATTTTTACTATTTCAACGATTTGATGTCATATACAATTGAATTAACTGAAATTCAAAATGATTTCCTAAAAATTCACATGTGATTGGTAAAAAATTATTGAATAAATCGAATAGAATTGTCATTTATATGTGAAGGAATATATATCTAAAACAATACAGTTCAGTACAGATTCGCGTGGTGAATCTGGACGAACTTGAAGTATAAAAAAACAAAAAAATTTGTATATCAATATGGATGTCTATTTAAAGAGGATGAAAATTTATGAATTTTGGTATTTTTAGTTTTTTTTTTGAAAAAAGAATAAGCTTAAAAATTAAAAAAACACAAAAAACGAAGTGGGTTTTTTGCTATAATCATCTACATTGGCATCTAACTAGTAAATGTACATCCTTTTTTATGGCCGTAGATCTTTTGCATGCCTACCACACGATTGGTTCCTTGGTTCCTTGTTTTAAATTGGTTCTCTATTGAACCCAACCCTATATATATATATATATATATATATATATATATATATATATATATATATATATATATATATATATATATATATATATATATATATGACACACAAATGTGTGTCATCGTTCATTTATGACTGAAGCTTTAATGACACGCAATGTGTGTCGTAAATGTATGTCATAAATTTATGACACACACTGTACCTTTTAATGACACGCAATCATTAAAGACTTTTTTTCTAGTAGTACGTAAAAGTAGTTGGATACATATCATAAAATTTGACGAACAAGTAGTTGTTTAATTCATTCTTTTGGAGAGCATTTCATACGTGAAAGCAGTTCGATGATGCCAAAAACGGTTATGACAGATGAGCGTATCATTTCTTAGATATGTAACTTGCATTTACGAACATTAAAATATTCATGTATTTTAACCTTTCTTCTTATTGATACACCACGATAATTCATTGGCATACGAGGGATATACCATGATTTTCATATTATCACAAGTCTTAACTAGCTTACTTATATCACATATTCACAAATTACTGTATAGTTCGACCTTTTTTCTTTCCCTCTGATCAATCATAAGATTTTTTCTGTACTTCATCTCCATCACAACTTCCATTTCGCCCCTCACAAATCTATCTTTAGCAAGCCATCGTTGTATCTTTCCCGAGGTGGTTTTTGGAATACTTCCACTCTTAACTAATGCAACCAACCCCACCTGGATACCCTCTTCCATCATCACAAACCCTCTTATCCCATCACATATTCTTCTCAACGTACTCTCCATTTCCTCACCACTCCTCTGCATCTCTGCAACGATGGTTGTCATATTCCCATGACCCTCAAACGCTGCAATACACCCTCCTCGTAGAAACCTCGTACAAGACTCGAATGCTGCAGTCTCCAGATAATGAGCATGAGTTTCAACCTCGTTTTCATGTTTTATGATGTCCGAACAACGACCTGTGACATAGAGGAATCTTGCGCCACCTTTGATGATCCCTCTGTCGCCTGTAGGAATGAAGCGTTCATGGCTGAAGCTTCCTTTCAACCTACTCTGAAAAACTTCTTGGGTTAACGATGGGTGGCTCAAGTAGCCGGAAGCGTTGCTTGGAGAAGAAGCAATCCATATCTCACCCTCAAAGCCGTCTTCCACGAGCTCGTTTGTGTTCTCATTTACGATTACAATGTTCATTTGATCTTCTTCTTCCTCTTCATCATCGTACTTGAGCCGTGCACTTGGTAATAGCTTCTTGTGGACAGGCAATTCAGTTTCTTTCACGCTTGATCTCCACGCTGTTGAGACAAAAGTGCAATTCTCAGCTAGCCCATACGAAGGAGAAATCGAGGAAGGGTTCAGGCCAAAACGGCTGAACACTTCTACAAATTGTTTAATTGCTTTATGGTATATCGGTTCATTGATTATTATCAAGTTTTTCATGGTGGTTAGGTGTATAGGAAGGCGATCTTTGTTGAAAGCTTGACCGCGTTTCACGACCAACGGCAATGTAAACGAGGGTACAGGAGTGCATGTCGCATTGAACTTCGTTATCAACTCAAGCCAAAGCCTAGGTCGGTTGATGAACGCGTTGGGTGAAGTTAAAACACAAGTCGCACCAGAAACGATTGTTAACAAGAGAAACATCAACCCACAGTCGTGGTACTGGGGTAGCCACGACGTTATGACGCTGTTTGGGTGAAGGTCATATGATTTTCTTGCCAATCTGACATTATGAGCAGCCGCTCCTGCTGTCACCAAAACAGGCTTGGGTATCCCGGTTGCACCAGACGTGTACTGCACCAAGTACACATCATTTGGCTTACAACCAGGATATGATAAACGTAAACTCTCATACGAGTTTACATTTTGCTCCATAAGATTATCCACCGATACCCACCGTAGATCGTGCAACAAATTAGAGAGCGTGTTTTCCGAACCAGAGTTTTTGATGTATTGTTGGACCTTTGCAATGTAACCCCGGTCTGCGATAGCCGCTTTTGGTCGTGTTTGAGACAAAACACGAATGAGATGATGGTGATCGTTGTCTAAAAAAGTTGGGTTCGGAGGGATAATCGGAACCGCCATGAGTCCAGCACGTTGACAAGAAAAAAGAATCTGAACAAGCTCGAGCCCAGGGGAACATAAGATAAGGAGGGTGTCACCCCTCTCAAAGGATAGTAGAAGTTGGGAGGAAATCGAGTGCACCGAGTTGTTTAGTCCCTCATAAGTGAGACTGGAGCACTGTAAACCGGACAAACTGTCTTCTGCCCATATGAAAGCCGGTTTGGACCGGAAGGAGGGAAGGTTAGCCCAGACCGGGAGGTATTGATCAACTACCGGTTGGTCTGGGAAACAAGGGTCATAATTCTCGAAACTCATTGTGTTTCTTCTTACTTTCTTAGTTCTACTGGTTGAAACAAGTGCTTGCTTTGGCAGCTTTTATATAGAAACAGCAAGGGTTGTGTTGTCGTAATGAACCTTCAACTTTCTAGTATTTACTAACATACCCTGTGTATTTGACTCATGGGAAAATCTTAAAAGTATTTTGAAATTTGTCGAGTGACCTCGCAAAATTGTAGGTGAAACTGTGGTTAAATTCATATAAGCGTATAGAAATTGAAAACAGGACTTGCAACATAAAATTTCAATGCCATCAAATACAAAAAATTATAGAGTCTAAGAGCCAAAAATGTTATTAGGCGAAACTAAAAGATGGAAATGGAATTCCCCAATTTCGAAATGATTTAGTCGCTTGATGGATAAGCACATTACAAACACAAAATGTGCATTAAAAAGATTAAAAAAACGATGTCCGATCTTGACATAGGATACAACTAAAAGTAGGACATGTTTACTAATATTTTAAATAATATTCTCTAAGAATATCCTCATATGACTGTTAATCTTCGTCGCCATGTTAACGTCGACATACTCCAGACGGCAAATATGATGAACGAGTGATATTCCACGGTTACTGGTATATACCCAGAACAATTTTTTTTTAAAGCTAATAAATCTAATGACTGCTTCAATATTGATAAAAAGAAAGGAACGTATGTCCAAATAGTTTTTCACTAATTGCAAAAATTAATCTAAAAGGTCAAATGCATAATCACAAATTAAGCATCTTTTAATCATTTGTTACAAATGATCAACATGTTTCACGAATTTGGATTTCATTTACAAAATGGTAGACGAATTCTCCAACTATATATGCATTTTGTGATCTAGAAACATTTATGAAGCATTTAAATTTTTCATAACACGTTTGAAAAATGCAAGTTTTGATCTTTACGCCTAACAAGAAGAGCCGCAACAAACAGAGATAGTGAAGCTGCAACGATCTCCTTATATGCGAATATTTCACGAAACATGCGTTAATTATTTACGACGATCCAGTTTCAACGAAGGCTTCGGATAAGCAAGCAACTTTTTCAGCGTATACTTTGTGACTTAAATGAAAGGAACCCATTTTCCAATTAAAATGGTATGCAAGGGGTAAATGTGGGTTCACGCCGGAACAAAAACGCCCTGCTGAAGTCCGTCAAATTGCAACTGACACCACATTTGATTTATGGGATGCGTATATAGCACTCTATTTTTCATAAAGCTTTATATTGCTATGTATGATTTTAAGTTACTTCATGTCTATAAGACATGAATAGCAAAATGTGATCTAACAAAAACATTCGGTTTACATATTTACAACCATGGGCATTACAAAGTCATACTAAACAAACCATAGCAAGCAGAGAAAATGATTAAACCATAAATTAAAAGTTGAAAGCTATCTTAAGCTCCACTCCATCTAGTCTTCCCAAAAGCTTAACTAGCATTGTATCATGACATCCCATGTTTTCGAATCCAAACCTGGAATACATGACAAAAAAATAAAATACGTAAGACGAAAACGTCTCGTGAGCTACACGGGTTTTTGAAGGGTTTTCTAGCAAACAATGAACACAAAATACCTATGGTTCACATGCAACCCTAGAAAGATCTATGTTTTCTTCTATGAAGATAATAAACTAATATCTAAAGGCCAACAATAATTACTAAAGATCAAAACTGAGAAAACCAACATTTTGATCTTGTTCTTGAAGCTAGCAGCACAAGTGCCCTACCTCAAATGCAAGTCACACCCAAAGCAATGGAGAAGACAGTCCAGCAGAGTAATCCTTGTGAAAATGGCACAGAGAATAAGGGTGCCAGAGGGTTCCTTTTATAGCCTCCAAAGGGTTACACCTGAAACCCTAAGGAGCCTCCAAGATGGGCAAGCCTGTTGGCCACTTGGACCAGGCTTCCTTAAACCCTATTAGGGTTTTCGCCACTCCTAGGAGAAGCCTCCAGGGTGGCGCCATTTTGGACCCTGGCTAATCTCTTGTCTGTTATTCAACTATTGAATAAATACAAGTCAGCCCCTGCACTTTAAATTAATTTAATCACTAAATTAAATTCAATTAATTCTAGATTAAATCTTAATTAATTATTATAGTTTCTAATTAATATATTAACACTTAAATATATTAATAAACCATTTAATTAATTCTATTGATTTATTACATAGTTAATAAATCAACCTTTTACTCTACTGAACTCTATCATGACCTCCAGCTATGAAGGCAACCCAAATGGACTTTGCTTCAACTAACAAGATAAATATAAATATAAAGTCATGGCTTAGACACCTAATCCAACAATCTCCCACTTGGATAAGTCTATGACTTTAATTTATCTTTTGATTAATTAATAACCTGCAGCTTCCAAGAAACTGCTGCCGAACTCTGACCCAGTCAGTTCTGTCCATAGATAAGTGATCATATGATCCTTCGTCCAACAAGATATTTTCAGACACAAGAAATGGATTGAGATCAATCTCTATCCGATACTCTGTTTCCCGATTTCCGATTCTGCTTATGACTTTCGGACTTCTAATTGAACACATCAATTTAGTCCAGGCTGGCCAGCACTTAAGTCAACTTCAAAATCATCGGGAGGCCTACAGATATCTGTTTCCCATCAGGGTCAAGGAACGAATAAGCTTCGAATCATATGATTGTGTCTATTACTTATCAAATCGTACACAACAATACGTTTTGTAACATCGAGTTACCAATGCGTTTTCGCATTATCAATGCACAACCGACTCGTAAATTTCAACTCATATGTCTCCGCTTCAAGATCATACGATATTATCGTCTCAACATTGCTCGTGATGTAATCCATGAAGCAATCTATTGAGCGCGGGTTTATCCAATACTCAAATCTCTATTTCTAAGTACTCATGAACGTTGTAGCAGTCTTACTGCAATGTCTAACTCCTTAGACAATCTACAAACCAATTCACGACAGTCTTCGTTCATACTTACTCCCGAAAAGTATGAGCGACTGTGGACCTTTTGAATAATCAAATTATCCGGGAAGTGAAACATGCAAAATTGAAACATAAAATCTGACTGGTGGCTACTATTGCCTAATTACCAAGTCTCCACGAGGTAATCACCAAGTCGGATTTTACATAAACTATTATCGGTTTCTAGATTCCTTTTAAACTTTTTTAATTCGTGTTATGTATCTATGTCTACTTGACCTTTCACTCTTTCCATGTATTCAAATGTTATACATTTATACACTTCATCCGATCGGATATCCTTCCGATGATATTTCAATTTTAGTCATACCGTCATTCTCACTAACAACTCCATTCTATGTACTGTGACTTTCCATGGTTCTCGGGATCTTTAGTCTACATGACTGCACCCTAAGACTATTTCGAGGTGTTACGATGTGCCGGTGAGCCACACGCGCTCCATCGGAATGCCAACGAAATTCTTTAACCATTAAGTCCTTATTTGAAAACTCTTTTCAAATTGTTATCAACATTCACCCCAATCATTTTCCAATGATTTCTTAAGTATGTACAAAATACATTAAGTATTCCCAGCCAGGTCATATCCTGAATCTGACTCACTATGCTCTAAGCATTAAGTCATCAAGATATGTTCATGACACTTCTGATCGATCCAAGAAACTTGTTGGATTTGATCCAGTCCTATTCCAAACTCTTTTGGAATCTAAGGATTACTTATAATCCTTGTGTCACGACTTTTAATAAGTATATCCTTTCGGAGACTTTTTCTCATGCATCGTGAATCTTATCAAGATCATGCTTACTATGGCCAGGTCTATACTGATGACAACATCTATCTGATATATGTCAATGGATTATGTGAGTATGTTGCACTTTTTATACCTCTCATGCCAAACCATCACACTTTGCAATGACAGGAAACTATTTCCTAGGGCAATGCATCTTGAGTCTCATCAATATCATTTTGGCAGAGTTTCGATCTATCTCATAGACGTTTATGACCACCCGAGTATGCCGTATCTCTTATTAAGTCTTTCATAGCGATCCGTCTCTTAACACCAAGTCATTACACTTCGTAATGAAAAGAAACGTTTCCTAGAACCAATATGTGACACACATATGAAGATAGATAACAGCAGCACTCCCACTGGCTTTGACACGGTTATGGACTACTCACAAAATCCAGAGTTTATGTCACATTTTGAGAATCCAAACCTTTCTGACATCTTAATGGATATCTTTCAGCCCTTTCTCAAAATCCAATCCTTTGGCATATTTTGAGAATCTGAATATCCTTTCTTGCGAGATGCCCATGGGGTAATCCCGGGCCCTCGTACCTTTATACTGGCATACTCTTATGAGTCCCCATTAGTGTGCCGGTGATCCACGAACGCTCCACTAACGACTTACATTATGCAGTATCCTTTCAGATTTTATAATCTATTGAGAGTGCTTCTCTCGGAGTCAATTACTTGACTCTGAGTATCGTCTCACTCAACCAGATGTTCTGAAGGTACGTTTCTGTCCATGTTGGTTTCTTTTGATGATTACTCCCACTGGTTTTAAGACCAGTTGTAAAATCAATCAAACTGTCACATAGACTGTATCTCGTCCTAAGGTTCTCTTAATTGGCAGCAACCGGGCTCACCAATGCTTCCAAGTAGTCGGATTAAAAATCCGTACCAACTATAGTGTTTTACCACTATTCGGTATGTCACCCCGATCATAACTACTTATGACGGTGATCAATACTACTGGTTTAAGAGAAGATTATGTCAGAATTAAAACAAAAATCTGATTTCTGCTCTAAGCTTAGTGATGACTAAAGGTTATTTCACTTGGCTAATCCTGAACTCATTCAGGACTGTCCCAACTCCCACTGTTTCCTTAGAACATGAGTTCTTTCTAAAAGAGCTCTTTCTCTTCCAGGTACAGCAGGATAGCCAGTGAAACGACATTTCTGATAAGGTTGAGGCTAGTCATGAGGTTCGGACGAACACTACAAGACCCTGGACCTTTAATGTACAAGTGGGACAATCCCAACTTTACATTTCAGACAGTGTCTGCAAAACCTACTTAGTCGAAGGATGTCCTTGGAATATGGTCTGACTGGTTTACTATTCAATTTATCGGAAACTAATTTGCAATGTATCTCATACATTGAGGATCGAACTGTTTCGACCTACGCTCCATCATTTTCCTTAAGACACATTATAACTATTAATGTTCTTGGAAGAGAATAACTGTGAAACATTTTCCCAGTTTATGTTGTCACTCAGGTTCTGTGGATATTGTACTTCCTTTGAAGTCCTTGAACTGTTCAAGGATTCAATCCAATCGCTTATTCTGATAAGCGAAGTCATATTCATCATACCGAATGACAAATATCGTGAAGTACAAACAATTGTGTTCAATTTGAAGATTCGAGCAATACACATCAACTGATGTGTTGGTTGCTCCTAATCTCAATGTCTTTTACATTCCTATGTAAACTTATGACTTTGTTAATTCTGTTCCAGACTTGCAATCTTCAGTTGACTCTAAGTCAACTAATTCCAAAATCCTATCCGCTGGATCTTTGGGTGATTCATTTCTTGCCACATGTGCTTTATAAAGAACTTAATCATCATTCGACTCTAAGTCAAATGATTCCAAAGTCCTGTCCAACTGGATCTTTGGTTGATTCATTTCTTAACACATTAAGAACTCAATTCATCATGAGACTCTAAGTCAAATGATTCCAAGTCCTGTCCAACTCGACCTTTGGTTGAATTGATTCTTACAACATTAACAATCATAAGGGACACAATTCCTAAAATCCAAACACTTTGGATGCATTAAACATTCAAGTTATTACTAATTATGCATTCAACACAATCATACAACATTTCAAGGATATTTCAAACAACATGTGTTAAAAGAAAATCGACAATTTTATTAAAACAAAATCCTTGAACAATGTATAATATGATAGACAATGTCATACGCATTTAAAAAGCTAATAACATTATTTCAATATCTAACTAAACTTCAAAACCGCATGAGCCGGAAATCCAATCCAAATGTGCTCCTATGCGCCAAGGTCCCGTACCTTACTGATTCCCTGTATACAAACCAAAAGATTTTGACTTTGGAGCGTCTTTCAATCTATCCGCGACTGTATCTGATTCTGTGGATTTCCAGCTTAAGACATGTCCAGACGATCTGGATCGTTTCTTGCTGCGTCTTTTCACTGAACTTAATCCAGAAGTAGCTGAACCAATGGAGCTATGCCTGTCCAAGAGTGACTCATATAAAGTCAACAGTGGACGCATTTCCATTAAGGTTTTTTTCTGGTCTTCCTTTCTATACGTCTGAATGAACAGATCGTACTTATTGGTCAGTGAAGTGAGTAGAGTGTTAACACTCGACTCCTGACTCATGGAATAACCAAGTTTGTACAATTCGCCTATGTACGCTTCAATCTGAAGAACATGCAAATCGATGCTACTTCCTTCTTTTAACTTACACTCTGCAAGTCTTTTGAAGATCCTAGCTCGTTCCTCTTCGACCGGTTTTCGGAACATTTCCTCAACCGATTGCATTAACTCATATGGCCCCAAGGATTCAAAATCCTTGCGGAACTCGGGGTCAATGGTCAACAGCATGAGATCACGAATTTCTTCGGATTCATCAACTAATAAGTCATGCTTATCATAAAAGCTCTTTATGATGACATGTTTTGGTGGAACCGGGATCGGATACTCGGTGAGATGAGGCTTGCCCGCAATGACGAGAAGCCGTCTCCAATTGCGAAGCCATTCTTTACAGTTAAGGCCAGTCAGCCTTTCCATATTTAGCAGGTGCTTTCTGATGCTCTCAGAAAAGGGTGAAGGAGGAGAGGGAGGAGAACAGACACTTGATTCAGACATCTACAATAAACAGAATTTTATTAGTTTAATTAATCCTTTTAAATAATTACCCAATATATTATTTATTAAGGCTAGGACCCAAAATACCCCAACTATGGTGTGAAGAGGGATGCCGTAATCACAACATAATGGTCATTAAGGTAGATAATACACTTATCAATTTCATCTTATGAAATTCCTAGATCTGTTGAGACACATTGAACTATTCAATGGCATGTTTAGTCTCGGATGTGCCCCACTGTTTGTGACTGGGATGCCGAGGATCACAAACCGGGTGTGAATAACCATGCAAATTAGCTCGGTACTCTCGAAGTCAATTTCTATCTCTAATTAACGTGCCGGTTAACCACACACGCTCCGTTAATAATGACAAAATCGAGAAACCCATTGCGACTCTTTGCGGACCCCAGTTGGCGTGCCGGTAAACCACACACGCTCCACCAACGTTCCACAATGTGCAATGTGCAATTCCATGGATTAGCACCAATTCACATTTTTTAATCTAAAGTAACTAGATTGGGTTTTGTTCAAAGTTCTAGTACTTTCAATTATAGCATTATACTTTTAAAAGGCTTAGCGGTTCTATCAAATCCGTTCGGCTAACGACACTCGACTGACCAAGAGAGTGGTGGGTAAGAGTGGATACCCATTAGACTGTCATTTTATAGGCAGTCACCTTATACCCTCTTTATAGGACAGTTTAGTGAATGAGGCCTACTAACGGTAAGACTAACCAATTTGATCTTATATATAAATATTAACTTTTAATCATAAATATATAAGATATATTTTAATCTTATTAAAATATTTTAGAATTATTTTTCTAAGAATTTTTCGCAAATTTATTTCTATTTTCGAAAATTTAATTAATTCTTTAAGTGATTTAATTTATCTTTTAATTAAAACAATTAATTAAATTAATTAAATCTAGATAGGCATCACAAATTAATCAAATTAATTTAATCCTATCTAATCCCCTAATTTTCAAAAAAGGCAAGCAATGGGATTAGGGTTTCCATTTATTAATAGATCTCAATTACCAAAAATAAGAAACCTACTTACCAAAAGCATGCAAAATCGCCAAATAAGGGGAGGGAGGCTAGGGTTTTGAAACCCTAGCCACCATGAACGAAATTAGGCCTCCTCAAGGGTTTATTTTCAAAAACCCAATGATCAAATAAACAGTTTATATCAAATCACAAGAAAACAAGCCATAGCTCTGATAGCACTGAAGGGTTTTCTAGCAAACAATGAACACAAAATACCTATGGTTCACATGCAACCCTAGAAAGATCTATGTTTTCTTCTATGAAGATAATAAACTAATATCTAAAGGCCAACAATAATTACTAAAGATCAAAACTGAGAAAACCAACCTTTTGATCGTGTTCTTGAAGCTAGCAGCATAAGTGTCCTGCCTCAAATGCAAGTCACACCCAAAGCAATGGAGAAGACAGTCTAGCAGAGTAATCCTTGTGAAAATGGCGCAGAGAATAAGGGTGCCAGAGGGTTCCTTTTATAGCCCCCAAAGGGTTACACCTGAAACCCTAAGGAGCCTCCAAGGTGGGCAAGCCTGTTGGCCACTTGGACCAGGCTTCCTTAAACCCTATTAGGGTTTTCACCAACCCTAGGAGAAGCCTCCAGGGTGGCGCCATTTTGGACCATGGCTTATCCCTTGTCTGTTATTCAACTATTGAATAAATACAAGTCAGCCCCTGCACTTTAATTAATTAATTTAATCACTAAATTAAATCCAATTAATTCTAGATTAAATCTTAATTAATTATTATAGTTTCTACATAATATATTAACACTTAAATATATTAATAAACCATTTAATTAATTCTATTGATTTATTACACAGTTAATAAATCAACCTTTTACTCTACTGAACTCTATCCTGACCTCCAGCTATGAAGGCAACCCAAATGGACTTTGCTTCAATTAACAAGATAAATATAAATATAAAGTCATGGCTTAGACACCTAATCCAACAGTTTTAGACTCAAGACATTGGTAAACATAACAAATATCATTTTCAAACCTTTATAATGAAATCATTTCATAACACTTGTTGTCAAAACCTTTACAATTCAAACATATTATCATTTTTCTTGTAAAGTCTTTCCATAACAAAATTAAATAAAATTATTGCCAACATAAAGCCTTCATTACTTAAACTTGAATGTATTCAATCATAACTGGATTTATATACTTAGGCCATTAATCACCTTAGGTGATACCCCAAGTCTATATTAGGATGCAAAGAACAAAATCAGTCCACCCTAGCATTTTATGCTTTTAGGACATCTACTCCGCGAAGGGGAAGCTACCACCCCAGTTGAATCCTGTATATTCCCTTACGGGAACATCATGGCCCGTGAAAAATGTGTCTTATCGACTTACATTGCTGAATATGTTATTATCTCAAATACCAGTCATATACAACATAATATCACTTGTCACCAAAGTATTCATTCGTAAACACATTAAGGCTAATGCCAAAACATTTAATCATAACATAGTGTAACAGTTTCATAATAATTATATAAGTAAAAAGACTTGGGTATCATTTATATTTTAAAATCATATAATGGTTTTATAAGTGTTTTTGCTATGTACCCCAAAATAGGAAAATACCACATGTACTCACCTTGATTAAAGGCAGAAGCTACTCGGCCCTTATAACACTCTTGTCCGTATCTTGAGCGTCAACTTGATCACCACCTACAATAACACAAAATGTTCTAATTAACACTTGAATTATGTTCAATTCTTCTAAAGGAAGTCCTCACAATTATTTAGTATGATAATACATCTTAGTCATAACCATGTACAACTAGTTGGCATCAATACCATTTCCAAGTAATGACCACATAGCCTTTCCTATGAACAAGCTTAAGAGCATTATCTTATTTCTAATTCAATTGATTATAACACTTACAATCCTACCAACAATCATTCCAAAAGCTCACTTGATAGCTCTTGAATAATTAGTTCTTCCAATAACACCATCTAGTTAAACATGACATAATTATCATTATATAAACATAATCCATTGATGATTCTTGAAGAAATTGACCAATGCAATTATCATTCATGTGAGATAATTAAATCTTGAATTTTTGATGATATTGGATGCAAACATTTGTTTACTAGTCTCAAATAAATCACAAGGAAATGTTTCTTACCTTTTGAGGATGAGAATGCAGCAAAAAGCCCTTTGAAACACTTAGAAATGAAGCTTGATTGAGATTACACCTAATAATTTCACCAAGAACACAGGAGAATTTCTGGAGAAAATAGAAGAGAAATGACTGAAATTACTCCACTTTTCGTCCTTAATGCAATGGGTAAATAGTGGATTACACAGTTGTAATCATTAATGAGTTCTATCTGCCGACTTTGCCTCATGTTCAACTCTTCTTGGGTGAAAATATATTGAAGGCTTTTATGGTTCATGTATAACTTGCATTTGGTCCCGTAAAGATAGTATCTCCAAATATTCATAGTAAAAATAATCGCGGCTAATTCTAATTCGTGAGCGGTGTAACGGGTTTCCGCGTCCTTGAATTATCTTGAAGCATAAGCTATGACTTTTCCTCGTTGCATAAGTACACAACCAAGGCCTCTAGCGGATGCATCGCTATATACCATAAAATCATCCATGCATTCGGGTAGGGACAAGACAAGGGCTTCACATAGTTTCTTCTTCAATATCTCAAAGGCCTCTTGATGCTTCTTATCCCACACAAATTTTACTTCTTTCCACGTTAGTTGGGTCAATGGTATCGCTATTTTGGAGAAATCTTGGATAAACCGTCGGTAATAACAGGTCAGCCCAAGGAAACTCCTAATCTCCGTGGGAGTTTTTGGGGTTCCTAATTCATAACTGCCTCGATCGTTGAGGGGTTGAGCTTAATTCCCTCAATCGAAACGACATGGCCCAAGAATTGTACTTCTCGCAACCAAATGTCGCACTTTGAAAACTTAGCATACAATCGTTCGTCTTTCAAAGTTTGCAAGACTTCTCGTAAATGTGTCGCGTGCTCCTTTTCACTTTTCGAGTAAACCAATATATCATCAATGAAGACAATTATGATATTATCAAGGAAAGGTTTACAGGCCCTATTCATAAGGCCCATGAAAGCAGCTAGAGCATTCGTGTGACTGAATGGCATCACAAGGGACTCGTAGTGGCCATAACGGGTTCAGAAAGCAGTTTTGCAGACATCATCATCTTTTACTCGCACTTAATGATAACCAGAAAGAAGGTCGATCTTGGATAAATAACTAACTTCTTGGAGCTAATAAAAAAAATCATCGATCCGTGGCAAGGGGTAGCGCTTTTTGATTGTCACTTTATTAAGCTCTCGATAATCAATACACATGCGCATGGTCCTGTCTTTCTTCTTAACAAACAACACGAGGGCACCCCATGGAGAAGAACTGGACGAATAACGCCCTTATCAAGAAGCTTTTTCAATTGAGACATAAGTTCCGTCATTTTTGTGGGGGCAAGACGGTACGGTGCACAAACAATGGGGGCCGCTCCTGGAGTAAGATCAATGACTCACATACTTTGCTGAATATGTTATTATCTCAAATACCAGTCATATACAACATAATATCACTTGTCACCAAAGTATTCATTCGTAAACACATTAAGGCTAATGTCAAAACATTTAATCATAACATAGTGTAACAGTTTCATAATAATTATATAAGTAAAAAGACTTGGGTATCATTTATATTTTAAAATCATATAATGGTTTTATAATTGTTTTTGCTATGTACCCCAAAATAGGAAAATACCACATGTACTCACCTTGATTAAAGGCAGAAGCTACTCGGCCCTTATAACACTCTTGTCCGTATCTTGAGCGTCAACTTGATCACCACCTACAATAACACAATATGTTCTAATTAACACTTGAAGTATGTTCAATTCTTCTAAAGGAATTCCTCACAATTATTTAGTATGATAATACATCTTAGTCATAACCATGTACAACTAGTTGGCATCAATACAATTTCCAAGTAATGACCACATAGCCTTTCCTATGAACAAGCTTAAGAGCATTATCTTATTTCTAATTCAATTGATTATAACACTTACAATCCTACCAACAATCATTCCAAAAGCTCACTTGATAGCTCTTGAATAATTAGTTCTTCCCATAACACCATCTAGTTAAACATGACATAATTATCATTATATAAACATAATCCATTGATGATTCTTGTAGAAATTGACCAATGCAATTACCATTATATGATTTTAAAATATAAATGATACCCAAGTCTTTTTACTTATATAATTATTATGAAACTGTTACACTATGTTATGATTAAATGTTTTGGCATTAGCCTTAATGTGTTTACGAATGAATACTTTGGTGACAAGTGATATTATGTTGTATATGACTGGTATTTGAGATAATAACATATTCAGCAATGTAAGTCGATAAGACACATTTTTCACGGGCCATGATGTTCCCGTAAGGGAATATACAGGATTCAACTGGGGTGGTAGCTTCCCCTTCGCGGAGTAGATGTCCTAAAAGCATAAAATGCTAGGGTGGACTGATTTTGTTCTTTGCATCCTAATATAGACTTGGGGTATCACCTAAGGTGATTAATGGCCTAAGTATATAAATCCAGTTATGATTGAATACATTCAAGTTTAAGTAATGAAGGCTTTATGTTGGCAATAATTTTATTTAATTTTGTTATGGAAAGACTTTACAAGAAAAATGATAATATGTTTGAATTGTAAAGGTTTTGACAACAAGTGTTATGAAATGATTTCATTATAAAGGTTTGAAAATGATATTTGTTATGTTTACCAATGTCTTGAGTCTAAAACTGTTGGATTAGGTGTCTAAGCCATGACTTTATATTTATATTTATCTTGTTAATTGAAGCAAAGTCCATTTGGGTTGCCTTCATAGCTGGAGGTCAGGATAGAGTTCAGTAGAGTAAAAGGTTGATTTATTAACTGTGTAATAAATCAATAGAATTAATTAAATGGTTTATTAATATATTTAAGTGTTAATATATTAATTAGAACCTATAATAATTAATTAAGATTTAATCTAGAATTAATTGGATTTAATTTAGTGATTAAATTAATTAATTAAAGTGCAGGGGCTGACTTGTATTTATTCAATAGTTGAATAACAGACAAGAGATAAGCCAGGGTCCAAAATGGCGCCACCCTGGAGGCTTCTCCGAGGGTTGGTGAAAACCCTAATAGGGTTTAAGGAAGCCTGGTCCAAGTGGCCAACAGGCTTGCCCACCTTGGAGGCTCCTTAGGGTTTCAGGTGTAACCCTTTGGAGGCTATAAAAGGAACCCTCTGGCACCCTTATTCTCTGCGCCATTTTCACAAGGATTACTCTGCTGGACTGTCTTCTCCATTGCTTTGGGTGTGACTTGCATTTGAGGCAGGACACTTGTGCTGCTAGCTTCAAGAACAAGATCAAAAGGTTGGTTTTCTCAGTTTTGATCTTTAGTAATTATTGTTGGCCTTTAGATATTAGTTTATTATCTTCATAGAAGAAAACATAGATCTTTCTAGGGTTGCATGTGAACCATAGGTATTTTGTGTTCATTGCTTGCTAGAAAACCCTTCAGTGGTATCAGAGCTATGGCTTGTTTTCTTGTGATTTGATATAAACTGTTTATTTGATCATTGGGTTTTTGAAAATAAACCCTTGAGGAGGCCTAATTTCGTTCATGGTGGCTAGGGTTTCAAAACCCTAGCCTCCCTCCGCTTATTTGGCGATTTTGCATGCTTTTGGTAAGTAGGTTTCTTATTTTTGGTAATTGAGATCTATTAATAAATGGAAACCCTAATCCCATTGCTTGCCTTTTTTGAAAATTAGGGGATTAGATAGGATTAAATTAATTTGATTAATTTGTGATGCCTATCTAGATTTTATTAATTTAATTAATTGTTTTAATTAAAAGATAAATTAAATCACTTAAAGAATTAATTAAATTTTCGAAAAATAGAAATAAATTTGCGAAAAATTCTTAGAAAATTAATTCTAAAATATTTTAATAAGATTAAAATATATCTTATATATTTATTATTAAAAGTTAATATTTATATATAATATCAAATTGGTTAGTCTTACCGTTAGTAGGCCTCATTCACTAAACTGTCCTATAAAGAGGGTATAAGGTAACTGTCTTTCCTCCCGTCGAGTACATAGGCGATGAATGACTCACATACTTTGTAAATACACTTTCGAGCTTTGATCGCAGAAATGAGACTTCGCATATTATTCGCCGCTCGCCATACATATATATTTTGATACCATCAGGTGGTTTAATCAACAACACTTGTTTTCCACAAAGAATTTTGGCATCATAAGCACCAAGTTAATCTATCCCTAGAACTATGATGAATCCCTTGATTCCAATTCGTAATAAGTTAACTTGAAGGATCCTCCCATTAATTTTTAATTGGACAATACTCATATAGGTGTATCAGTGTTACTAACTCCCCATTCTTTATTTGTGCTACACAGGCATCATTTAGGGGCTTAAGTGGCGTGTTAAGGCATTTATGGAACTCATGAGACACAAATGAGAAATTCGCACCCGAATCGAAAAGAACATAACCGGGTAATATGTTTACTAGTTATGTACCTGCAACCATATCGTCCATCTCTCTAGCTTCCTCTCGGGTCAGCTGAAATGCCCGCCCCTTCACTTTCGTTGGTTCCGTCTTCTTGTTGGCAGTGCATACTAGAGTTTCACTTCCTTTCTTTGTGCATTGAGAGCTGTGGTGACCCTTTTCGTGACAAAAAGCATTCAACCTCCTGTGCATCCTTCAACTTGAAATCCTTAGCCTTGGCCTTCAACTTGAAATCCGTAGCCTTGTGCCCAGATTGACACATCTAAATCAACCATTTGACCCTTCTTACATTCACCACCATGACACATCTTTTGTATTCCTTCGCATCGTCCTTTTTGGAGAACCAAAAAGAGAAACGACTCTTTTTGTTTATTGCTAAAGAACCGGTGTGCTTTCTTTTCTCCTCAAAGACCTAGTGTTCATTTGCCTTCTTTTCTAACATATCTTCCACCATGGCAGTAACCTTGATGGCCTCATCAAGAGTGGAGGCTTTACCAAACTCCAAGGAGTAGTCACTTGGTAACCCGCTAGCGTAACGATTGACCATCCCTGCTTCAGTTGGGAGAGTGTCTTTTAAGACAGGAAGCATGTCACAGAACCTCTTTGTATACTCATCCACTGACTGCTTATATTTGCTAAGAGCAAACAATTCGTTCAGCAACTTCTGCCGGTGTTTGGTCGAACAAAACTTACCCTTTAGTCGTTTGACAAATTCTTCCCAAGAGAAGGAAGAAACTACGTTACTTCCAAGAGTCCGGTGAAGAGTATTCCACCATGAAAGGGCATCCGCTTTTTCATTTGAGAGGCGAAACCCAGTTTCAAATCCTCCTCACAACCACACAACTACAAGATTTGTTCCATTTCAGCAATCCACCTAATAGTTATTTTTGGATCCATGTCACCATTGAAATCCTTAGGCCGGCAGGACATAAAGTCCTTGAAGGTACACTCCTTTGCCACCCTGAAAGGGGGGGCGGAAGAGGGGGTGGTGCTTAATGTGATGTTGTTTGTGTCTGATCAGTGTTTTCAAGAGTTTTTCTTTTGATACTATTTTCTAATGTTGTTTGAGGCGATTCATTTCAACTTGGTTTTGAGCTTGGGAATTGTTTATTAGCTTTTGAATAGCATCGAGGGTTAATGGAGGGGGGATTGGCATCACCCCTATAGTTGCCTTCATCATCATCTTAGAGTTGATGATTTAGATTAAGAGCCATCTGATTCGGGTCGTGATCATCAATTCGTGATTCTTGGCCGCTTATTGTACGCATCCTTTCTATAAAAACTCAATACTTTAGCGTCCCATAATATAATCTTTCACTACTAGAAAATTGGCCTTTAATGACATACGAACTATGACACACACTAATTTTATGACATACAAAAATGTATGTCATATTTTTATGTCGTAATAAGAAAACACAGGAGGCACTTCGATGTCGTTTTATAAGAGAGTGTGTCATCTTTTATTTACTTTTATTATTTCCCTAGCTTCTAAATTCATGCTTCAACCTCTCCGACTCTTCTCATTGTTCGTAGCCCAACATCTAGGATTCCTCGTTTACACTTCGTTCTTATTTGTTCTTTTTCCCATCGTTGCATTCAACCAAGCTGTTCACACCATACAGCATCGCACCCGCCACTGGGCACCGCTGCGCCAGCGACTAGCATTGCCGCACCTCACATTCGTTGATTACAAGCTTCGAGCGATCAACTGAGATGGCGACTATGATTAGAACTCGAAGAGAATACGTTACTATTTCGCCTTCTCTCTTCTTTTTCTCTTAGTAATGGCGGTAATTGGTTTTGATTTCAGTGTCTAGGGTTTATAGAGACAGTAAGGGAAGTGATCGTGGTTTTCGATTGCGATTTGAAATCATATGATTTAAGCATCGAAGACAACCATATATAGCTGGGGGATAGATGAATTTTGTGAATATAGGTTTCAGAACAAAGTGAGCAACCGACTAGTTAAGTAGGACTCCGTGAGGATCACACACCATTTAAGGTGCATCAGGTAATTTAGTCAAGCTTATGCTTAATTTGTGCCCTAACATCCTCGTTTTTGCTGATGTTTGGGTCTTTTATGGAAGTAGAAACCCTATTTTTGAGACATTTGTTGTTATAATATCTGCTGGAATATTGACTGTAAAAATCCATCTTGATATGGCTTGTGTTAAAAAGACATGTTTAGCGAATTTGGTTAAGTAACGTATCCCTTTCTGATATGTGTGCTTTTCCAAATTAGACTTGGGTGGGTTGTTATTACTATACTAGAAAAGCCACATCGCCTACATCTGGTAACCGTCTTTTGTTAATATTGTAGTGATACAAGTGAATATGGTGGAAACTCCTCAAAATGTTGAAATGGAAGCAACAAAGTTCATGTATAAACTTATTTAGGAATCCACCGACGAGCCCACAAAATTGGCTACAAAACTACATTACGTAGGTCACATGCATTGGTGTATTCACATTTTTATGTTTTCCCTTGACTAATTTCATGATAATGATTTTCTTTTGATCATCAATGGATATACCTGACTGGCAAGACTGCCAAGCATAACACCAGAAATGTCCATACTTTTCTAGGAGGCAATCTGCCATGCCCAACCCAATGTGTTCCTCTTAAACACGGCTCTTGTTCAAAATTAATTAAATGGAAATGAAAAGAACACTTTATAAATACTTATACATAAGTAGACTACAAGATACAAGCTTAAGAAAAGAACATCTAACTTCAGTTGTTATCTATAAGTTTTATGATAATAAATTAGGTGCACTTAGTCTCATGACAAAAATCACTTATAAATGTTTTTTTGTTGTTGATCTTGCTTTGTAACATTTTCTTGTTCACTTATAACTTTTTGTGATTTAACATATTTTGCAGCATATGAGATTCGATGGTGGTTGAAGTACTTGACGGATGCGGGTTGTAAATGTTACATTAGAAAGTAGAGGATTAAATATTAGAAAGTAGAGGATGAAAGATTTTGATGTTTTGCCATAAATTTTATTTTGGATGATCCAGCTATTTTGTATTTGTAAAACAATATTTTGATATATTTAAAGTGTTTGTTATTTTGTAATTGTGTTAATGATATTTTATTTTATATTATGAGACCTTATATTTAATGTGAGATTTAATTTTAATATTATTAGATTTAATATATATATATATATATATATATATATATATATATATATATATATATATATATATATATATATATATATATATATATATATATATATATATATATATATATATATACGACTTACATTGTGAGTCATATACTTTTGTCATAAATGTATGCCATAAATTTACGACACACAAATGTATGTCATCTTTCATTTATGACAGGGCTTTTAGTGACATACATTTGCGTGTCATCTGTATCATTTAATAACATGCAATGAGTGTCTTTAAAAACCCTTTTTTCTAGTAGTGTTTCTCATTCTAGATCTTATAAAGTTAGCATGGAATTTCTTAGCGTCATATACCTGTATAATTCAAATAGCACATAAGGTCTTAATCACTTAGGACGTCATATAACAATTATAGACCAACATAACATTCCTCTTGTACAAGTGTAAGCCTAGGAGTGGAATGATCCAATCCTAATTCGTTTAAAATATGGCTTTGATAACAACTTATAATACCCCATTTTGATAAAGCTTTATATTGTTGTGGTTTTAAGTTACTTCATGTCTATAAGACATGAATAGAATAATGTGATTCAACAAAAGCATTCAGTTTACATATTTACAACCTTGGGCATTACAAAGTCATACCAAAACAAGCCATAGCAAGCAGAGAAAAGGATTAAACCACAAATTTAAAAGTTGAAAGGTATCTTAAGCTCCACTCGATCTAGTCTTTCCAAAGGCTTAACTAGCATTGTATCTTGACATCCTATGCTTTAGAATCCAAACCTAGAATACATGAAATGAAAATAAAATACGTAAGACGAAAACGTCTCGTGAGCTACCTGGGTTTTAGACTCAAGGCATTGATAGACATAACAAATATCATTTTCAAACATTTATACTAAATCATGTCATAACACTTGTTGTCAAAACCATTATAACTGAAACATATTATCATTTTTCTTGTAAAGTCTTTCCATAACAAAATTAAATAAAAATATTGCCAACATAAAGCCTTAATTACTTAAACTTGATTGGTATTCAATCATAACTGGATTTTTATACTTAGTGCATTAATTACCCTAGGTGATACCCCAAGTCTATACTAGGATGGAAAGAACAAAATTAATCCACCCGAACATCTTATGCTTTTAGGACATCTACTTCGAGAAGGGGTAGGTACCGCCTGAGTAGACTCCTCTATATTCCCTTGCGGGAACATCATGGCTTAGGAAAAAAGGTGTCTTATCGACTAACATTGTTGAACATGTTCTTATCTCAAATACCAGTCATATACAACATAATATCACTTGTCACCAAAATAATCATTTGTAAACACATTAAGGCTAATGCCAAAACATTTAATCATAACATAGTGTAACAATTTGATATCATGATATAAGTAAAAAGACTTGGGTGTCATTCATATTTGAAAATCACATAATGGTTTATAAGTGCTTTTGCCACGTACCCCAAAATGGAAAAATACCACTTGTACTCACCTTGATTAAATGCAAAAGCTACTCCGCCTATATAGCACTCTTGCCCTTGTCTTGAGCGTCCACTTGATTACCACCAATTACAATTACACAATATGTTCTAATTAACACTTGAAGTATGTTCCATTCTTCTAAACGAAGTCTCACAATTCTCTAATCCGATAATACATCTTAGTCATAACTATGTATAACTAGTGCAAGTCACACGACCTGTGCCAACACCATTCTGGTCACACGACCTGTGTGCAAATTACACGACCCGTGTGCAAGTCACACGACCCGTACTATACCATTCTGGTAACACCTACTTGGATAAGCTCACATGTATATACATGTGACCTGCACGTTCTCCTAGCTCTAATTTCCTGTTTTATTTTTGTGTTCGCTCTATTTTTTCAGTTACTGACTTTTTCCTGGTTAATGGTAAACTCATGTTAGTGGGTAGTTTTAGTTTCGTACATTTCCATTTCCATGTAAGTCATTTATGACATCTTTTTAGTTCAGTTTAATCAAGCAATCTCGTTAGTGCTTTATTATATGTGTCTACAGTACTGAAAGGTTTTCTGCAACCAATGAACTAAAACCTAAGTTCACATGAAACCTAGAAAGGATCTATGTTTTCGTACTTTGAACATGTAACTAATTCCTAAAGGCCAAACAAAAATTAACTAAAAGAAATAAATCAGAAAAACTAACCTTTAGTTTTAATCTTGAAGCTAAGCAGCACAAATGTCCTGCCTCAAATGAGATCACACCCAGGGAGCCAGAGGGACAGGTCACGAAAATTCCAGAGAGAACAGAAGAGAATCGCACTTGATTATGAGGTCCAGGGGTCCCTATTTATAGGCTACCAAATGACCATTAAAGATAAACCTCGTTTGACTTTCAAACAGAGATAAACCCAATCTCTAAGCCATTTTCCGGATTATTCATACGCGCGTCGCGGCCTATACATTGGCGCGCCGCGCGTGTTAATTCAACTATTGAATTGGAACAACTTTAGCCCATGTCCTCCTGATTAATCTAATTAATGCCACAGAAATTAATCCAATTAATTCCTTATTAATTATTAATCAATTAATATAGTTTCTAATTAATATATTATCACTTTGATATATTAACAAACCATATATTTAATTCCTGTTGATTTATTAATCGCATAATAAATCAACCTTTCTCTCTACCGAACTTTCTACCAAACCTCCAGCTATGAGGCAACCCAAATGGACTTTGCTACTATTAATTAGGTAAATGCAAATTATTAGTCATGGCTTAGACACCTAATCCAACAGTCTCCCACTTGGATAATTCTATGACTATAATTACCAATTTAACCTCTAATTAATCAGCAAACTGTAGCTTCCTAGAAACTGCTGCCGAACTCTGACCTAGTCAGTTCTGTCCATAGATTAGTGATCAGTGATCCTCCGTCCAACAAGATATTTTCAGACATGAGACATGGATTGAGATCAATATCTGTCTGACACACTGTTTCCCGATTTCCGATTTTGCATAGGACATAAGACTTCCAATTGAACATATCAATACAGTCCTTGCTGGCCAGCACTTTAGTCAACTTCAAAATCATCGAGAGGCCTACAGATATCTGTTTCCTGTCAGGGTCAAGGGACGAATAAGCTTCGACTCATATGCTTATATCTTTTACCAGACAAATCATTCATAACAGCACGTTTTATGACACTGAGTTACCGATGCGTTTTCGTACTATCAATGAACAACCGCCTGGTAAATTATAACTCATATCTCTCCACTTCAAGACCATAAGATATTATCGTCTCAACATTGCTCGTGATGTAATCCATGAAGCAATCTATTGAGCGCGGGTTTATCCAATACTCAAATCTCCATTTCCAAGTGCTCATGAACGTTGCAGCAATCTTATTTCTATGTCTAACTCCTTAGACAATCTACAAACCAATTCATGACAGTCTTCCTTCATACTTACTCCCTAAAAGTATGAGCGACTGTGGATATTTGAATAATCCAATTATTCAGGAAGTAAAACATGCGAAAACGAAACATAAAATCTGACTGGCAGCTACTCCTGCTTATTACCAAGTCTCCACGAGGTAATCACCAAGTCGGATTTATCATAACTATTATCGGTTTCTTATTCTCTTTTAAACTTTCAATTCAATCCTTTTATATCTATGTCTATTTTAACTCAATGACCTTTTCACTCTTTCTATGTATCCAAGTGTCTAACACTTATACACTTTATTGCAGATAATCCAATCAGATACTCTTTCGATAATATCTCAATTTGTCATTCTGTCTTTCTCTCTCACAACTTCATTCCGGTGATGTGTACCGTGACTGCCCATGGTTCTCGGGGTCTTTAGTCTACATGACTACACCCTAAGACTATTTCGAGCCATCAAGATGTGCCGGTGAACCACACGCGCTCCATCAGAAACCAACGAAACTCTTTAACCATGAAGTCCTATAGCACCACGTCCTGGTGTAAATAATTATTGATTTGAAACTCCTTTCAAAACATTCACCCTAATCATTACCCAATGATTTCTCACGCGTGTTCAAAATCCATTTAGTATTCTCAGCCAGGTCATATCCTGAATCCAACTTTACTATGCTCTAAGCATCAAGTCATCAGGATATGTTCATAACACTTCTGATCGGTCCAGGAATCTCGTGGAACCTGATGTAATCTCATTCCAAACCCTTTCGAAATCCAAAGATTACTAATAATCCTTGTGTCATGACTTCCGAAAACCATTTCCTTTCGGAGACTCTTTCTTATGCATCTTGAACCTCATCAAGACCATATTCTCAATGGCTAAGTCTATACTGTCAATTTCATCTATCCGATAGATGTGTGTGAACCACGTGAGTATGTTGCACCTTCTTTATTTCTTTCATGCCAAGTCATCACACTTTGCAATGATAGAAAACTCCTTTCCTGGGGTTATGCATCTTGAATCTCATCAAGATCATATTGGCAGAATTTCGATCTATCTAATAGATGTTCACAACCACCTGAGTATGTTGTATCTCTTAAAGTCTTTCATAGCGAACCGTTTCTTAACACCAAGTCATTACACTTTGTAATGATAAGAGATGTTTCCTAAAACCAGTATGTAACCCACATACAGTGAAAGCAGATAACAACGATACTCCCACTGGCTTTGACACGGTTATATGACTCTTTCGGACTATTCACAAAATCTAGAACTTTTGGCACATTTTGCGAAACCAAAATCCAAAACTTTCCGACATACTAAAGGAAATCTTTCACGCTATTCACAAAATCCAAACCTTTTGGCTAATTTTGAGAATGCGAATATACTTTCTTGCGAGATGCCCATGAGACAAATCCCGGGGCCATGTACCTTTTGTAATGGCATGCTCTATGTGAGTCCCTATTAGTGTGCCGGTAAACCACACACGCTCCACTCACGACTCACACTATGCCACGCAGAATCCTCTCGGATTTCATCTTCTATTGAGAGTGCTTCTCTCGGAATCAGTTGCTTGACTCCAAGTGATGACCCATTCAACCAGATGTTCTGTAAGTACATTTCTATGTTCCCTTCTTTTGATGATTCAATTACTCCCACTGGTTCCTAGACCAGTTGTAAAATCAATCAAACTGTCACATAGACTGTGTCTCGCGCTAAGGTTTTCTTATTTGGCAGGAACCGGGCTCACCAATGCTTCCTAGTAGTCGGATTACTTATACGTACCATCTTTAGTGTTTTACCACTAATCGATATGTCATCCAGATCATAACTCCTTATGACGGTGACTAATACTGCTGGTCAAGCGAAGAGAGGGTATGTCAGGTTTAGCAGGAATCCGATTCCTGGTCAAAGCCCAATGGTGACTAAAGGTTCTTTCACTTGGCTAATCCTTGAACTCCTTCAGGATTATTCTTACTCCCACAGTTTCCTTAGAACATGAGCTCTTTCTAAAAGGACTCTTCTTTCAAAGGATAACCGGGATGGCCAATGAAACGACATTGCTGATCAGTTACAGGCTTGTCATGAGATTCAGATGACTGCTACATGACCCTGGACTTTCTATGTTCTAGTGGGACGATCCCATCTTTACATTTCAGACAGTGTCGGCATAACCTACTTAGTCTAAGATATGGTCGGAATTTGGTTTCTACGGTCTGACTAGTTGAATATTTAATTCATTGAAATACTAATCGGAAATGTATCTTATACATCGAGGAACAAAACTATTTCGATCAATGCTCCATCGTCTTCCCTAAGACACATTATAACCATTAATGTTCTTGGAAGAGGATAAACTGTGAAACATTTTCTCAGTCTATGTTGTCACTCAGGTTCTGTTGATCTTATACTTCCTTTGAAATCCTTGAACACTTCAAGGTTCCAATCAATCGATTATTCTGATAAGCGAAGCCATATTTGTCAAACTATTTGGCAATTATCATGAAGTATAACTAATCGTGTTCTATTCGAAGATTCGAGCAATACACAGTAACTTATGTGTCTGTTGCTCAAAATCTTAAGGTCTTTTACATCTTTATGTAAATTTATGACTTTGTTAATATTGTTCAAGACATGCAATCATCACCTGACTCCAAGTCAATTGATTCCAAAATCCTATCCATTAGATCTTTGGGTGATGCATTTCTTGCAACAACTGATTTTATTAAGAACTCAATTCATTATGTGACTCTAAGTCAAATGATTCCAAAGTCCTGTCCAACTGGACCTTTGGTTGAAGTGATTCTCATAAAATTCACTTTAACAATCATAAGAAACACAATTTATAAATCCAATCCCATTGGATGTATCAACATTCAAGTTATTACCATTTATGCCATTAACACATTCACACAACATTTCGAGGATAATTAAAACAATCATGTTTTAAAAGAAAATATTTTATTAAACCAGAATTATCCTCAGAACAATGTACTATGCGAATCCATGTCATATGTATCTATAAACTAATAACAAGAACAAATATCTAGCCTAACTCCAAAAATGAACGAGCTCCAGATCCAATCTGAATATGCTCCTGTGCGACAACATCCCGCATCCTACAGAGTCCGTGCATACAGAGCAAATGTGAGAAACACATCCTGTATTAAGGAAATGAGGATCAGGTATTCTGAGTTTTAAGATATTACTGAGTTTGCCAAACGGTTTGACTTTGGAGCATTTTTCCAATCTTTCTGTGACTGTGTCCCACCTTATGGATTCCTAGTTTGAAACATCGAACAATCGGTCCAGACGATCTGGATCATTTCTTGATGCACCTTAATACTTGACTCAATCCTGAAGCTGCTGAATCAATGGAACTATGCTTCTCCATGAACGACTCATACAGAGTCGACATTGAATGCTTTTCCACGATTGTCTTATCCGGTTACCCTTTCTGTTCATCTAGATGAACAGATCAGCGAGTCGAGCTAATGCTTAACTCCCGATCACAAAGGGAAACCAATTTTATACTGTTCGCCTATGTATCCCTCAATCTCGGGAACACGTAAACTGGTGCTACTTCCTTCTAACTTGCAACTTCAAAACTTCAAGCTCTTTGAAGATCCTAGTTCGTTCCCTTTATTCAACCAGTTCTCAGAACCTTTCCTCAACCAGCTGCACTAACTTATCTGACCCCAGGAATTCTAAATCCCTGCGGAACTCGGGGTCAATGATCAATAGCATAAGGCAACGAACTTCCTTGGACTCAATAGTCAAGGAGTCATGCTCATCACAAGCTGCTGTGTGATGCCATGTTTGGGAGCGGACACTCAGTCGGATATGGTTCGCCAGCAAAACTAAGAACTATTCTCTAATTGCAAAACCATATCACACAGTCAAGGCCAGTCAGCCTTACCATATTTAACAGGTGCTTTTTGAAGCTCTCAGAAATGGGTGAAAGAGGGGAAGGAGGAGAATGACACTATCTTCAGACATATTTAAAATTTGAATTTATTTGTTTAATTAATCCTTTTAAATAATTACCCAATATATATTATTTAACAAGGCTAGGATCCAAAATACCCCAACTATGCTGTGAAGAGGGATGCCGTAATCACAACACAGTGGTCATTAAGGTAGATAACATTTATCGATTTCAGTCTAATGAAATTCCTAGATCTGTGAGATTCATTGAACTGTTCAATGACATGTTTAATCTCGTATATGCCCCACTGTTTGTGACTGGGATGCCGTGGATCACAAACAGGGTGTGAATAACCATGCAAATTAGCTTGGTACTCTCGGGGTCAATTACCATCTCAAATTGATGTGTCAGTTAACGACACACGCTCCATCAACAATGATAACACCCGAGAAACCCATTGCCACTCTTTATGAACCCCTATTGGTGTGTCGGTAAACCACACACGCTCCACCAACGTTTCATAAAGTGCAATGTGCAATTTCATGGATTAGCATCATATTCACATTTTTCCTAAAGTAACTAGGTTGGGAATTTTTGTAAAGTGTTCTAGTACTTTGATCATTATACTTTTAATGATTAAGCGGTCCTATCAAACCCGTTTGGCTAACGACCCTCCACTGATCAGGCGAGCGGTGGGTGAGAGTGAACACCCATTAGACCGTCATTTTATAGGCAGTCTCCTTATACCCACTTTATAGATCAGCTTCGTGAATGAGGCCTACTAATGATTTGACTAACAAATTTATCTTATACATATAGCATTAACTTGTAATAATATATATAAGATGTATTTTAAACTTTTTAAAACATTCCAGGTTTATCTTTTAATTTTTTCCAAATTTAACTATTAAATTTAAAATTAAATTAAACCTTTAGAATCGATTTAATTATCCTTTAATTAACAATTAATTAAATTAATTAAATCTAGATATTTTAAAACTTTTAAAATATTTTAGGATTTATCCTTTAATTTTCGAAATTTAACCATTAAATTAAAATTAAATTAAATCCCTTGAATTATCTTTTAATTAAACAATTAATTAAATTAATTCAAATGTAGATAGGTATCACAAATTAATCAAATTAATTTAAACCTATCTTAAACCCCTAATTATCAAAATTTAAAAATGGGTTTAAGGTTATCCATTTAATTAACCAATTAAAGTTACCAAAAATAGAAAACCTCCTAAAACCCTGACTAAGAAAATCGAAAAAGAGGGGGAGGGGCTAGGGTTTCAAAAACCCTAAACCCCAAAATCGAAATTAGGCCAATTAGGGTTTATAAGCTTTAAACCCTAATTTTTAGGAAAACTATTACAACCATTCAACAAGAAAACAACCAAATGCTCTGATACCACTGAAAGTTTTTCTACAACCAATGAACTAAAACCTAACTTCACATGCAACCTAGAAAGGATCTATGTTTTCTTACTTTGAACATGTAACTAATTCCTAAAGGCCAAACAAAAATTAACTAAAAGAAATAAATCAGAAAAACTAACATTTAGTTTTAATCCTAAAGCTAAGCAGCACAAATGTCCTGCCTCAAATGAGATCACACCCAGGGAGCCAGAGGGACAGGTCACGAAAATTCCAGAGAGAACAGAAGAGAATCGCACTTGATTATGAGGTCCAGGGGTCCCTATTTATAGGCTATCAAATGACCCTTAGAGATAAACCTCGTTTGACTTTCAAACAGAGATAAACCCAATCTCTAAGCCATTTTCCGGATTATTCATACGCGCGTCGCGGCCTATACATTGGCGCGCCGCGCGTGTTAATTCAACTATTGAATCGGAACAACTTTAGCCCCTGTCCTCCTCATTAATCTAATTAATGCCACAGAAATTAATCCAATTAATTTCTGATTAATTATTAATCAATTAATATAGTTCCTAATTAATATATTATCACTTTAATATATTAACAAACCATATATTTAATTCCTGTTGATTTATTAATCGCATAATAAATCAACCTTTCTCTCTACCGAACTTTCTACCAAACCTCCAGCTATGAGGGCAACCCAAATGGACTTTGCTACTATTAATTAGGTAAATACAAATTATTAATGATGGCTTAGACACCTAATCCAACAACTACCTCTTTCTCTTACACATAAATCTTGTTGTGTACAAGAGTGAGCTTCCTCAAGAAGTTAACAGAGCAGTCTACTAGAGTTCATTTATGTGGATCTATGTTGGCCGATATCTCCACATACCATAGGAGATAATCGTTATTTTCTTTTAATAATCGATGACTATTGCAAATACGTGTGGGTGTATCCGTGTAAAACAATTGATGAAGCTATACCTATGTTCAAACAATTAAATGTCCATGTTGAGAATGAAAGTACCTAAAGGTGAAAATGTTACAGACAGACAGGGGAGGTGAATTCAATGATTCAGCGATTCACCAAAATTCAATGATTTTTGCAACTATGAAGGGATCTGACGACAACTTACTGCACCTTACACCCCGTAGCAAAACGGGGTGGTAGAACGCCATAACTAGACAATTCTTGAGGTTACGAGATCATTACTTAAGGCCATGACTATACTGGAAATTTAATAGGGAAAGACAGTTCTATTTGCTAAACCAAGTTCCAATGAGGGGTGTGAAGCATATGAGACCGTATGAAGGTTGGAAGGGCAGGAAACCAATACCTGAACACGTAAAGGTCTTTGGTTGTGTTGCATATACAAAAAAAATCAATAAATCATCTCACAAAAGTCAACTACAGAACCTCGAAGCAAAGCCTATCTATTATATAATCATAATCAAAATCGGTTACATGTGAGCCATGATGTAGTGCTTGAAGAAAAGGTCAAGTAGAATTGGGATGGAGCCCAAGAAAGTCATCCCACATCAAACTCAAATTGGTTTAAAGTACAAGTCGACTCAACAGAGGGAGAAGAAATTAGATGCCCTACAAAAATCGGCGATCATGGTGGGAGACATTTTTCGTCAATCAATACAAGTAACCCAGCACCTCCCTCAATATCTCCAACACCGACTCAAAATGAAGCGGGAGATTCATCGATTTTTTCCTCTGACATGGTTAATACCCCAATTGCATCTTCATAGGCCAGTCAATAAATAAGTTCTTTAGCTTATGATCACACCCGTGCTCGAGGATATTGAACCATATATTATATATATTTATAGTGAAACACAACGATGGAGGATGAGCAAGAAGAACTCATGTTTGCTGAGGATAAACCAACAAATTACTCAGAAGCAGCATCTGTCGGTAAGTAGAAAAAAGCAATGGAAAAGGAGCTTGATGAGTTGATTGAAAAGAACTAGACTTGAAAGTTGACTGATATGCCTCTTGATAAAAAAAACCCATAGGCCTAAAGTGGGTTTTCAAATTAAAATTAGGGATGTTGATGGCAAAGTCATATGACACAAGTAGCTTGATTAGAGAGAATATGGGTGTTGTTAGCTATGGTGGTTATTGAGGGATGAAAATTCACCACCTCGATGTAAAATCGGCCTTCTTGAATAATGATTTACAAGAGGGAGTGTACATAACTCAGCCTAATAGTTTTCTTCTTAAAGGAATGGAACACATGGTGTATAAGGTGAACAAAGCTCTCTACGGTTCACGACAAGCACCAAGAGCTTGGAGACGTCAAGCTCGATAAAACTTTCAAGGAATTGGGCTTTCAAAAGTGCCCTCAAGAACAAGTTTTCTACAAAAGCCAAAACCAGAAATAGGTGTTAATAGTCGGAGTCTGTGTTGATGATGTGATAATAACAGGCTCGAGTGAAGAAGAAATTTTTGCATTCAAAAAGCAGATGCGAGAAGTATTTGATATGAGTGATCTGGAAAAGTTGTCATACTATCTTGGAATTGAAGTCAAACCGAGCAGGTATGTCGAATTGCAATTTGTCAAAAAGTCCCATGGAACCCATGCTTACTCTGACCAAAGATGAAAAAGGGGTAACTACAAAAGCTACATATTATCGGTCCAAAATTGGGAGTCTGCGTTATTTGATCCACACCAGACTAGACCTTGGTTATCCTGTAGGTCTGGTCAGTCGATACGTGGAATCACCATAGGAAAGCCACCTCAAAGCAGTCAAGCAAATTCCAAGATACGTCAAGGGGACTATCAATTAGGCTAAAGGGAGTGGTGTTGGAGGCACCATCTTCCAAATCAGCAAAACCCCTCCAAAACTCGTTTCATCGCCGTTCAAGAGGCACCACCGGAATGGTGTTGGAGATTGTTGGCGGCAACATAGAAGAGAAAGAGAGAGAACTGAAAGAGGGAGAAGAGAGAAACAGAAGAGAGAGAACGCGGCAAACAATTGCCGCTCAAGCCTTGCCGCTAGTCGATGCCGCACCCGGGGGCCGGTGTTGCCGCCGGCATGCCTTGCCAAATCAGCTACCGCCGGCAAAAAACCCTCCCACTCCGTGCAGCCTTATGGGTAAGTCTATCGTAAAGGAGGAGACAAGAAGATACTCGGCTACAGTGACAGTACTGATAATGGGGATCATGATGACCGAAAAATTACGTCCAGAATGGCATTTTACTGAACGGTAGCCTTGTCGTCTTGTGAAAAAAAGTTTAATTAGGGCTGCAACATCAGCGGCATGCCAAGTGGTGGTTACGAAGCTTGTTGAAATATCTGACAGGTTTTGAAGCAACTAGTAAAGCTTCCGGTAGACAACAAATCCGCAATCGAGTTTATGAAAAATGCAATGTTCCTTGAAAGAAGTAAGCGCATCAACACCAAATATTATTTCATTTGATAATGCATTGAAAATGGTTTTATTTGCATAAACCACGGAAGTGGAGAAGAACAGAAGGCATACATATTGACCAAGGCACTTGCTCGAGTGAAATTCGTAAAGATGCGGAACCTATTGGGAGTTGAAGATCTGTAAGACATAAATCATGATTAATGGGAGATTGTTGAAGTTAATTCTGATTTAGTCTTGACTTTGACTGAGTTTGTTAAAGCAAGAAGCGGGATAAAGTCGGTGCCAAATAAATAGGACTACCTAAGGTAACTTAGCAGATTTTTAGCATTTTTTAAGTATATTAGGATGTTTTTATTCCAGTGCGGTAGAGAGAAGTAGCAAGCCATTTTTCCTTACCTGTATTCCTCGTTTTTCATTCGGAGAATAAATTCAAAAAATTGCCCCAAAAGCTGAACTACTGTTCTTGTTATTTTACTTTATATATCGTGTGTTTGATCCTCTCTGCACACCTGGTTCTAACAATTACAAGATCAGATATATTATTTTAAAATCGGTGGTAGTGTCAAATCTTCTAAATTTGAACCAAAAGGTATTGACTTCAGTTCTAGTCACTATTTGAGGGTTTAAAATTCAATTCACTAGGCATACACTTACTCATTAATTTGCTAGAGGGAGTGTCTCATGAGCTAGAAATCATCGACAAGTTTACAATTCTACCATCAATTTCAGTAGTTGCAGCAGGTTCCATCATGTTATCAATTAGTGTGATTTAGAGGGCTAAATGAGACAATTAGCGATGTTAATGTATGATATATGGGATACTTAGTAAAAGAATATGTGTGGTATTGTTAATGGATAAATATGGTTCTTTAGTGGTATTATAGTTTCATTTGGAATCACATCCCACAATCTCTTTGTGTTACTAGGTTATGAGCGTTTATCTTTGTACGATGCTATTGCAAATATCTTGGTAGAACATTATTTAAATGATTAAAATCATATCTTGTAAATCAATAAAGGTTTGCGTAGTCTGGTTTTTTTAGAATTTTTAGATATGTGTATGATCATTTTGTGCTTTTTCCTTTTTGTATTTGGGACATTCTAGTTTTTTATTTAAGTTAAATTGTATCAAGCAAAAATGTTATGGCATGTTTGGTTCATGGATGCTTGCGGAACTTGACGAACTTGGAATTTCAAATTTCATTCCAGGATGTGTGTGGTAGCTAAATGAAACTACTCAGTTATATCTAATACTCAATTGTATTTTGTGTCCTCTAGTATCATAAAACTCAGTTGTATTTTGTGTTATTTGTTGGTAATTCTCATCTCTTTCATTAAACATCCAATACGTATAAATACACACAATGTGGGCCGAACTATATAGGCCGATATACACAATACAATATAAGACGAAACCTATCTAACATACATACAATATGATACCCTAACATCCCCCTACAGTCTGAACGGGGTGAAGAGTACGGACATTCAGACTGGATCTGAAGTCAAGAAATGACACATACGGAAGGCCCTTGGTGAAAATGTCGGCATATTGTGAGGCAGATGGAACGTGAAGCACTCGAACCTTTCCTAGTGCCACTTGATCCTGAACGAAATGTATATCAATATCTATGTGTTTGGTATGGTAATGTTGAACTGGGTTGGTGGATATGTAGACCGCACTAACATTATCACAATAGACAAGAGTGGCAGATGTAGGTGGCTAGTGAAGCTCTAACAGAAGTTTCGTAACCAGCAAGATTCGGCAACAGCATTGGCAACACTCCGATATTCAGCTTCCGCATTGAACCTGGAAATAGTGCCTTGGCGCTTGGAAGACCAGGATATAAGGTTATGTCCTAAGAAGACACAGTAACCAAAAGTGGAATCTCTAGTGTCAAGACAGTCGGCCCAGTCAACATTGGAATATGTAGTGAGCCCATGACATGTATGAGTGTATAGCTGAAGACCATGAGAAATCGTCCCACGAATATATCTCAAAATCCGCTTAAGATCGGTGAGGTGAGGCTCCCTAGGTCATGCATGTGTAGAAAATTTTGTTGAACAACATATGTGATATCTGGTCTGGTGAAAATGAGATACTAAACAGCACAGGCAAGACTGTGATATAATTAAGAGACTGGGGAACCGGAGCTGCCAAGTTTGGATGATGCTTCAGCTGGAGTGCGAGAAGGTTTACAGTTCAACATGTTAGCCCGCTGAAGTATGTCAATGCATATTTTTGCTGAGATAAAAACTTGTCGTGGTGGTCGCGTGTGACAACAATCCCAAGAAAATAATTCAGATCACCAAGATCTGTCATAGTGAACACCGTATCCAAGGTGTCCATAAGATGAGTCAACACTGCCAGAGAAGATGTCATCAAAATAATATCGTCAACATATAATAATAGATAAACTATGCGCGCACCCTGACGATAAATGAAAAGAGACGAGTCACATTTGTTGTGAGTAAAACCCCTACAAATAAGATACTGAGCAAAACGCTGAAACCATGCTCATGGGGCCTATTTGAGGCCGTAAAGAGATCGTCGTAAGACACATACATAATCAGGCCTAGAAGGGTATCAAAAATCAGGAGGTTGGTGCATGTAAACCGTCTCTTTAAGATGACCGTGAAGAAATGCATTTTTCACATCAAGTTGTCTAACAGGCGAATGATGAGATACAACCAAACTAAGAATGGTGCGAATGGTTTTTGGTTTGACGACCGGGCTAAAAGTCTGATCGTAGTGAATTCTGGGGTGTTGACTCTTTCCATTCGCCACGATTCTAGCTTTGTATCAAGCTAGAGAGCCATCTACATTATGTTTCTTTTTGAACAAACAAATACAATTAACAATATTAGCATTAGTAGGACGCAGAACAAGTACCCACGTACCATTAGAAATAAGTGCTTCAAATTCCTCTTGCATGGCATTATGCCAGTAAGGGTCACGAAGGGCTTGAGTGTATGATCGAGGTATAGGAGAAGAAGTATCAATGTGAAGGTTGAGTTTTTGAACAGTTTTAGAGATACCATGACGAGATCTAGTGGTCATGGTGAAAGGTTTTAAGCAATCTATGAACTAATAAACCTAAGTTCACATGCAACCTAATAAAGGATCTATGTTTTTCTATCAATGCACATATAATAAAACCTAGAAGGCCAATAATAATTTTCTAAAAAATTTTGATAATAAAACCAACCTTTGATTCTTGATCCAGAAGCTAGCAATAAAATTATTCTGCCTCAAATGAAGTCACACCCAAGCAATGGAGAAAAGACAGCAGAGTTCCAGAGAGACACAAAAAATGGCGCAAGATATTAAGGTTCCCAGAGCTCTATTTATAGCCTCCAAGGGTGACAATCAAAACCCTAGAGGAGCCTCCTTAATGGACAAGCCTGTTGACCATTTGGACCAAGCCTTCTAAACCCTAATTAGGGTTTCGAAATTATGGAGTTGGCTTCCATAATTTCGCCAACTTAAGGCCTCCACTGTCTAGCCAGTTATTCAACTATTGAATAAATACAAAACCAGTCCCTGCACTTTTAATTAATTAAATTAATCACCAAATTAAATCCAATTAATTCTAGATTAATTTCTAATTAATTATTATAGTTTTTAATTAATATATTAATACTTAAATACAGGCAAAATGACAATGTAGCCCAACCAACTATTGGTTGTTGGTTTAAAAGGTCCCTCAAGTTTTTTTTTTGGTTTTCAAAGGAAATAAACTTCATTTTACCTGCTAAAAAAAAGACCTTTACTGGTAATTCCCGGTTTTAATTAATAACGTGGCATTTTTTACCAAATAAATAAAATCTGAATTTCAATTAATGATGTGGCCGACTCACTATAAATCAAAGAATAAGATAAACACTGGGCATTTATTCACTGCTTTCATATTTAAGAATCATTTCAAAGAAACTTTAGATAATTTAAGAAAAGATGAAACGAAAAGAAAAATAAACCCGTGTGATTATAGTGAATTAATTGCCTGGAAAGGTTGAGTTATTGCCTTTATTTATTCCATGTTATTGACGTTCTTCGTAGCGACATTTCCATTATTAGTGCTGCGACCGTTGTTTGGCTGAGCGCCACCAAACACAAAAGAAATCGTCGCCGCTAGAGCTGTCAAGAAGTTTGGTTCAGCAGTGAGGGCGGTGACAGTGTCCGCCAAAGTCGCCGGTGACGCCCCTTGGTGGTGCAACACTGGAAACTGACCTGACCCACGTAACTGTAACGGGTTCGAAGAAAGGTACCGAAACTGACTTGACCCACGTAACTGTAACGGGTTCGAAGTTTGCGTGAGGTCTAGTGACACCGTCGGAAATGGGACGGAGGCGGAAATGGTGGCTGCGCTGCAAGAAAGGAACGTTCTCGCTAGAAAACTAGAGGTCATGAGGTCGTCGTAGCTTGGCATGGAACCAGATAATAGCATCCTGCGGCGGAAGTGGTGGTGGACGCCATCGCCATGGCTGCCGGTGGTAGAGGGTTGTTGTTATTGCCTTTGTAGGCGGTGATCGGGATTGTTCTATGATTTCTATCTTATGCACATCTTCGAGCCTGCAACATAATCAATTATTCACTAAATTATCATAAAGTAAAGAAACGTGACTAGGCAAGTATGATTGTTTTTGTAGGAGTGCAGATCAATTGTTTTCGTAGCTTGGCAGGGAACCAGATAATAGCATCTTGCGGCGGAAGTGGTGGTGGACGCCATCGCCATGGCTGCAGGTGGTAGAGGGTTGTTGTGATTGCCTTTGTAGACGGTGATCGGGATTGTTCTATGATTTCTATCTTATGCACATCTTCGAGCCTGCAACATAATTAATTATTCACTAAATTATCATAAAGTAAAGAAACGTGACTAGGCAAGTATGATTGTTTTTGTAGGAGTGCAGATCAATTATTTACTAAATTACCCTTAATTTATTGTTCTTAAAAGTAAACCATGCTTGTTTCCTAACTCGGCAACATGGGAAAGAAAAGGGGATTACCTCTTCATTTTCTACTTAGGGACCATTCAAACACATAAAACATAAGTTTGTTCCTCTATAAAACAAGAAAAATAGTTTATGGACCTTTTAAACTAAAGTTATATACATTGTTGGGCTACAGTGTCATTTTGCCCTTAAATATATTAATAAACTATTTATTTTATTTCTATTGATTTATTAAACAATTAATAAATCAACATTTATCTCTACTTAACTCTACACCAATCCTTCAGCTATAAGGGCAACCCAAATGGAATTTGCTTCAATTAATAAGATAAATACAATTTATAAGTCATGACTTAGACACCTAATCCAACAATCTCCCACTTGGATAAGTCTATGACTTTAATTGTTCCTTTATCTTTAGATTAATCAACAACTTGCAGCTTCCTAGAAACTGCTTCCGAACTCTGACCTAGTCAGTTCTGTCCATAGATAAGTGATCATATGATCCTTCGTCCAACAAGATATTTTCGGACATGAGACATGGATTGAGATCAATCTCTGTCCGATACTCTGTTTCTCGATTTCCGATTTTGCATATGACATAAGACTTCTAATTGAACACATCAATTCAGTCCTGGCTAGCCAGCATTTTAGTCACTTCAAAATTATCGAGAGGCCTACAGATATCTGTTTCCCATCAGGGTCAAGGAACGAATAAGCTTCGACTCATATGCTTGTGTCTTTTACTCATCAAAATCGCGCACAACAATACGTTTTATAACATCGAGTTACCGATGCGTTTACGCATTATCAATGCATGACCGACTTGCAAATTTCAATTCATATGTCTCAGATTTAAGACCATAAGATATTATCGTCTCAACATTGCTTATGATATAATCCATGAAGCAATTTATTGAGTACGGGTTTATCCAATACTCAAATCTCCATTTCTAAGTACTCATGAATGTTGTAGCAATAATGTTGCAATGGCTAACTCTTTAGACAATCTACAATCCAGTTCATGACAGTCTTGATTCAATACTTACTTCCCAAAGTATGAGCGACTGTGGACCTTTCGAATAATCAAATTATTCAGGAAGTAAAACATTCGAAAGCGAAACATAAAATCTGACTGGTAGCTACTCTTGCTTATTACCAAGTCTCCACGAGGTAATCACCAAGTCAGATCCTACATAAAACTATTATCGGTTTCTTATTTTCTTTTAAACTTTCAATTCAAGTTTTATATATATGTCTATATGACCTTTCACTCTATCTATGTATCCAAAATGTTTTACATTGATACACTTTATCCAATCGGACATTCTTCCGATAATATCTCAATTTAGTCATATTGTTATTCTTACTTACAACTCCATTTTGGTGATGTGTACTGTGACTTCCCATGGTTCTCGGGATCTTTAGTCCACATGACTACACCCTAACACTATTTCGAGGTGTTATGATGTGCCGGTGATCCACACGCGCTCTATCAGAATACCAACGAAACTCTTTAACCATTAAGTCATTTAGCACCAAGTTTTACCTATTTGAAACTCTTTTCAAATTATTATTAACATTCACCTAATGATTTCTCACGTCTGTTTAAAATCCATTCAGTATTCCCAGCCAGGTCATATCCTGAATCCGACTTACTATGCTTTAAGCATTAAGTCATCAGGACATGTTCATGACACTTCTGATTGATCCAAGAAGCTCGTGAAATCCGATCTAATCTTATTCCAAACCCTTTCGGAATCTTAAGATTACTTATAATCCCTGTGTCATGACTTTTGAAAACTATTTCTTTTCGGAGACTCTCTCTCATGCATATTGAATCTTATCAAGATCATGCTTACAATGGCTAGGTCTATACAGACGATTACATCTATCTGATAGACGTCTGTAAATTACGTGAGTATGTTGCGCCTTCTTTATATCTCTCATGCCAAATCATCACACTTTACAATGATAGCAAACTCCTTTCCTGGGGCTATGCATCTTGAATCTCATCAATATCATATTGGGAGAGTTTTGATCTATCTCATAGATGTTCACAACCACCTGAGTATGTCGTATCTCTATTAAGTCTTTCATAGCGATCTGTCTCTTAACACCAAGTCGTTGCACTTTGTAATGATAAGAGACGTGTCCTAGAAACAATATGTAACCCACATATAGTGGTAGTAGATAACAACGACACACCCACTGGCTTTGACATGGTTATATGACTCTTTCGGACTATTCACAAAATCTAGAACTTTTGGTACATTTTGAAAATCCGAAATCCAAACATTTCGGACATATTAATGGAAATCTTTCAGGATATTCACAAAATTCAAACCTTTGGCATATTTTGAGAATCTGAATATCCTTTCTTGCGAGATGCCCGTAGGATTAGTCCCGGGCCCATGTACCTCTGTATTGGCACACTCTTTGTGAGTCCCTATTAGTGTGCTGGTGATCCATACACGTTCCACTAACGACTCACAATGTGCCATGCAGTATCCTTTCGGATTTCATCTTCTACTGAGAGTGATTCTCCCGAAATCAATTACTTGACTATGAGTATCGTCTCACTCAACCAGATGTTCTGTAAGTACAATTCTATACATGTCACTTCCATTTGATGATTCAATTACTCCTACTGGTTTTTAGACCAGGTGTAAAATCAATCAAACTGTCACATAGACTGTGTCTCGCCCTAAGGTTCTCTTATTTGGCAGCAAGCGGGCTCATCAATGCTTCCAAGTAGTCGGATTACTAATCCTTACCAACTATAGTGTTTTACCACCAATCGATATGTCACCCCGATCATAACTACTTATGATGGTGATCAATACTACTGGTCAAGAGAAGATTATGTCAGTTTTAAGATAGAAATCTGATTTATGCTTCCAGCCTAGTGATGACTAAAGGTTCTTTCACTTGGCTAATCCTTAACTCATTCAGGACTGTCCCAACTCCCACTGTTTCCTTAGAACATGAGTTCGTTCTAAAAGAGCTCTTCTTTTATAGGTAGAGCGGGATAGCCAATGAAATGACATTGCTGATCAGGTTCAGGTTAGTCATGAGGTTCGGACAAACGTTACACAACCCTGGACTTTCGATGTGCAAGTGGGACAATCCCAGCTTTACATTTCAGATAGTGTCTGCAAAACCCACTCTGTCTAGGATGTGGTCGGGGTATGGTTTCTATGGTTTGACTGGTTTAGTATTCAATTCATCAGAAACTAATTGATGATGTATCTCATACATCGAGGATCGAACTATTTCGACTAGTGCTCCGTCATCTTCCCTAAGACACATTATAACTATTAATGTTCTTGGAAGAAAATAAAACTGTGAAACATTTTCTCAGTTTGTGATGTCACTCAGTTTCTGTTGATCTTATACTTCCTTTGAAGTCCTTGAACTGTTCAAGGTTTCAATTCAATCGTTTATTTTGATAAGCGAAGCCATATTTGTCATACTGATTGACAAACATCGTGAAGTATAACTAATTTTGTTCTTTTCGAAGATTCGAGCAATACACAGTAACTTATGTGTCCGTTGCTCTTAATCTTAATGTCTTTTACATCTCTATGTAAATTTATGACTTTGTTAATTTTGTTCAAGATTTGCAATCATCACCTGACTCTAAGTTAACTGATTCCAAAATCCTATCCTCTGGATCTTTGGGTGATTCATTTCTTGCCACATGTGCTTTATTAAGAACTTAATCATCATGTGACTCTAAGTTAAATGATTCCAAAGTACTGTCCAACTAGATATTTGGGTGATTCATTCTTGCCACATATGTTTTATTAAGTACACAATTCATCATATGACTCTAAGTCAAATGATTCCAAAGTCCTGTCCAACTGGACCTTTGGTTGAAATGATTCTTATAAAATTTATTTTAACAATCATAGAGGACACAATTTCTGAATCCAAACACTTTGGATGCATTAACATTCAAGTTATTACCATTCATGCATTTCAACACACTCATACAACATCTCAAGGATAATATAAATAAACATGCATTAAAAGAAAATCAACATTTTATAAAACCGAAAATATCCTTGAACAATGTACTACTCCCTCCGTCCCAAAATGATAGTCCACAGACAAAAAACACACAGATTAAGAAAACATTAAATGCATCTTACTTTTTCCCACAAAATGACTGTTTTACCCTTTCTTTGCATTTAATGCCGGCACTAGATGTGTTGGCTGTTACAATTACAGTTAAGGGTATTTTGGTAAAGATGTCATTTATATTTAGAAGTGGACTAACATTTTGGGACAAACTAAAAAGGAAACATGGACTATCATTTTGGGACGGAGGGAGTATATGACAAAACAATGTCGCACGTATCTAATAAGCTAATAACAAGATCATAATATCTATCTAAACTTCAAAACTGCATGAGCTGGAAATCCAATCCAAATGTGCTCCTATGCGCCAAAGTCCCGTATCCTACAGATTCCCTGCATACAAACCAAAATGTGACTATCACATCATGTATCAAGGAATTATGGATCAGGAGTTTTGAGGATTTTAGATATACCTGAGTTTCCAAAATATTTGATCTTGGAGCGTCTTCTTATCTTTCCGTGACTGTATCCGATCCTATGGATTCCCAGTTTGAGACATGTCCAGACGATCTGGATCGTTTCTTGCTGCGTCTTCCCACTGGACTCAATCCAGAAGTAGCCGAACCAGTGGAACTATGCCTGTCCATGAATGACTCGTACAAAGTCAACATTGAACGTATTTCCATGACAGTCTTTTTCTGGTCTTCCTTTCTATACGTCTGAATGAACAAATCGTACCTACTAGTCAGCGAAGCGAGTAGGATGTTAACACTCATCTCCTGACTAATTGGGTGACCAAGTTTGTACAATTCGCCTATGTATTCTTCAATCTTTAGAACATGCGAATCGATACTACTTTCTTCTTTTAGCTTGCACTCTGCAAGTCTTTTGAAGATCTTGGCTCGTTCCTCTTCAACTGGTTCATGGAAATTTTCCTCAACCAATTGTATTAACTCATATGGCCCCACGGATTCAAAATCCCTGCGGAACTCGAGGTCAATGGTTAATAGCATGAGGTCACGAATTTCCTCGGATTCATCAATTAAGAGGCTATGCTCATCATAAAGACCTTTTGTGATGACATGTTTCGGTGGAAATAGGATTGGATACTCAATGAGATGTAGCTTGCCTGCAATAACGAGAACCAGTCTCCAATTATGAAGCCATTTATTATAGTTCAGGCCAGTCAGACTTTCCATATTTAGTAGGTGCTTTCTGAGGCTCTCAGAAATGGGTGAAGGAGGAGAAGGAGGAGAATTGACACTTTATTTAGACATCTACAAGAAACAGAATTTATTAGTTTAGTTTTAATCCTTTTAAATAATTACCTAATTTATTATTTAATACGGCTAGGATCCAAAATACCCCAACTATGATGTGAAGAGGGATGCCGTAATCACAACATAATGGTCATTAAGGTAGATAATGCACTTATCAATTTCATCTTATGAAATTCCTAGATCTGTTGAGATTCATTGAACTGTTCAATGGCATGTTTAATCTCGGATGTGCTCCACTGTTTGTGACTGGGATGCCGAGGATCATAAACTGGATGTGAATAACCATGGAAATGTGTTTGGTAACCTCAATGTCATATATAATCTCTAATTGATGTGCCGGTTAACCACACACGCTCCACCAATAATAATAAATCATGAGAAACCCATTACCACTCTTTATGAGCCCCTATCAGTGTGCTGGTTAACCACACACGCTCCACTAATGTCTCATAAAGTGTAATGTGCAATTTCATGGATTAGCATCTTTTCACATTTTTTCTAAAGTAACTAGATTGGGATTTTTAAGAATTGTTCTAGTACTTTCAATAATAGCATTATACTTTTAAGAGGCTTAAGTGGTTCTATCAAACCCGTTCGGCTAACGACACTCGACTGACCAGGAGAGCGGTGGGTGAGAGTGGACACCCATTAGACTACCATTTTATAGGCAGTCGCCTTATACCCTCTTTATATGACAGTTTTGTAAATGGGGCCTACTAACAGTAAGACTAACCAATTTATCTTATACAAATAATATTAACTTTTAATTATACTATGTATAAGATGTATTTTAAACTTTTAAAATATTTTAGATTTAATCTTTTAATTTTTCGAAAATTAAGCTTTTAATTTAAAAATTAAATTTAAATCTTTAAGTGATTCAATTTATCTTTTAACTAAACAATTAATTAAATTAATTAAATCAAGATAGGCATCACAAAATTAAATCAAATTAATTTACCTATCTAATCCCCTAATTTCGAAAATAGCATGTATGGGATAAAGGTTTCTAGTTATTTAATAGATCTCTATTACCAAAAATAACAACCTACTTTCCAATCAAGCATGCAAATCGCCAAAATGGGGTGGAGGCTAGGGTTTTCAAAATCCTAGCCACCAAAGTCGAAATGGCCTTCCCAAGGGTTAATTTTTTCGAAAAAAAAACCCTTAGAACAAATAATCAATTATAGCAATTCACAAGAAAAACAAGCAGGCTCTGAAAGGTTTTAACCAATCTATGAACTAATAAACCTAAGTTCCCATGCAACCTAATAAAAGATCTATGTTTTTCTATCAATGAACATATAATAAAACCTAGAAGGCCAATAATAATTTTCTAAAGAATTTGGATAATAAAACCAACCTTTGATTCTTGATCCGGAAGCTAGCAACAAATTTATCCTGCCTCAAATGAAGTCACACCTAAGCAATGGAGAAAAGACAGCAGAGTTCCAGAGAGACACAGAAAATGGCGCAGGATATTAGGGTTTCCAAAGGCTCTATTTATAGCCTCCAAGGGTGACAGTCAAAACCCTAGAGGAGCCTCCTTAATGGACAAGCTTGCTGACCATTTGGACCAAGCCTTCTAAACCCTAATTAGGGTTTCGAAATTATGGAGTGGGCTTCCATAATTTCGCCAACTTAAGGCCTCCACTGGCTAGCCAGTTATTCAACTATTGAATAAATACAAGACCAGTCACTACACTTTTAATTAATTAAATTAATCACCAAATTAAATCCAATTAATTCTAGATTAATGTATAATTTATTATTATAGTTTCTAATTAATATATTAACACTTAAATATATTAATAAACTATTTATTTTATTTCTATTGATTTATTAAACAATTAATAAATCAACATTTCTCTCTACTTAACTCTACACCAATCCTCCAGCTATGAGGGCAACCCAAATGGACTTTGCTTCAATTAATAAGATAGATACAATTTATAAGTCATGGCTTAGACACCTAATCCAACACATAGAATGTATGGAAGAAGAGGGTCGAAGCACGTTGGTAGAGTCGGAAGGGGTGACAGTGGAGTCGATATGTAGTATGGTGGAGGGAGAGGGTTTCAGGTTATCTGAGTTGGTTGTATGGAGATGTGATGAGGTTGGGGCGGGGAAAGACCGTAATAAACTGGAGGATAAGGTATTTGGTGGTGTGTCATCGATATGGAGAAAGTCATATGATGGAAGGTGGGTGGGGGTCATTGATCGAATGGGAACACAATCTCGTCAAATGTAACATGATGAGAAATGATAATTTTTCGGGTGGCAAGGTCTAGGCATCAATATCCATGATGTTGAGTAGGATATCCAAGGAAAATGCAAGGAGTGGTTCAGGGTGATAGTTTATGAGGTGTGGGGATATGTGGGAAACATAAGTAGCCGAAAACCTTCAAGTGGGTATAGGAGGGATTTTTATTATGCAGCTTGGGATATGGTGTGTCATTATTGAGGGTGGTGGAGGGAAGAATATTTAGTAAGTGAGTTGCCATGTGAAGTGCATCCACCCATTAGGTTGGAGGAAGGTGGGCGTGAAACAGGAGGGAGCGTACACTATGGTTGATGCTATGGATGATTCACTCTGATTTCCCATTTTGCTGGGAAGTATAGGGACATGAGAACCAGAGATGAATGCCATGCTCATCACACAAGTTTTGAAATTGTGTGTTATGAAACTTGCCTCCATTGTCACATTGGAAAGTTTGTGTGTGACTGTGATACTGATTTTTAACATGAGCATGAAAATGAGCAAACTTAGAAAACACACCAGCATTAGAGCGAAGCGGATAAACCCCAAAAAAATAAGAATATTGGTCAAGAAAGACGACATAATATTTTAGACCCCTAACACTTTGTATGGGAGAAGTCCAAACATCAGAGTGTATAATTTGAAACGGGAAAGTAGCAACGGTACGAAATAAAGAAAAAGGTACACGGATATGTTTCCCCAAATGGCACGCAATACATAAACGGGTGTTTTTACTGTTTACATGCGGAATCAAATTACGAGAAACTAAAAATTGAAAAACATGATGTCCCGGATGGCAGAGACGTTGATGCTAGAGAGATGAGTTGCTAGAGATAAAAACATGAGTGAAAAAAAAGACGAGGTAACGGGATACAAGTCACCCATGCTGTCACATCGGAGCAGAGTGAGACGGGTTCAGTAATCCTTCACAGAAAAACCAAATTCATCAAATTCAATTGAGCATTTATTGTCACGAGTTAAGCAACGAACACATATAAGATTTTTAATGATATTGGGGGTGATAAGGACACAATTTAAACGCGGGGTTCGATATGTATTAATGCAAGCAATAGAGGTATTACCTGACGAAGTAACCGAAATATATGACCCTTCACCAACAAGAACAGAAGGATGCGAGCAATTATTGCTAATGGATGTGAGAATACCGAAATTGCGTTAAGGTGTGAGGTGGCCCCATAATCCATATACCATTCATTTGACGTCGGATCTTGTATAGTCATCGTATTAAACATATGTGGAAGAGCCGTGGGCTGATCACTATTCACTGCAGGGGCCACGTCCAAGGAATAATGGACTGAGATGCTATAATAGGCTGTCCGATAATATGGGCTTGTGGCTAAAAGGAATATTGGGCCTGCATTGGGACGATATGGTCTGAGATGCTACAAGAGCCCGTTTCCAAAATGACTTTGACGCATTCAAGGAGACAAAATCGAAACAGCAACCGGCGATGTCTTCCAAGCGAATCCCAAAGTGGGTGAAGACTGGGACTGAGAATATCCATCAGAGGTGCCACCACGACCATTCCGGCCACCAGATCGATCACCGCAATTTTTATTTCCATGGTGATTTCCGTGATTCTGATTAGCATGATCAGTAACGAGAATTGTGGGAGACGAATGATGTTCAGCGTGATTACCTTGAATGGTGCGTGCGTGAACTTGGTTCATGTGTTGTTCCTCGAAAAAAAGCATAGACCGTGTGTCAAGGAATGTCGGAAGCAGCAAACGGTGTCGAATAAGACTAGCAACGTAATCGAACTTCGGAGATAGTCCGTTTATAGTATAGATTACCAAGTTTTTTTTCAGGAACAGGAGCATCTATATTCTCAAGAAGGTCCGCCATAGCCTTGATTCGAGTACAGTAGTCACTAATGGTGGAGTCTCCAATAGTAATATTCCACAGTTCATTATTGAGTTGGATTGCCTTTGCGTCCTTATTGTCACAAAACAAGTTATCTAAACTGATCTAGAGTTCTCGAGCTGTTGCATGTTTCTTTATTATCATTTGAAGATGGGGTTCGGACATCGTTCCGTATGACCACATTTTGACGAGAGAGTCTATCCGATTCCATTCAGCCATTTCAGCAGGAGTTTGAGTAGTCTGTGCAGCCAGATGATCAGATACACCGAATCCGACAAGTGTGTTTCAAATAATTCACGCGAAGAGTCGTAATTCAGCTTGTCAAGATACAAAATAAGGGGAATATAGGCATGGATATTCGAGATACCGTACGGTTTTTTGGATGATTTGTCAGCAGCCATCGAGATTATTGAGATTACCACAGGTGGACACCAGGGCACGAGGGATGAAAAGAAAGGATAAGAATAGGAACGTATTATCAGGAGGATGGTTATCATATTAGCTCTGATACCATGTAAATATATGTGGAGTCCAATATTGTCTCTCCAAAAGAGCCCTTGTGGAGAGAGGGGAGACTCCAACATATACACACACTTATAAGACCGGGTTGCACCAGTGTGGGATACACTAAAACTCCTTCTCAGAGATGTAGGCTCGATGAGGTTACAGGGGTCCGGGACATCGGCTTTGATACCATGTTATTTGTTGGTAATTCTCATCCCTTTCATTAAACATCCAATACGTATAAATACACACAATCTGGCCGGACTATATAGGCCGATATACACAATACAAGATAAGACGAAACCTATCTAACATACATACAATATAATACGCTAACATTCTGAAAACTGGGTCATGCATCTGTACACCTAGCTAATAGCCCTAGTTTTTACTATAGAAACCGGGTAATTTAAGTATACCATATATGTATCCCGATTTTAACATATTCTAACACGTTTTTATACATGCATAGACATATGATAACCTGTTTTTTTTATCTAATCTGATATCAATAGGAATGGATAGTAGCAGTTCACAATCATACTTAAAAACTATTTGGCCGAGTCTCTTAATTATTTCATGCAGCTAAACATATTTTGACAATGTAAAGTAGTTCGTTTTTGGTGGACTGGTTTGAGCGGGTGTAGAGCCTTTTTCAGGCTATCTTCCCTATCATATGTATCCTTCATCCTAGTTTTGTTGCGTTTTTTTGACGATGTTGAGATATTGGTGTTAAAAATAGGGAAGTAACACAAAGAATAGCTTTATTTAATTGGCTTTCTTGTATGTATACTACATAACTTTACCTTCAGTTACCATACAAGAGATTCTAGATGAAATCATAATGCAAGCTTATTTCCTTTTTTTAGGCTGAGCGCATCCTTTGGCTTCAGTGCTTTCATAATCTGGCAGTGGAATTTGGCTAGCCTCAATAGCCTTCACATCATCTACCAACTTTTGGTAGTGAATCTTCACTTCCTCCACTGTCTTGCCAGTGACATTTGAGATATTTTGCCATTGGTCAGAGGTGTCCTTGTTGTATGTAACCAGCGCATTCTCAAACAGCTTGTTTTGGGACCAAGTCCACTTAGAACTTGAAGCCATTTCTTCAATACGATACAGAAAAGCTAGTTGCAGAACACACCAGATAATAGGAAATATGTTGAAACTGCTGTACGAAGAAGTCCATTTTCCTTCTATATTTATGCACGAGCTTGGAGCTCAATATGCCAGGTGATTGTGTGTTTGGTTCGTACCAATAGGCATAGATGTTCAGTGCCTTTCAAAATACTCTGTCGTAATGGTGTAAGTGAGCGTTGGCTTTTTCTGAAAATTTGAGAGGAAAACTCCTTGTAACTTGCTAAGTTTCTGGGAAAAGAAACAGGTTTTGAGTGGGTAAGAGTATAACGTCGAGGAAAGATTCACCGTATGCATGTCGTGATGAACCAATAAATAAGCATTTATGCATATACATATGTGTGAGTATATGCGAGTATTGGTGATTATATTCGTGTGGATGTGTGCTATTTTGAAAGTAACGTAAAAACATCTGGCATTTATCATGTGTGCTCCAAACTCCTATTTGGCAAAAAAACAAGGTGAACCAGTTCTTTGAAGTGGCTCTAATTTGCCACATAGTCACGGATACAAGACAATAAGTAAATTTTCTTTTCATATATTTGTATATACTATTCCATAATTTAATACATTGTTTATCTGTAAATTAAATTTTTTTTTTGATTTAGAAGTAAACAAGATATAGAAGTTTTACAAATAAAAAAAATGAATACAATATGTTCTAAAATTATCAATGAACAAAACAAAGTAAAAACAATGAAAAGAAAAAATTATAGTTTATTTTGAGCTATTTTTTTAGACCGCACTATTTTGAAAGTAACGTAAAAACATCTGGCATTTATCATGTGTGCTCCAAACTCCTATTTGGCAAAAAAAAAGGTGAACCAGTTCTTTGAAGTGGCTCTAATTTGCCACATAGTCACGGATACAAGACAATAAGTAAATTTTCTTTTCATATATTTGTATATACTATTTATAATTCAATATATTGTTTATCTGTTAATTAATTAATTTTTTTTTTATTTAGAAGTAAACAAGATATAGAAGTTTTACAAATAAAAAAAATGAATACAATATGTTCTAAAATTATCAATGAACAAAAAAAATTAAAAACAATGAAAAGAAAAAATTATAGTTTATTTTGAGGTATTTTTTTAGACCGCAAAAAGCCAAAAACACAACCTCTAACTCCTACTCATAAATATGTAAAATGCCTTAGAAGGTAACGATCTTTTGGTTTTGTTCATATTTGGGTAACTTCTTTTTTTTACACATATGACCAACGAACTTGTTTAAAGTGTTCACATATGACAATTATTACCGGTTGGTGTAGGTAACCTCTGACGTGGCGTACACGTGGAATTATGTAATGACACAGGAGGGTAACGAACTATTGATTTTATTTACATTTGGGTGATTTCTTATTTTTTTGTACACATATGACCAACGAACTATTGATTTTGTTCACATTTGGGTAATTTCCGTTATTTCTCATCCATGTTATTATACTTCTAAAACATACTTCTAAAATGTAAAAATATGTTTTAGAAGTATAAATAACATGCAAGAGAAATAATGGAAATTACTCAAATGTGAATAAAACCAATAGTTCGTTAGTCATATGTGTACAAAAAATACGAAATTACCCAAATGTGAAAAAAACCAATAGTTCGTTACCCTCCTGTGTCATTACATAATTTCATGTGTACGCCACGTCAGAGGTTACCTACACCAAACGGTAATAATGGTCATATGTGAACACTTTAAACAAGTTCGTTGGTCATATGTATACAAAAAAAAGAAGTTACCTAAATGTGAACAAACCCAAAAGATCATTACCCTTCTATGTCATTTTCCCTAAATATACACTTATATCCACCTATTATTGAACTCTTTACCACATCGATACTAATAGACAAAATGCTTTTCTGTTTTTGATTCGTATTGATGAATATCGTCATTCTCATTTATGGTAAACAAGGAGTACAAAGGAAACATATGGAATAGTTACAATAGGCCACGTGGACCAAGCCCTATCACTAACAAGAATACATGGGATAAATATATGGACTATATACTAACATCGCTTTGCAGTTTTATCGGGAAGAAAATTCTGCACGTTCAAACTGGTTTTGAAGTCGTTGAATAATTGGGTCAGGAGGCCTTTGGTAAAGATACCCGCATACTGAGCTAACGATGGAACGTGAAACACCCAAACCAGGCCTCTGGCGACCGATGACGGAGGAAATGAATGTCTATCTCGATGTTTTTGGTGCGTTGATGTTGGACTGGGTTCGATGACATGTAAACAGAGCTGATGTTGTCACAATATACAATTGTTGCTTTGGTTAGGGGGACACCAGAACTCTCAAAGAAGGTTACAAACCTATCATGTCATGGCTACCACATTTGCCACGATACGATACTTAGCTTCGACACTAGACCTGGAAATTACACCTTGCCGCTTAGAAGACCATTAAATGAGATTATCGCCCAAGAACAGACAATAGTTGGAGGTCGAGCGGCGAGATCTGGGACAACCGCCCCGGTCAACATAAGAGTAGGAAACCAGATCAGATGATCGGGAGACATGAAGCTGAAGTCGTGATCCAAAGTCCCTCGAATATAGTGCAACATGCGCTTTAGGGCGTGTAGGTGAGGCTCCCGGTGGTCATGCATGAAAACACATATCTGCAGGACTAATAGCAATATCCGGGTGAGTGAAGGTCAAGTACTATAGAGCGCCGGCAAGACCGCGATACAAAGAGGGATCCTTGACCCGAGTCCCGGTGTCCTCCAAATTATGGGTAGTCTCAGCAGGAGTCCGAGGTGGTAAACTGAAGTATATGGGTCCGAGCTAAGATCTCGGAAGCATATTTTCTCTGAGAGAGAAATAGGCCATGAGAGGTGCGAGCGGTAGAGATACCCAGAAAGTAATTAAGGTCCCCTAAATCAGTCATAGCAAACTCATGGCTAAGCTGGGCATGATGGACCTAAAGAGGGTCGTGGAGGATGCTGTGAGAACGATGTCATTAACATACAGGAGAAGGAATGTTGTGTCGGATCCTTGATGGTATGTGAATAAGGAAGAATCTGTGAGGCTTTTCTTGAAGCCTTGTCGCATGGCATGGTGCACAAATCACTGACACCATGCCATGGGGGCCTGTATGAGGCTGTAAAGTGATCGTTGAAGGTGCCACACATAATCTGGATATCTAGGGTGGCGGAACCTCGGTGGCTAGTGCATCATCTCCTGAAGATGTCCGTGAAGAAACACATTCTTCACATCAAGCTAATGTATGGGCCAGTGTCGAGAGATGGCCAAGCTAAGGACTGTAAGTATGGTAGCCAATTTGACAACCAAACTAAATATCTCATCACAATCAATCCCCTGGTGCTAACTGTGCCGGTCAGCAACTAAGCATGCTTTATAGCATGAGAGAGATACGCCGACGTTGACTTCTATTTAAACAGCCACATGGAGCACACCACATTCGCTCCTGGGGGTCTTGGAACCAATACCCAAGTACCATTCATAATAAGTGCATTGTAGTGCTCGTTCATGGCTTTTTGCTAGTTTGGATCTTTCAATGCTTGCAAGTGGGACCCCGGGACAGATGAAATGGAAGTGGAGTGAAGGTTGAGACGTTGTTTGGGTTTGATAATGCCGCTCTGAGAGCGGGTGTTCATACGGGTAGGAGGAGGACGTGGAGGAGAGGGAATGGTTGGAGGATCGTCATTGGTAGGAGGATCATCATGAGGGGAAGGATCATCGGGATTATAGGCATCAGGGATGCTATGCGAAGAGAGGAGTAAGGGATCGGACGACTGAAGTATCTGACGGGTAATGGGCCAGATATCTGTGTTAGTGAGGAAATCGTATGAGGGTGGTTCAGTAGGAGTGACCAAACCATATGGGAAAATGGACCCATGCAATTGAGGTGACGAGATATGATGATCTTCTGAGTAGAGAGATCATAGCAGCGGAACCCATGGTGGTGAGCGGTATAACCAAGGAAAATGCAAGGTGTAGTGTGTGCTTGAAGTTTATTAGTGGTATAGAGGCGAGGAAAGCAAAGACAAACAAAAACAAGAAGGTGGTCATAGGTAGGGTATTGGTGAAAGAGACGGTAGTGAGGTGTGTTATTGGCAATAGACACGGAGAGGAGAATATTGAGGATATAGACATGGTGGTAGGTGTGAGTGGAAAAGGAGGGTGCATATCATATTGTTTATGGTGTAGATTATGCGCTCGGATTTTCCATTTTGTTGAGGGTGTGGGGACATGAGAGTCAGAAAGAAATACCAATGGAAGCAAAGTTATGTTGAAAATATTAGTTATTATATTCTCGACCGTTGTCACATTGGAATTGTTTAATAGTGCTTCCAAATTGGTTTTTCAAAATATTAGAGAAATGGAGAAATTTGGAAAAAGCGTCAGATGGTGAATTAACCATGCAATAACCGCCTGATCCCCGACTCAATATATGCTTGAGAATAGCGAGTGCGGTATCACCCTCAACTATAACCCTAACTAACGTGTCGGTTAACCATACAGCTTCGCCAGCAGATCGTAAAGAGATTGTGCGTTTCTTATGGGTAGCACAAAATTCACATTTATTTTTAATTAAAATTTGACTTTTTTTTAATACTTTAAGTTAATACTTTTTAGCTTTGAAACATCGCCCTATCAAACCCTTTGGTAACTCCACTTAGCAAAATGTGACAGGCGGTGAAGGTGGTAGGCAATAAATGCCAATTAAAAATTAACCTCATTTGGATTCATAAGAATCCTCCTTCAAACCTCTTACACACTCTATAGTGGGTGAGCCTAATCATAGTTTGACCAATGTTTTTGTTTTAAGAAATAAATAAATAAATAAATATATATATATATATATATATATATATATATATATATATATATATATATATACAATTCTAATATATATATAAAGGATTTTAAACAATTTAAAATTTATAATTATCTTTTAATTCAATTAGCACTTTGTTAATAATTAAATAAATATAACTTGAATTAATCATGTTGCAGTTTACATAATAAGGCAAACAAGGAAACTAAGCAACTCTGGAAACTTGCAAGGCAAGCAAGGGTGTGGATGCCCTAGCCGCCAAATGCAAGAACCCTTTTTAAATCCTTAGGAAATTTCGAAATTAAAGTTCTAGAGCTCCTAAACTAGGCAAAATTTCATAACATGCAATTTCAGGAATCAATTTAGCATAAACCCTATGAATTTCGAAAAACAGCATGCAAGTTCATCCAATTTTCTAGCATAAATCCTAAACAGATAATCATATCATGTAAATTCAAAATATATTCTAGCATCATCCTAGAATTTATGAAAATGATCATCAAGCATGCAAACATATTCTGCAATTCAGATTAAAAGTGCTCATAACATATGAGCACAGGCTCTGATACCACAGTTGAGATTCAATCATATAAACATAATATTCATGTAGTTCATATAAGTTATAGCAACTTAAAACATAAATAGAATGTACCTTAGTTAATCTCCTTCTTTGATTTTTGGTTAATGCAACCTTGCATTGGATGAACAAGATCTAAAGTAGAACCCCTCTAATGATTCACACCCAAGAACTCCAAAAAACCAGACAGACAAAATTTCCACTTGGGAAGGAGGTAGAATATCACAAACCCTAGAGAGAAATATGAAAATCGCCAAAAAAGAGGAGGGGAGGAAAAGTGGCGGCTCACTTTGGAGGGTTGGGATGCCTTAGGGTTTGACCCCAAGGCCTCTATTTATACTGCAAGGCTCCTAGGGTTTCAAACTTAATGAGCCTCCATAAACTTAGGCCCTGGACTTGGTTCCATCAATTAAACGCTTTAATTAATTACAATCCAATCCCTTGCAATTTAATTTCTCCAAATTAACTTGTTAATTAATTTCAAATTAATTTATAATTAATTTATCATATCCTTGATAAATTAATAAACTAATTTCTCCTTTTCCTTTTTTGTCACTATTTGTTTTTCTCTGTAATGAGGGCAAACCAAAAGGACCATGTTATTATTAGAAATATTACCAACAGTTAATGACCTTGGACACTTTTTCAACAAAATTGTCGAACAAAGATAAGATTTTTAATAATATTGGGGGTAATAAGGACGTTTGTAAGTGAAACGGACCATAGGGATTTGGTAGCGGAAAAAGGGTATGTCCCGAGGTCGTGACCGGTATTGCAAATCTGTTACTAAAAAAAATAGACCCAGGATTATTAGCACTATTAGAAACGGTTTTGAGTACACCTACATTGGCCTGGACATGAACGGTGGACCCGGTGTGCATGACCTATTCGCCGGGTGATGGGTCAGTTAGCGACATGGAGCTAAAAGTGCTCAGGAGCGAAGTGGGATCGTCCGGACTACCAATCCATGCCCACGGGGATGGAACGGTGCTGCTGGACTGGTGGTGCACCTGTGGGCTGCCATTCTTGTGTGTTTGGGCTTGTGAAGGTCGCTCTCCAAGAAGCCCATGCGAGTAGCTATTGGTGGGTTTGATCCACGGTGGGATGGACTGCTGTTGAGAAATAGTTAGCCATGGCTGGTGGGCTGCAGAAAAGGGCCACGAGGGAGTTCATGAGTGCGACGATGGGGGAAAGAAAACCCAGCTGTAGGGCTGTTGCCCCAGTGGTGTGCGGCAGAAAAATTGGGTTGGCCGGTGGTCTGGTGAGGCTAGCCACAGCAGCGATTTTGGTGGTTGTTACCGCCTCTCAAATTCCAACGAAAATGATTGCCTCTGCTCTGGTTATTGGTGTTCGATGAGCGGAAATTATGAGTGGCATTTACGAGATGTGGAGAGTATCATGAGATGCATTCGGAACATGGAGGTTGTTCAGCCGCTGTTCTTCGACTTGTTGCATGGACTTCACTTCATTAAGAGTGGGGAATGGTTCACAAAACCGAATAATGTCGGAAGTGGTTTTGAACTTACTAGATAATCCGTTTAGAGCATGAATGACAACATGTATCTCTTTGACCTTCTCACCAATACCCTCGAGAAGGTCCGCAAGCTTCTTCACTTTAGTGTAATAGTCGTGAACGGAGAGATCCTGCATGGAGATGGACCGTAATTCACTCTAAAGTTGCCTAGCATTTGCGTGTTGAGTTTTACGAAAAAAGGCTTCAATGTTTAGCCATATTTTTCTTGCGGTGGTGTTTGTAGTGTAGACAATGGTGATTAGGTTTTGGGCAATGGAGCAGAAAATCCAGAGCTTCACTAACTTATCTGCTTTCTGCCAATTGGGGTCGGTGGGAGGGAGTGTAGGAAAATCAAAAGAACCGTCAATGTGATCGTCTAGATCAAAGGTGATGCAGTGGGCTGTAAATACGTCTCGTCATGGCTCATAGTTATGGGTGGCAAGGTCAAGAACTAACGGTACATATGTGCGAATGTTTTTTACGCCATATGCTTTGGCGATAGGGTGTATGGGTGTGAATCTTTGATAACGCCGAGTAATGTTAGACATTTTATGTGCCGTTGAGCTGAGTTTTAGTTAGTTTACCTTTATTAATTAACTAATATCGCTCACTTTTAGTGTCAAATGCTTGTTTGTGTTTTTAGTGAAAATGCAGGGTTTATAATGCAAAATTGATGAAGTTGGTGATGAAAAACGAGAAGAAGACCAAAGTGATACTCGCGACGCGGGTGATAGCTCTATGCAATGCGGCCAATGGGATAAAAATGTGATCCAGAGGAGTTCAAATTTTAAGAAGCGAGAAAACGGGGGATAGGGCTGACCCACGACGCGAACAACATTTATATGCGACGCAGGAAGGCAGATTTCTCAACTATATATAGAGGCTCCTATGTCAGATTTTGAAGCGAAGATTGCCCGTAGAGTGGAACTCTGGCTTTTTTGACTCAGAATTTGTAGCTTTTCAATTAGATCCATAGTTGGTTTGTTTTTACTTTTATTTCAATTTTAGTTAGTAATTGTTCTGTTTTCGAGGTTTCTGATTGTAGAACACTGTCGACGACAGAGTATTTGTAGTTCTCTGATTTCAGAAAGCATTCGGCTCTTATCTCAGATTTAGTTTATGAACAATTGTTCTTGGATTTGTTTTATGAGTAAAACTTGATTTTTGGTTTCAATAATGTTTGATGGATTGTTAATGCGTGTTTGAGCTTGGATCTGATTTCTAGACCTGAATTATAGTTTCATAGTTGTTTGGATTCATTGGTGTTCGATCTATTGCTTGTGCATAGATCCGAGTGTTTTATGATTTTTAGTTTTGACTTTGATTTTTGGGATTAAGTGTAACTGATATTCACCGACTATAGAGTGATATTATAGCACGATTTTATTATAGACACAAAATATCAACCACAAACTTCTTGGTTTGACCTTTACTTACCTCTATACCTCTATTAAAGGATTGTAAGATTTTTATTTTTGATTTTTTACTGCATGACGAGTCAACCTTCACCAGACATTTTTAGGGTTTAGCAAGAGAAAACGATGAAGAAGAAGAAAAGAATCAAGAATAAGAGGGAAAGAAAAAAAAATGCCGTGTTTCTCATTCATCGTAAACAAGGAATAGAAAGGAAACATATATAATAGTTACAAGAGGCCACGTGGGCCGAGCCTTATGACTAACAATAATACATGGGCTGAATACATGGACAATATACATGGACTATATACTCATATATGATATTATATAAATCTTGGTTATGCGTCTTCCAATTCTTGTGCTTCAATTTTTTTTTTTTTTTTTTTTTTTTTTTTTCCATTTTTGGCATATCTACCCTCAAGCAAAATTTTGTTTTGACGCCATGTTGTAATGTATATCGTAATATTGTTTTAATTGTAAATCTGAAATTTTATGCTTAGAGAAAAAACTTAAATTTGACTAGTGAAAAAATAGTCATGCAAATATTTTGCTTATTTCATGTATTGTAACATACTTATCCTAGTACACTAAAAAAATCTCACTAGGAGATTCGGTGGAATAGGATTAGGTGTATTAGGATATATGTAATATTTGCCGGTTAAAAAAACTAACCTTGAGTGAAGATACGAGTTTCATGATCACTCTACATTACTAATAACTAGAAAAATGTTCGCACGTTATACCTATTAAAGTTATATAATTGCAATTCTGACAAATTTATATTATTAAATATGACTATGTCATTGATGCTAACTATAAAATAATTATTGTTATGTTAAGTTGATATATAAATTTATAAATGTTTTGATATATATATATATATATATATATATATATATATATATATATATATATATATATATATATATATATATATATATTAAAATCACATCACTCAATGTCATATACCATTAACTTGTGAATAAATAAAACTAAATATTATTCTCAATTAACTATTACATTTTAACTATTGTTATGATTAATTAGTTTGAAGTTACTTATTTTATCATTTTTGTTAATTTCAAACATGATGAATATTTAAGATGTTAACCATTGTTTGTAATGAAACATAATGCAATTTATAATTTTATGTTGCTACTAGTTATTATTATCATTACTTAATTTTAAAACACGTATTATTATTAAAAAAAAGTCATACAAAATCATCAATATAGAAACTTTAAACACGTATTATTATTCATTATAAAACCACTTATTATTAACTATTGTTATTGTTAACTAATTTTAAACGTTATAATTTATGTCTTCATATAAAATTTGTTTTCTTTGCGTTTATCTAACATTTACTAATCAATTTAGAAATATTATTAGAAAGAAATTGAAAAGTAACTAGAGTTTCAAACTAATGTGGTGCAAGAAAATTTGCCTCTTTTATAACAAATATGTTTGGCTAAAAATATTGTCACTATAATCAACTATGAAATAACAATTTCGTATAAGAAATCAAAAGGTTGATGTATCACTAATTAATTATCTTATATCAAGACATTTGTTCTAAAAAATCAGAAAATAATTAAAATATTAGTCAATTTATATTATAACAAATATACAATAAGCAATTTTTATTAAGATAATAGTTAAAATAAGAAAAAGAATTCATAGTATAGTTGGAATCTTTATTATGAATTTTTTTAGACTTATTGCTAATGAACTAACATAAGTAAAAAGTGTTTTAGTTACAAAGAATGATTGTTTAAATTTTATAACTTATCAACTACCTACATAGACTTTAACCAACTACAACCGAAAAAACCTATATAAAAAATTGATTAATTGCATTAAATTATTTTATTTAATATTACAACTCTTAAACTCTGCTAAGACTAATAAACACTTACAACAAATTTTAAAGTTGGTTAATTATATTGAAATATTTCTTTTAATATCAAAGCTCATCAAATTCCATATGAAGGTTATTTAATTGTTACAACTCAACAGCCTTTGTTAAATTATGTTAATCAATTGATACGTATAATAATTATTAGTGTTATTCTTTAGTATTATGTCTTAATATATGATAAAAACAATAATTTGATTTGTAAAATAATAAGAGTTGTTATTGTTAAAGATTGTTGAAAAATTTGTTCTTTTGATGATGTTTTGTTGAGACATTGAGATATTCTGATGTCATATGTTAATGATGTTTTGATGTTCTGAGTATAACTTTGTAACCGAAAGTTTTGTCATGTTAAAAGTTATCAAAGAACCACTTTGCATCTCAATACTTTGTTATTACTATGTTTATTCATAATGTGTTGTAACCAGCAAATGCCAAGACTTCAGTAGCTTAGTCTTCAGAAAAGGATGACTCAACAAAAGTCTCTATACCGAAGATCACAAAGATCTTCGGTATCACCTCATCATCTGATGACCGAAGAATGAAGCCTCATCAGAACATGAATAAAGATCATAATAATGCTCTGTACACCGAAGATCAAGCATGATCTTCAGATGCTCACTCCAAGATTGGTCAAGACATAGAAGATTATGGCAGTGCATACTCATTCAAAAGATCAAAGACATTAGAAGACCAAAGCTTCAACATGTATCAAAACAAGTCATAACCAAAGGTCAACCATGATCTTCGGTCACCACAAGATCATCAGATCTTTCAAAAAACTAAAGAATAATTATAGTACAAAAAGATAAGCAAATTAAGTTATAGAATATCGTTAGGCTAGAATAGGCGTGTTCCCTTAGAAGCATGTCGAATGTACTTATTGTATTATTATATTCAAACATGGCTACCCTAGTGCGAAATAGTATTATTATATTATAGAAACCAACTTGTTTGACTGAAGAAGGATGGGTTGTCCTTTCTTCAGCCCTTAGGATAATATCCTCTGGTCTCCCCTTGCACTATAAAAGGGAGATAAGCTCTTCATTTCCAGTTCATGGTTTTGAAGAACACTATAAACACTCTTCATTGAATTATCAATACAGACTTCATTTCCATCAAATACTTTATATTTCGACTCATACTTTCTTGCACGTAATTACTGCGTTAAATCTTCAAATCGTTTTAATTCCACACTTTATCTTGTTTATTTCATCTTATTGATTGTTGAGTAATCAATCCATCAAATTTTATTTTATCATCTCAAACTTTGCCTTCAACAATTGGTATTAAAGTCATTGTAGCTGGCCATAATGTTCTTCTTTCATACTGTACTTAAACTGGCTAACCATGCCCTTCCAGATAACCAATAATCCAGCAAATCATGCTCTTCCAGCACCAACATAATTAAATTATTCTGAAACTGGCGACGAGGAAGACGCAGCTTATCAACACGAGATTGCATGGATAAGTCAAAATTATAACCAAGTACTTGCTTTTAGTCAAAAGAAAAACGTCAGACCCAATTGCCACCGACCAAACAATTATAAGAGGAACTTCAACCAAAAAGCAAGTATAACACCAAACCACCCTCTCAAACCGAATTTCTGCTAGCTACAAAACCACATCTAGTAGAGAAAACGAAAACTCATGCTGAACCTACCTCCAGACATGCAGAAACTAGAGTTCCTGATAAGATAAAAAGTGAGACCATAGGTTGTCATAACTGTGGAGGACTTTGGAACTTTGCTGTTGACTGTACGGCTTCGAGAAACTACAACAAAGAGAAAGAATAAGATAAGGGAAGAGCTTTCATGGCCACCATGAGAAATGTTGAAGTCTGGCCGTCTAGTGATGAAGAAGAAGTGAATGAGAACAAGCGGAAATGGGGAAAGGCGGAATGTTTGATTGTCAAAGAAACATCAACCATATCGATTCCAGGAGCTGGGAAAGCAGTAAAGCAACATGGAGAAGAAGCGACATCTGGACATAAGATGTAACACCCCTTTTCTCAAACCATATTTAAATACAAATACAGTTTATGTTACAAACATATTTTACAACTCGTGACTATAAAGTAGCCACTTAAAATTTTTTTTATTTTACAAACTTAAACTTAAGGGGGTATTACAGACTCAATACAGATAACCATAATTTAAACTTACAGTGTACAAACTGGTCCCAACTGCAACTTTCGCTCTTTTCACCTAAGTACATAGCATTTCAAAAATAGTATACGTGAGACATAAAGCCTCGTGAGTAATATGGGTTTAGACCCAAAACTTTTCTGTTCAAAACTTGAAAATATTACAAGTAAACTGCATCAAAACTGAATTATAACATAAATCTCAAAATGTCTTTTCTTCTTTACTTTCAAAACTAAAAAAAATACTTTCTTTCTCAAAACTGCTTTCTTTCTCATTTTCTTGTGACCAACTGAAACTTATGAATTAAGTTATTTTAATTCATTCTACTAGCTCCCCTTGCGGGACAGAACAGATCTGCCCACTCAGTTATGCTCATTCGGTCTCCCCTTTGTAACTTGGAACGGATTCAAGCACAAGGGTATACTAAGCTAGACAACTACTTCGCGACGGGAGGTACCATCCCAGTAGTGTCTTCTGATCCCCCGATTATGTGGGTGATCCTAGTCCGGACAACTGGCTCTTACTTTTTTTTCTTTAATACTTATCTCATTACATCTCAATTTGGTCAAAATGGGACACAATTTGTAAACAACTCATACTCAAACATTTTATAACTCTTTACTGACAATACTTTCAAAAACTGGTTTTGACATCTTAGTTTACATAAGGAACTTCTTTCAAAATACTTTTCAAACCATACTTCTTAAAAATCTCTTTTAAACACTAAGCTCTTGTATAGAGCTACTTTCAAAACTATTTTCCAAAACTTTAGTATTTGCAAACATTTGGAAAATCTTACTTTTCTGAAAATAACATTTTGCTATGTACTATATAAATCCTCATAAAACTCACCTTGATGTTGCTACTAGTCTCTAAGCTTCTCGTATTCCTTTTCCTTTCCCGTGCTCAATGGTATTTGAAGCACCACCTATACAAGTATCATATATATAAATACCCAAATACATACTACACTGACTCTACAGTTCTAAGGTCTCATACGTCTCAACTCTAGGTTATAACAAGTGTATAACCATTAATAAACTCGTTTTATAGTTTTCTCCGAAATACGCGTATTTTGCTACAGTACCCCCGAGGGGTCGTATTTCAGTTCCGACACTTTTCCATGAAATCTTAGGCCATATTAGACTTGTGTTTCAAATTTGGAGTTCATTGGACAAGTCTAGCTCAAATTCCAAAAATCAAGTTTTGGCATAAATGTGAAGTTTAGCCACTGCCGCTACAGTGACTTTTCCGCAAGGTCGGATTACGGATTTGACAATTCCCGACATGTTCTTATACCATTTTAGGGTTATGGCTAAAATTTCAGACCAAACGGACATGTCTACCTATGGTTTCTAGCAATTGAAATTTCTAACATTTTTGGTCCCTGTCTGAGGGCGCACCACGTCTGGCTCAGGGCGCACTGCGCCTGGGCGCACCCTGCCCAGATCTTGGGCGCACTGCGCCTAGCGCCTGGGCAGTGTCCTGATCAGTCGCGATTCGTGCACTATAGCACGCAATTTTCACCCCTTAAGCACTTATTTCTGTTCTTAATCGTATGGGGTTTGTTTCTTGACTAAAACCTTCCATTAGTACAAGGTTTTAGTCCATTAAAATCGTTTCAATCAATCAAATGCAAGAATTGAAGTTCTTGACCAAACTTGAAAATTCTCAAGAATAGCAATCTACTTCCATGTTTTTGAGCTAAGTTCTTAACTAATGACTTAATGGAAGCATTAGCTACTTAACCCACATGATTTATAGCTGAAATTGCAGTTTCAATTCCACCCAAGAACCAATTCAAGCATACACCCAAAACCTAGGTTAAAACAAAGGAAATCTTACCTTGATTACTTTGGAATCACCAATTCCAAAGTTAGTTCTTGATTCCTTGGGAAATTTCTTGATCTCCCGTGTTCTTCCTCTCGTTCTCTCTAGCTCTCTCTCGTTTCTTCTGAAAACTTCTACTGGCTTCTTCAATAATAGGGGAAAATAACTATCATATAATATATATATATATATATATAATTGTTATAAAAACTTTGCATTTTGGTCCCTAGCCTTCCAATTCCTTTACAAAGATGGTCCAAAAGTCATAACTTAACCATTTAAGCTTCATTAACTTCCAACTCAACATTTTCTTGACATTTTGGTCATTTCCATGACAAATGACCATTTTGCCCTTTTCGGCCATATTTCACTATTCATGCGGTAAAACTCCAAATTTCATATAAACTCTTATTTCTTATCATATTATTTTACATATACATATTATTTTACATAATAATCATATAACGTGTCAAAAGACGGTTTTACCCTTTTACCACTTTTTCGCGGGTTCTTACATAAGAACGATATGTTTATGATCGAGAAAGGAGGAAATGGCGTCAACATCGTGGAACAGGTAAGTAATATGTTTGACATCATTAATATTTATTCTCCCACTCTTGAACCTTTCTTCGAAAAAATCATATGTACAGATGCTTTAGCATTATACCGACATGTCTTGGAAGAAAGAGACGAAGGATATGATGAGGTCGTTAGATTGAAAAGTAGACTAGAAGATAAAACATTACGTTTTGATAAACTAGAAGTAGATTTGAAGGTAGAACAATCATCTAGGATTATGACCGAAAACACAAACCAGATTTTATCATCATAAAGGAATTTAGCCCTACGTGATAATGTGAGACTTTATGAACTAATTGATGGTTTGTACCGTGCTACTGAAGCTTTTAAAAGTCCAGCAAAATCTGATGTCTCTGATAACACTTTCAATTGGGGTTGGGCCCGAACATCGAAAAACAAAAATTATCTGGTCCACCCTAAAAAAATTGTATTTTAAATATTCGACAGACACATCAATCGAGGATGACAAAATAGACTTGACATCTCTAGCCATCAATTAGCCAGAAGTTGCACCTTCTATTTTCTCGAACAATGTAAAGATACCTTTCTCATACTTTTCAGTTCAAAATGACTCATATGATTCTACTAGTCCAAAACTTGTTAACTAGCAAGCCAACTATCAACCAACTCTGTCCCTTTTGAACCAATACATCTGACTCCGGTCCCACAAGAGAATGTTCCCTCAACTTCTTATCATTAAAATTCGTAACAATTCTTTTCAAAGCTCAAAGGTAACTATGTCACTGAAGAATTTTACCCATCTTGTCAAAACGTAGAGGGCACTTCTTGTAACAGAATTGAAACAACTAAAATTTGCAATTATGAAGAAAGTATAGATGATGAAATTGATATGGAAAAATGTCTAAAACAACACACTTTCAAAGAACCGGATTTCAAACAAATCTTATCATCACATGTCCAATAGTTGAGAAGGCAACATATACTACTTCCATACCCGAATCCTCTGATTATAAGGTACCAAAGTCATATGTTGATACCTTACAACAAAACATTCCAAAATTGATTTTCAAAGGGCATGTATCACAACCACATCTTCAGTTATTAAAAACATAAACACAACATAAAGGACAGAACAAAAGCATTAATAACTTTTCATCAGATTTCACTTCCCCAATAGAACTTTCGAAGGGGAAAAGGGCACATTTTAACCACGAATGGGAAAAAGCCAGTTTTGAAACTCTTTGATATGAAAATATTTGCACAATTTAATTAAAAAAGCCCAATAAAAACAAAACAAACTGTTATTTTTGGTGGATATAATTTTAATCTAGGACACCATTAACCAACTATTTGCTTATTTTGCTACTGATATCCATACAAACACAACACAAACAGTTTTTTAGTCCAAATAAATGCTTTATGAGTAAAACCAGTTCCATTTTGTGACTAATCAATTAACTCATGTGTCTGGATGAAGAATACAATATGTATTAGTTTTCTTTAAATATATAGAAAATGTCAAGCACTTCATAGGAATGTTTCTATGCTCCCACTTTCCACAACATCGTATGTATGCAAGAGAATGAATACTTCATGAAGTGTTGGACCACAATATCAAAAACCAATTTTTTTATTTTTCACTTTGAGGTCGAGAGCGGCCCCATAAAAATATAAATTTCGGTTTAAACTATGCTCTTCCATATGGCCTCCATCTCGTCTTGTTACATTTTAAGTAATATAAACTAGTGTAAGTATTAATCTAATACTTACAAAATGAAGAAAATGAATAAAACCCTATTTAGTATTGCAAACCATTTGAAATAATAAACAACTTTACAACCATATCGAAAATCTAAGACAACACACATCAAAATGCTCCATGACTTGTTTATGCATAAATAATCACATGAAATCATAAATAAAACAACACTTTGTATTTCTAAGCAACATTTATGTAACCAAAATGCATGTTAAATTTTTGGTCACATATATTCATAAAACTAGCATGCATGTTTGTCAAAGAAGTCATGCATAAACGTTTCATACAATATGGAAAACATCCATGGCTTTCAAAAAAGAAGTTTATCCAAATAAGCAAGTTATCTAAACATGTAATATAATTATAACACCCGGCTTTTAAAAAAAACACCCCTGAAAATTTTTTATTTAAAACAAAGGTTTCAATACGTAAAACCATAACAAGAGGGGTATATTTTATTAAAAACGGGTACAAGTGTATCAAGGAGAGTATAAGATACCATAGTCTCCTTTGAAGCCGGGGTGCTACTGACAGCATCTATAAGTCCCACTTCTTTAGTCACAGACTCTATCTTTTCCCTTATCAGGATCATGCTAACCTGCAGGGACATTTAACAGATAACGTGAGCTATAAAGCTCAGTGAGTAATCATATCTGCAAATAACGTCACACACATATATAAGAGAATAATAACAATTAAACTCTCAAAACAGTTTTTGTCCCACAAATCATAGTCATCATTGACCGCACCATATATCATAGCCATATAGGCCGCACCAAAACATTTAACATGTTCAGATCATAGCCCTAAGGCCGCACCAACAGTTTCCTCGTTTAGATCATAGCCCATAGGCCGCACCAGTTTAGGTTTAACAACCCAAAATCATGGCCCTAAGACCGCACCATTTAATTTCAAGGATAATTATCATATCTAACCTGTTATTTGCATATTGATCAAATCAAAGCTGTTAGCCACATAAATCCACATGTATACAAGAGAAAATAAACATATAAATTCTCAATTACCATTTCTGTCCCATATTTCTTAGTCACAATTGACTGCACCGTATTTCATGGCTGTTTAAGCCGCACCAAACAGTTTCAACATTTATTTCATAGCCCAATTGGCCGCACCAGTTGGATATGCATCCAATATCATAGCCATAAGGCCGCACCATTTCCATATAGCAATATCATATCCATTTAGGCCGCACCAGTTGGATTTAACATCCAATATCATAGCCATATAGGCCGCACCAGTTGGATATAACATCCAATATCATAGCCACAAGTGGCCGCACCATTTAATTTCATTTCATAATCATTTATGGCTCACGGCTCCGTTCTTGTCATTTCATTGACTCACGGCTTATCCGATATTGCCTTTTCACCATATCTTTAGATTATCATTTTCGTCCCCCAAAGCTGTTTCAATCTGTAACAGTCCAATCAACACATATCATATGTGATATAAGTGAGATTACTCACCTGGATACTTGCTGCATCTAATTCCGGTTGTTTCTTGCCTTTGCATGCACAACAACCACTTGTCCCATACCTATATATTCATTTATATATCAAATGATCATAGGTTAATCACCATTTCAATTGACTCTAATACACAAGAGTCCAATATAACATAATTGGGGACCATTTCCAATCATTTTCGAGCAATAACCATCATTATAAAAATTTAATACACTTCCCGAAATACGCGTATTCTACTACAGTACCTTCGGGAGGTCGTATTCGTATTCCGACAATTTTCCATGAAGTTTCATACCATATTAGACCTATGTTTAAAATTTCAGGTCAAACGGACAAGCCTAGCATGAAAATCAAACTTGGAAATTGCTCAAAATATTAACAGAGAAGAAGTTCTCTTCTGCCGCGAGATCGGGTCGCGATCCCCATGTAAACCGGGTCGCGATCTACTGCTGCACAGACTCTTCTCACGATTTTTATGCTACAAATTCCCATTTTCTAATTTTAAGCCCTTAATACTCGACTTAATCATTAGGGATTGTTCTAGGACCAAAACCATTCATTAATATCAAGTTTTAAACCATGGAAACGGTAATTCAAATCCATTTCCAATAATTCCTGTTTCTCACAATTTTGGTCCAAAACCGAAATTATCAAGTTATAATCACTTCTACTGATTTAGTTCAACTAGAATAACATCTAGAAGTCATTATTAACCATTAAAACCAAGTTAATCACAAGAACTCACAATCTAGGGTTCTTGATCAAAATTGTCAATCTTCAAAAATAACAACATACTTTCAACACAAGCATGTTTGCTACTTATAATCATACCAAACCACTTGGATTATAACTGGAATTCAGTTTCCAGTTCATCCCAAGAAAACCCACCAAGAACACACACACAAAACTTAGGTTGGAACTTGATTACTAACCTTGATTAACTTAGGAAATCTTCAATTCCAAGTTTGTGTTCAATTCCTTCTTCTAATTCTCCAGAATTTCCAGAATTCATATGCAAGAAAACCTTCCTGTAAGTTCTCAAATATTCAGCCACACATAGGAGAGTCAACTCTCCTATTTATACTTCCAAATTTTACAAATTTAGTCCCTAAGTTCCATTTCTTGAACTTTTGACACTTTTCTCACATTTTATCACAATAAAACTTTCTTTTCTTATGTTTTTGCCACAAGCAAACAATATTTTTACATAATTGGTCCTTCACTTGGTCAAATGACCAAATTACCCTTTTATGGTAAAATGACCAATTTACCCCTTTTACTAGAATTGACTTTCGAATACTTATCACAAGTATTTGGTGTTACAATAATCAAGCATCTGATACCAATTGTAGGTAATTGGTGTTGAAGTGATGATGTTCAGAACACATTAAATAATAAAATTTGCAGCAGAAGCATAAACACTTGAACAAAACATAAAACCATTTTATTCCTACTAAGGATCTTAGATTACATACATGTAAAGATAAATTTCAACAACATAAAAGAAGGTGAAAATGCAACTTGTGTAAACCTTTGTAGCCAACTCAAGACATGTATGTTGTTAAAATAGCAACAAGATCAAAAGTATGACCTTCTTTAGTGGTATCCACCAACATGTTCTTTAACACCTTGAATGCTAGTTCTATCTTGTGTATTTCACTAACCTTTTAAGCTTAAATACCAAAAACCTTTTTGGTGTTTAATAACAGAAAGTGTATCATCAAATCCTATATCTAAATATTTTAGAGAGAGCATGAGTGTGTGTCCAGAAATTTTTAGGCAAAGGACAAGAAAACAATAAAATTCAATTTCCAAAAATGACTCTCCTCCATGACATGCATGTCTCTCATATTTAAATATCAAATCCAAAACAATATAAAAACATGCATTGGCCAAACTTAGAGTCTAAATGCATGACATGGAAACTCTTCTTTTTCCCCTTTCCTTTTAGCTAGATTTTGGACATTCTTTTTTATATTTTATAGAATATAAAATTTATGGTTTATAAAATATAGAATTTCTCACTTTAATTAAATAAGTTTCTACATTAATAATATATATAAACCTTTTAATTTATTAGTAACATACACACAGACACACACACACACATATATATATATATATATATATATATATATATATATATATATATATATATATATATATATATATATATATATATATATATATAAGTTAATTATTTAAACCCTCTCTTCTTAATTCATACCATATGAATTAATTATAGATTCCATATTATATTCACATAAAATAATAAACACAAGAATTATGATATTTTAATATGAATCAAATTCATCATTAAGATGATCATTAAGGTGTCTAATATGTTATTGGTGTTACCCTATAGGATCATATGTTATTAGCAACATCATCCATGATCATATCTAGACATATTGATCCAACACGTTTGATTTTTGAAAACCTAAAACTCTAAAATAACTTGTAAGTAACAACCCCAATGGATTTTAAAACGGTATTTATATGCAATTTAACTACATTAAGGTGTTTTGGGAAAAAATTCATGTATGGGGTGACTTATAAACCTTGATAAGCACTGATGGTTTTGAAAACAATGTTTTTACAGTGACCCTTAGCGAGAGCTATTACAATATGGTATCAAAGCATTATTTAAGTGAACTAATTTCTAGGATTAATACTTTGACTTAAACTTTGGCGCTCTTGAGATTTTAAGAACTTATTCTAAGTCTACTTTGAGAATATATGACGCTAAGACCTATATGTGTCAGGTGAGGTAAGTATTGGGATTAGTGCCTAGACGTAGATTGTAGTTCCTTTGAGGCATTAGGTACTCGTTATGAGTTAAACTTATGATGATATGATGACCAAGACTTAAGTGTGTTTGAATATTCAATCGAATAATTATCACATTAGAATTAGCATATACAATTTCTCGTGATGATAAGGACTAGAATACAAGTTCTATTATGGTAATGAAATTTATGAAGTTGACAATGATGAGAATTTTGCAATCATGTGGGACAAGTATATGTGAAGATGATTAGTTGCCAAGAGTTTAGACCTAGTGTCCATAAATGTCCTTGGAAGATGAAAGGTGATGGAGGATGATGGTGGAATACAAATTATACCAACTGTGTCAGAAGAGATTCGAGTGTGGTGTATTTAATAAGGTAGGAAATGACTAAAATTATAGGGGCGAATGGAATCATGGTGTTAATGAAAAGTGAACTAGAAGCCAGAGGAGCATGGTATTAATAAAATGGGAAACAGATGAACACTTCAAGTTGTTAAGGAAATTCTTCAGGATAGAATTCTGTTATCTTGTTCCTCGAAACTTCCTCCTTGGTCTTATTTTTTTGGTGTGATTCTCTCTTCTATATCTTCAGTGTTCATGTTAGTGACTTAGTTGTCACCTACCTCCATCGGTGTTGGTTATGTTTGAAGATTTTTGCAATTGTATCAAACGTTACCGGTCTCTTGTTTGGGTGAATTCGTTGAAACCTTTTGTATGAGTTAAATGGTATCAATCTTCATGTCTTTGTGATACCTTCATGATGTTTCTCTTCAAGTGATGCTAATATTATCAACCTTGTGACCTTGTCTTAGATCTAGAAGATTATATATCAGATGTAGGTGTAACCTAGCTTGTATTTCTTGGTGATCACGCTAAGTAAACCCCAGAGGGAAATGTTAGAGGGCTTGAATTTATAGGTCCTTCGGTGAAGAAAGATCGTATAGGTGACTAATATAGTTTTACTTGATTAGACATTAGATCTTGATTTGAGATGAAAGGAGTTGCAAATGGAAATTATTTAGGAGTAACAGTGTATTTAGTCATATCTATGTCAAAGATACATAAGTATGTTTGAGACGGAGAAATATAGGCTTAAAACAGTTTAGCAACCTAAGGTGTAGGTGTTAATGAACTCAACTTACCTAACGAAGAACATGAGAATCAAGTAAAGCTTAATTTTTCCAACATGCTACTAAATTTAATTAATCATGTGGAGCATTTTAGGATAGTATATTATATTGAAATACTGAAATTTTATGAAGCACAATGACAAAGTAACCTGTTGGGTGCAAACCCAATCCCACATTGGTCAAAATAGAAGCTAAATGCTAATATATAAGGCAATGGGTAATCCCTTCTATTGCCAATTGGTTTTAGAAAACGGAACCACATTGTTCTTATATGTGATAGCATGGTTGGGCTAGTAGCGGTCCTAACAGGTGGTATCAGAGCTATGGTTGTAGCCCGGATGATGTGGTCGGCGCATGTGGCGCGATCCCCGGTAATCCTCAGTCCGACGAAGTTGATCCTGGAAAGCCTTATATCGAAAGTCTCCATGATGGCCCGGTCAGGTTGAGCGTGTCCCGAGAGTAGATCGGCGGTATGAAAAAGGATTGGATCTGATAAACATTCGTTGGAGGGGAGGCCAAGGTCAGAAAGCGGAATATGGCGGAACTTGGGTTTGAGGGGAGGGTTGTTGGGTGCAAACCCAATCCCACATTGGTCAAAATAGAAACTAAATGCTAACATATAAGGCAATGGGTAATCTCTTCTATTGCCAATTGGTTTTAGAAAAAGGAACCTCATTGTTCTTATATGTGATAGCATGGTTGGGCTAGTAGCGGTCCTAACATAACCCTCATGAATCGGTAGCTAATACGCATGACTGATGATCTCTTTGGATCTTGGTATTTTTTTATGAATTGTGTTCAATGTTAAATTTGAAATCTTCTTGTTTTTGTAAACAAAATATTCAAAAGCATGAGAAATGTTTTCCTGTAAACGCGATTTATGTTTTTTAAAAGAACAGTTTCTTTAAAACATCAAATGAGAAGTTGAGTATTTGACCAAAGATGAAGGATTGAGTTGAAATCGAGAATTTCAAAATAAATATTTATATGTTTCTTGAAAGGTGTTTTATGAAAAGAAAATTTAGAGAAGTTAATTTTTTGAATACGGTAACTTTGCATGGAAGGAAAGTGATTGGAAGCAAACCAAAAAAAATAAAAAAAAAGTCAATGAAAAATAGAATTTTACAAAAAAAAGGTGTTAGAGAACGAAAAAAATAAAAGATGATGCTTTCCATCAAATGGATATTTTAAAATTCGGAGTATATTGAGTTTTATTATGAATTGGAACCTTGAACGATTTGCAGTCTTTAAAAAAACTAGTACGTTATTCTTGTTTGGTTATTCCGCAGACGAAATCGTTTTTAACAGGTGGATAATTGTAACACCCGTGTTTTGATCCTAGAAGTTTTGAGCATAAACCAATAAAAATAATCTTATTTTGAAGAAATGAAAAAGAGAGTAAATTTAAATTTTTTTGATATAACTAGAAATATAATTCGATGAGCCTAACTAAAGTTTTGATGAATAGTTTAAATATTTAAAACCCACTTTGAACCAAAAATGCGAAATTAAGACGTAGGGACTAAAAGTGTCAATTTTGCCAAACTTAGCACGTCTAGATTTGACTTGTCAATGATTAGATGTTAGAGAAATTATGATGAAGGCTTGAAGTGAAAAGTTGGGTTATTCTAGACATTTCATTTAAGCAATAAAAGGACCTAGTTGTATAAAGTTTAGTGAGAAGGACATTTTTGCCAAATGACCAAACTATGGGTAAAGATTGACCTGGTCTATGGATCAGATGAAGATTAATTGTAGTTTTGGGAAAAATTTTAAATTGGAAACCTTCATTAAGGTGGGAAGTTGTTTGGTGTTAAAAGTTGGATGTTTTGGAATTTAGGGACCATTATTGCCAATTCTAAGAAACATGAGATGTTTTCAATGTGGGGGGGGGGGGGGGGTTGACACGCTTAGGTCGTTATGCTGTCAAAAATAGAATATAAACCTCACCGAATAACTAGTATAGCAGTAGCAAGGGTCGATCCGCGGGAGTTTGGTGGTCAAGATATAGTTTCAGAATACCAACTGTAGTGTCACGCAATAGCCAGCGGTGTTTCTTCCATTTTCCCAAAAAAAAAACCAATAAACACACAATACTGAAACGAATACCAAAAACCAAAACAATCATAAACCAAACTAAATTACTTCAAACTATAAACTAAGCTTACTTACTGATTTCAGAAGCTAAGTCCAGAAAATCAGAAGCAACAAACATTCCAAACAAGCCAAACAAGCATTCAACATCAATAATTGAAACACCATCGCTTAAGGCTTTTCATTAAATACCTTTTTAAAACCAATATATTATCATCGTTGTTCAAAAATCCCCTTTTTGTGCAAAACTTAGAACCTCAAAAGCTTCAAAAGAGTTTCTTTACATTTAAACATCATTTTAAATCATAAGGGATTTCGTTAAAAACTTGTTTGCGAGTTAAGTTGCAGAAAACATCATTTGGTCCCACTTTAGTTAAAACACTTTGTTTTATAAGATAGCGAGGTTATTCCAATTTAAATATCGTTACATAACTTTAAATGGAACCACACAAACCGTGGCTTTCTAAATATCCAACTCTTCTAAGTCATCTAAACTCCTCAACCTGAGTACACATCAAAATAAGTTAGGCAATTGAAATGCCTAGTGAGCTTACCCGAGGTTGACCCATTTTGAGTGGGTAGTGAACTACCACACTCGTGACAAACCCCCAAAAATAGATTTTAAACGCACTTCAAAAGTTACTTAAAACATCATAAGGATTTACTCAAAATAGATAGTTATGATATGCAAATGCAATGCATGATGCAACTATCCCAAACCCACGTCCATCTCATAAAAGTCCAATTTACCTCAATGGCACCTACCTAAGTTCACGAATGACACGCATAGAGCATATCATTCGATCCCCGTATAGGTTAAACTAGAACTAGTGGCCATCACACTAGTCCCATGAGGGTTAGCAACTCCCTTATGCGGTTCCCTATTGTCGGGAACAAACTCTCATCACCCTCTTTATTTTAGAGATGAGTAAAACTCATAATAACTCCTCACCCTCTTTGATTGAGAAGGGTAAAACTCGTCCTCAAGGTATCACACGGTCAATCCCATCCTATATGCAATGCAATGCACAAATAGGATGCACAAAACATCTTTCAAAAACATCATTATCATCTTTATTTAAAACCATCTTTAGAAACTCATTTTCATGCAATGCACAAGTAGTAATCATATAACACATTGCACATAATAACATGCATGAAAAGTAATTGATAACACACACAAAATATAGTGGGAAGGATGTGTACTCCCGGTAAACTCATCCAAGGTTAACTGACGAGTCAACACTAACTCCACACGAGGTTGAAGCATTTGAAGGCACTCCTAGTCATCATCTCATCCATCACATCCTCTTAGTTGAGTGCTAGCTCAAGTCGTTAGTCTCACCTCCAAGTCATAACAAAACATCTCCTTCCTACAGGACAAGAATGGAAGGTATCATACTCAATTCATTTAAAAGTCGCACTATAATTAATTCTTTAAACTAAGAAGGAACCATCATTCATCATCTCAAAATGAAGTCCTTGACTGTCTAATATAAGGAAAATTTTATTTAAAACATCCCCAAAGATTGACATTAAAACAAGGACCCAAGGCCCAAACCATAAGGCTCAAAACGTAAAAACTGCAAATTCTGTCTAGACCCAGCTACACTGGGTAGTGTAGAATTGACACGGGGCGTGTAGGATTGACCAGTAAGTCCAAAAATCTTCACATTGGTCGTGCAGAACTGGCATGGGTCGTGTACAGCCTGCTGTAGCTCCGATTTTTGGTCCTTTTCACCCCTTTTTGACCCGAATCAAGCTCTAACACTTTCCCAACCTTATGGACATCAAAAGGACATTATTCCAACTCAAATTATACATCATTAGACTCAATTAAACTATCCAATATCATTTCAAATGAGTCCATTACATGCCATGATCACAACTTCACTCTATAAGCTTAAACCATGGAATACCCAATTCCATTCCTACAATTGGTGATCACAAATGGAGATTACTTCTTCCATTCCATGGAATCATTAGGAAATGATCCTTACTCCACTTATACATCCAAATTGATGCAACAAATTCCTTCATCCATAAAACAAGAGGTCTAATAATCAAATCTATGAATAAAACCCATTTCAACACCAAATTCTCATTTTCTAGTGATTCAAGGTTTGAGACTACAAATCAAAGGTTGGAATCCTTAGGGAATCATTAGAAATGAATCCCCTCATCCAAAAACACCATAATTATCCATCAATTTCAATATTCCTCCTCTATTCATCAAATCTCTAAATTCTAGGGTTCATAACACCCAAATCAATCAAATAATTAGATCTAGAGCATCCATGGATTGGATGTTGATCAAAACATGAACTAGAATCATAAACTAACACTTGGGAACCTAGAATTTCCTCCCCCAAGCTACCACTTTTGGACTTGACATAGAACCCACCCTAAAAATGGGTTTGCAAGCTAGGAGAGGAAGGGTTTATAACTTTGATTGACTAGGAACTTCAAGTATATGATCAATCTTCAGGAACAAGCTTCTAATCCTCTTGGAATCCATGGGAATCGCCATTCTCCTCTCTTCCTCTCTCTAATTTCGTGAATATGAGCTGAAATGGGGAAGACCCTCATCAAAACCTTACATACTTCAAGACTTGGCAAGAAGGGTCCCTAGAGTTTGGTCTTCCTTCACCAAACACCCATAAAGTCCATTATTCTAGCTAGAAGTCTCTAAATTCACACTTATGCCCCAAATACAATTATTTATTTCACTTGAGTCATAGTCTAGGTCAACACTAGCCCTTAGTTTCCCAATTTGACACAAATGGTCCCTTACACTAAAATTCTTCACAATTTAGGTCCTTAATATTAATTCAAGGAATTATTTGACCTAATTTAAACTCCACATCAATTCCTTCATAATATCTTCTAATTTTCCAAATACATGACTAGTCAACTCTACTTAGGGTAAGTTTGGCCAAATTGACACTTTTAGTCCTTATGACAAAATTTCTCACATTTGGTTACAATTTGATTTTAAAACTATATTTGGGTCTTTTATTCGCAATATAAAATATAACGGAGTATTAAATTTATTTATTCTTTTGTTTTCTTTATTTACAAAATACGTTTTATTTGTCGGTTTAAGCCCAAAACTCATAGGCCTAAAACATGGATGTTACAATTATCCACCCCTTAAAATGATTACATCCCCGGAATCAATAATACGAAATAAAGTACAAATTTTCCCATAATCTTAAAAGTTACTTATTTTTAGTTTCAAAATATTATAACTCGAAGTAACTTAAATTCCACTTTTGTAAAACCCCGTTACTTCTAAGAATTGTTTACCCAAAATGTTCATTTCATAAACGTTTCTCTTAAATATGAAATGTTAAATTGAAAATCTTTCCAATTTCAACTCGTTGTCCTTACAAAACCCTGGGACATTCCGATTTGTGGTTAATGTTTGGAAAAGACCGTTCTTTGAAAATTTACTTGACTTCATGAAAAGCATTACTTAGATTTCACATCCTTTATGTAAAACAATAAATTTTTCCAAATCCATTTTGAAACGTGTTTCTATCAAAATACTAATAAAATTCCAAAGAGATTATCAATCCCGGGTATTCCTAGCGATAAAGAATTTAATACTCATTTTTCAACAAAATCTCAAAAGTTGCCTCTACTTAAATTTAAAACTTCATAAAAGTTGAAGTGCCATAAATTCTACTTTGTAAAACTGTGTTACTTCAAAGAACTACTTGTCTCGACTTTCTTTTTAATAATTGCTCTTCTTTAAAACATGCAACTATCAAATTGAATTTTTTTTCAACTCGACCCTTTGTTTTACAAAAGATTTGAACACTCAACTTTGTGATAAATATTTTGAGGGAACGATTCAGTATGAGAAAATTTCAATAAACCTTTGTGAAAAGAAGATATCCCTTCGAATTTGCACACTTTATGTAAAACAATAAAGTTTCAAACTTATTTAGAAACATATTTTCATCGAATTTATTAACAAAATCTCAAGAGATCATCACTCCTGGGTATCCACTACCGATTCATGACGGCCCCTTTGTCATTCACTTTATAAAAGTCTTGCATTTTTTTTTGAGATATTCTCGTCCAATTCGTTTATAAATATTTTCTCAAATTTTTAGCAACACTTTTGAAAAGATTGGACTTACGTCATTCTTAAGTTCTTGTTAGGGTAGGTTATTCACTACTTCACACACCCGAATGTGATTAATGTTTTGATTCTATGGCCTCTGGTCTAATCATGCATCCATGTCTTTTCACCCTAACAGAAATTAATAACTCACTATTCCCATAAGGTTCCATTGGTCACTAAGCCATCGCTAACTACCAAAGAACCTAATGACCTAAGTCTTTCTTGCGTCTTACATTAAGGTTTCTCTAGTTCAGACATTAAGGCGCAACCATGCTACTCTTACATACACTTAGTCTACTAGAGCTAAGGCAAGGTCGCCAGTTTGATCACCCAAAGATGTCGGATGGGTCTCAAAATAAGTAAGGGTAAGGAAGAAAGGTTTAAGGGTCACGACAAAGAATTTCCCAACGGCTCCAAATCCTTACCTTTCTTTCACTTAAGTACTACTCTGCTCCTTATGCTCCTTGCTTACTTCAAGCTGTCACCACAATTCCCTTAGTTGGTTCCTCATAGTCAAGACCACCTCATCAACCTTGCTATGCTTCGAGCTTCATCCCATTTAAGTCATCCTTTCATCATCCAAGATCATCCTTTATTCTTCAAAAGTGCTTGTGAGCATGAAGCTCAATTCCTTAGCAGCCGCCATTCTTACAAAGTTCTTCCTCATGTCACCATGTAGTCATGATCCTTCAAGGTTGCACTTCATTTCCACATAAGAATCCTCAGGCATAAAATCCTCTTGCCAAGAATATTCCTCAAGCCAAACCGAATTCACAAATAAAATGGTTAAAACCTTAGTCACAAGCAAGCACTTACTACTAAGTTCTAAAGGCCACTACTTAAGAGGTCAAACATCCTTTAAAAGTATCATAGTTTAAGTCTAAGCACTACTCCTAGTACCTAGTTCACTTAAACTCATGCTCTGATACCAAATTGAAACACCCTCGCTCAAGGCTTTTCATAAAATACCTTTTTAAAACAAATATATTATCATCGTTGTTCAAAAATCCCCTTTTTGTGCAAAACTTAGAACCCCAAAAGCTTCAAAAGAGTTTCTTTACATTTAAACATCATTTTAAATCATAAGGGATTTCGTTAAAAACTTGTTTGCGAGTTAAGTTGCGGAAAACATCATTTGGTCCCACTTTAGTTAAAACACTTTGTTTTATAAGAAAGCGAGGTTATTCCAATTTAAATACCGTTACATAACTTTAAATAGAACCGCACAAACCATGGCCTTCTAAAAATCCAACTCTTCTAAGTCATCTAAACTCCTCAACCTGAGTACACATCAAAATAAGTTAGGCAATTGAAATGCCTAGTGAGCTTACCCGAGGTTGACCCATTTTGAGTGGGTAGCGAACTACCACACTCGTGACAAACACCCAAAAATAGATTTTAAACGCACTTCAAATGTTACTTAAAACATCATAAGGATTTACTCAAAATAGATAGTTATGATATGCAAATGCAATGCATGATGCAACTATCCCAAACCCACGTCCATCTCATAAAAGTCTAACTCACCTCAATGGCACCTACCTAAGTTCACGAATGACATGCATAGAGCATATCATTCGATCCCCGTATAGGTTAAACTAGAACTAGTGGCCATCACACTAGTCCCATGAGGGTTAGCAACTCCCTCATGCGGTTCCCTATTGTCGGGAACAAACTCTCATCACCCTCTTTATTTTAGAGATGAGTAAAACTCATAATAACTCCTCACCCACTTTGATTGAGAAGGGTAAAACTCGTCCTCAAGGTATCACACGGTCAATCCCATCCTATATGCAATGCAATGCACAAATAGGATGCACAAAACATCTTTCAAAAACATCATTATCATCTTTATTTAAAACCATCTTTAGAAACTCATTTTCATGCAATGCACAAGTAGTAATCATATAACACATTGCACATAATAACATGCATGAAAAGTAATTGATAACACACACAAAATATAGTGGGAAGGATGTGTACTCCCGGTAAACTCATCCAAGGTTAACTGACGAGTCAACACTAACTCCACATGAGGTTGAAGCATTTGAAGGCGCTCCTAGACATCATCTCATCCATCACATCCTCTTAGTTGAGTGCTAGCTCAAGTCCTTAGTCTCACCTCCAAGTCATAACAAAACATCTCCTTCCTACAGGACAAGAATGGAAGGTATCATACTCAATTCATCTAAAAGTCGCACTATAATTACTTCTTTAAACTAAGAAGGAACCATCATTCATCATCTCAAAATGAAGTCCTTGACTCTCTAATATAAGAAAATTTTATTTAAAACATCCCAAAAGATTGGCATTAAAACAAGGACCCAAGGCCCAAACCATAAGGCTCAAAACGTAAAAACTGCAAATTATGGCCAGACCCAGCTGCACGGGGTCGTGTAGAATTGACACGGGGCATGTAGGATTGACCAGTAAGTCCAAAAATCTTCACACGGGTCATGCAGAACTGGCACGATTCGTGTACAGCCTGCTGTAGCTCCGATTTTTGGTCCTTTTCACCCCTTTTTGACCCGAATCAAGCTCTAACACTTTCCCAACCTTATGGACATCAAAAGGACATTATTCCAACTCAAATTATACATCATTAGACTCAATTAAACTATCTAATATCATTTCAAATGAGTCCATTACATGCCATGATCACAACTTCACTCTATAAGCTTAAACCATGGAATACCCAATTCCATTCCTACAATTGGTGATCACAAGTGGAGATTACTTCTTTCATTCCATGGAATCATTAGGAAATGATCCTCACTCCACTTATACATCCAAATTGATGCAACAAATTCCTTCATCCATAAAACAAGAGGTCTAATTATCAAATCTATGAATAAAACCCATTTCAACACCAAATTCTCATTTTCTAGTGATTCAAGGTTTGATACTACAAATCAAAGGTTGGAATCATTAGGGAATCATTAGAAATGAATCCCCTCATCCAAAACCACCATAATTATCCATCAATTTCAATATTCCTACTCTATTCATCAAATCTCCAAATTCTAGGGTTCATAATACCCAAATCAATCAAATAATTAGATCTAGAGCATCCATGGATTGGATGTTGATCAAAACATGAACTAGAATTATAAACTAACACTTGGTATCCTAGAATTTCCTCCCCCAAGCTACCACTTTTGGACTTGACATAGAACCCACCCCAAAAAGGGGTTTGCAAGCTAGGAGAGGAAGGGTTTATACCTTTGATTAACTAGGAACCTCAAGTATATGATCAATCTTCAAGAACAAGCTTCTAATCCTCTTGGAATCCATGGGAATCGCCATTCTCCTCTCTTCCTCTCTCTGATTTCGTCAATATGAGCTGAAATGGGGAAGACCCTCATCAAAACCTTACATACTTCAAGACTTGGCAAGAAGGGTCCCTAGAGTTTGGTCTTCCTTAACCAAACACCCATAAAGTCCATTATTCTATCTAGAAGTCTCTAAATTCACACTTATGCCCCAAATACAGTTATTTATTTCACTTGAGTCATAGTCTAGGTCATCAATAGCCCTTAGTTTCCCAATTTGACACAAATGGTCCCTTACACTAAAATTCTTCACAATTTAGGTCCTTAATATTAATTCAAGGAATTATTTGACCTAATTTAAACTTCACATCAATTCCTTCATAATATCTTCTAATTTTCCAAATCCATGACTAGTCAACTCTACTTAGGGTAAGTTTGGCTAAATTGACAGTTTTAGTCCTTATGACAAAATTTCTCACATTTGGTTACAATTTGATTTTAAAACTATATTTGGCTCTTTTATTCACAATATAAAATATAACGGAGTATTAAATTTATTTATTCATTTGTTTTCTTTATTTACAAAATAAGTTTTATTTGTCGGTTTAAGCCCAAAACTCCTAGGCCCAGAACATGGATGTTACAATAATACCGAAAAAGTGCAATAAAACATAAACCGAATGATTAACTGAAATAAAACTCAAATCCAGATAACAGTTGTAACTGATTTCGAAATAAACTAAATCTAAACTAATCCTACTGATCCAATCAGTCCAGAACCAAGAGAATTCAAGCTAAACTAAACTAAAGACCTCTATTTATAGTTACAAAATCTTGAGTTGAAGAAGTTTAAGGTCCACCTTATGGGGTCATCCGCACCAAGCAAAGCTTGGATCCGCGTCGCATCTTATCCATTATGCATGTTTCTTGCTGTTTGAATTTCAATGCACCGCCTCATTGTTGACTATACGCGACGCGCGTGTCTTTGGCTCGCGGCACACGGACGACTTCAATTGAAATGGTGTTTATCCAAACTTCTTTCATTTTTTCCCGTTTAGTCCCTGTTTTCATGTTTTTCTTGCACGATAGCACTAACACAAAAGTGAGTAATACCAACATATATTTGACATAAATTCACCAAGAATAGGGCCTAACAACGACTAAAATATTTGATATTGATAGGCGTTGTCGAGCACCCACACTTGTGCCTTGCTTGTCCCCAAGCAAGAGAGTTTTTAACAGATTTTAACTAAGACTCAAACATTTTTGAATGTGTTCAATTTCAAAGTTTATTGTTCCTAGAATTAGATTGATAAAATGATTTTTATAAAAAATGACCAGAGTTTCCTTTGGAATTCACGACTTTCTAGAGAACCATTGATTATAAATTTTCTGTTCACAAAAAGTGCATGTACTCATTTAGATTCTAAAGGTCATTAAGGAAATGTCCATGTCTTTTGATGTTGTCCGTATAACGAGCTTTCAGAAGTACTATCCCAAACCAGACGATCTTAGGTAGTAAGGTGCATAAGTGCCTTTTTCGAGGCCACCCTTTTCGGACCTACCGACTCGAACAACAAAGGCCACTGATTGACAGTTCCCTCCTAAATTCTAGTCTTAAAATTTTTCTAACTCCTAAAACTCAACTTATTTAACTAAATAGATAGCATGCTAACAACTAAATAGTATCTCTTGAAAAATACCAAGCTATAACATTCAAAAAGCTATTCGTTTCAAAATTACAATCTCTTAAAAATTTTGAAAATTTGCTAAAAAATTTTGAAAATTGTCTCATTTCCCGCAAAAATTCAAAAAATAAACTCTTTCGACCGTCCACACCCCACACTTAAAACCGTACAACGTCCCCATTGTACATAAAAAAATATTTCAGAACTAGGGAGAAAGAGTTACCCCTTTAGACAGTAGACTGTTTGTTGGAACTCGTTGTCACATGATACACAAACATGTACTCCTCATGATTCAGATTTCAGGAGTTGTGGCGCAACAGTGAACACGCCGGTGAAATGGCAAGTGTAGGGGTACAATGACCCCATACTTGCTTGAAACAACTCCTCAGTAGATTCCCATTGGTATTACATGCAAACACTCACAAAACAAATTAAATACAAAAAGAACAACAAACATATAAATGATAAAAGATAAAGAACAAAAGATAGTAACAAGTCATGTACAATGTTTCAAAAGATAACAAGAAAAGTAGATCAATCATCATGACGGGTCCCGTATGGACCAGCCTCGTCATCGTGGTCTCCCGGAGGGTAGGGTGGTATATCCTCTATCTGCAGATGGAGCATGATCATCCTCTGCGTCTCCGACATCAAGCGGTGGTAAGCCTCCATGTGTGTCATCCTCCGGTCCAAATCCCTCAAAGCAGCCTGCACGTTTACAGGCTGTGGGGGCGGCTGTCTCTATAGGGGTGGCTGGATAGGTGCATCTACTCTCCGTCGCTGGGTAGGTCGGATCAATGGCTCCTCCTCCTCTGACTCCTCCTCATCCTGGGGGCCAGTTGGCTCAATCGTCGGCATCCGGCGATAACATCGACAGTCAAAATATCATATGATCAGGCCAGGCAGGTGATGTAGTGCCCGCCGGCCATGGGGCTGCTGGAAGTCGAGCCCGCTGCCCTGGATGTGAGTGAAACGGCTAACGCAAACGGTAGGTTAAGGAACCTGCTACGGTCAGATATGACCCATATGTAGTACATGTCCTCTCCGGACACCTTCTCGCATCCGCTCCTCTGCATGATGGACGTAGATATGATCCAGTGCAGGAGGCGGTGGAGAGGGTATCGGAGCTGGCTCTCTCTAGCTGAGTCGGAATCAAAAAGATCGTTGGACATAGATGCCCAAAAAACCGCGTTCGCCTCCCTCTCAGGCTGCTCTCTGAAATAAGCGGCAAAAAAGGGTGCAAAGTGAATACCGCCTATCTCCTCCTCGGTGTAAAGGCCAGTGCGTCTGGCAAAATCCCGGAGTGTACACTCCGTGCTATGTCCACCCAGCCTAAATCGGATCAGTTGGGCTCGTGGCTCCTGTGAAGCCCGAGTGTATCTGTAGGTGGAAAAGAACTTAAGCACGAGCTCCTTGTACACAATGTCCGCTGCAGTGGCCATTAGTCTCTTTTCTACCCCTCGCAAGTGAAAGTGTGTGTCTCATCGGTCCAGGTGCGGTGAAGGAAGCGCAAAATCTCAGCCCAGAGTCCCGCCTGGGTCAGTACCTCCCGATCGAAATGAAAGGCAGCTAGGATTGGTCGGGAACGGAGCTCCCCAAGTCGGGCGCGGTAGCATGGAGTCTCCTCCAGCATATCTGGGAACTGGAGAAATGGATGTCCTTGTCTGTAGTCGGCCATCTGCACACAAAAATCACAACAAACAAAAATTTTGCAAAATCTGTCCTTGCGTGCCGCAGCTATTACTGCGCATCGCCCTGATACGCACGGCGCGGGTCAAGAACAAGGCGCGTCGTTTCGTATGTCTGTTGCGAAAAATTTCCCAAGAATCTCAAAAATCACCTGTTTAACTGAATCCCAAGCAATCACAAGGCACCCTAACTATCGACTAGCCCCTCTAGGGTGAGATTTTGCGAATGCAACACCCTACAAGTCGGCATTGCCGATTTTCTAAGTGTTTCACTTTCAACTAATTTGATCAATTTTGTACGCTAAATGGATGTAATAACTTGCACAAATGAGTTCAAATGACATACCTCGATAGTAGAAACTAGAATTGCGAGAAAAATGCACGAAAATTTCTTGGTTGATTGTTGCTCTATTGCGCGACGTGTGTTTGTGTGTGTGCGATGGTGTTAACGTACCTTAAATAGCGGTTATGACCGATCATAATCCGCGGCACGCGTAAAGGTGATGCGCATCGCGTGTGTCCCAATTCAACCCCTGCACATCGGGTTGTCTTGCGAACGTGCGGTGTGGTTTACTCTTCACCGCATCGCGCCTTTTAATTCTTCCAAAGTCCTTCGTTTGACCCCGCACTTGCCTCGTGCTATGAATTCCTACAATGATGATGATTAAACTTTCCTAATTACCTTAAAAACAAAATACCTAACCTAATTACGGATGGGTTGCCTCCCAACAAGCGCTAAGTTTAACGTCTTCAACCAGACGTGCTTCCTCTTATTCTCCCCTATCTTCTATTGGTACCATCCTACTCATTTCCGACGCAAAATCATGAACCAATGTTGCAAGCAGCGTTGTGAATTGAGTCATTCAATCACTCACTTGACTGATTCACTGCTGTTGAGCGTCCAGAATCAGAAAGACTTTTGCCTCCCTGCACCTTGTGTCCTTCTCGTACTGCTGGTGCTTCAATTCCATCATCTCTATCATGTCCAACAGTCGCATCTTATCAACGGATGCCAATAGATGTCTTTTTGCTTCCCACAGAATCTCTTCATCCTCGCTTCCATTTTCCTGTGCCTGATTCTTACCTTTACCACTCACCCTTGGTACCATTAATGGTATGTTGTTCTGATATTTATCATCGTACCCTGGTGGTAAAGTTATTGGACACCCGAACATATTCAGCCTATGCTTCCGTGTCCCAAAGGAGATGTCCATGTCCCCTATCTTACAGTCCATCACAGCCCCGACTGTGGCTAAAAATGGACGTCCCAAGATCAGTGCAGGCGCGTCCTCCAAGCTTTTATACTGCATTACCAAAAAGTCTACAGGATAAAAGAAATCGCCGACCTTGACGATCACATTCGTCAACTTACCTCGAGAGACTTTTGTAGACTGATCTGCCAATTGTAACACCGTTTTTGCGTGTTCCAATTCTTCATTTTTATATTTATCGTAAAGATATCCGGGCGGAGCATTAACACTCGCTCCTAGATCCAAAAACGTATTTCGAATGATTACGTCACCCACAGTGACACTAATTAGCGACGAACCTGGATCCTTTTCCTTTTTGTGAAATGTTCCTAACAAATCCTCACTCGCCTTGACAGTCAATCGCACCAATTCTGGTGTGGGCACCTTGAACTTCTCGTTCTTCTTGCACATTTCCCGAAGAATCTTCGTGTATTTTGGCGTGTTCTTTAGTTTATCCCATAGTGGCTGGTTGATCGATGGCCCACTTGGCATGTTGGGTACTTATTGCTACTTTTTCGCCTTTTTATCTTTCTTATTTTGCTTTATAACCGGTATACCTCGTTGTTCCTCCTTTTGAACATCACTTTCATCTTTAGTTTGGTCACCTTCCTCAATCTTATTTTCACTTTCTTTTCCTATCAAATCCTCCTTTGTGACCTTCCTCCATTCTGTCGCGATAGCATTAACATGCTCCTTACCGGCCCACTGCGTATGATTTGGGTTCATCTCCGTGCTGCTCGGGAGTTTACCAATGTCTCTCTTGCGTTGATCTTTGGCCATTTGAGTTATCTGCCTTTCCATATTTGCAACAGCCTTAGCATTCGCCTGTGTCTACTGCTGGCTAGTGTTCACAAGCTTATACATCTTGGCTATCATATTCTCCTGACTCTCCGGGGCATTGTTGTTGGTGTTGGTCGGCCCCCTATTATTGTTGTTACTTCCACTGGGACCACTGTTATTCACGGCTTGAAACTGTCTCGATTGATTAGAAGACTGTCCTTGATAGTTGTTTTGCCGATTATTGTAGGGCTGATTGTTGTTGAAGTTCTGATTTCCTTGGTTATAGGGTCTATAAGGTCGTCCATTATTGTTGTATTGCCCTTGACCATGACCATAGATAACCTCCTGAGGCCTTTGCCCTTGTTGATTGCCATGCTGTTGACTCTGTGGTCCATTTTGCAGAGTTGACATCAACCTATCAAATTTCTTGTTCAACTCTCCTATCTCCTTCTTCATTTCCTTTTTCCAATCGGCATCTGCACCCACTGCCGCTGCTGTACTAACTGGTTTCCTTGCAGAAAATTTTGCTTTAGATCCATTGCTCAGTTGTTCCAAAAATCGCCAGGCATCATCTGGTTCTTGCATCATTATTGTCCTGCTAGAAGAAGTGTTGATCATTGCTTGATTTGTCATGTCCACCCCATCAAAAAATAACTTCACAAGCTGCCATCGTAGAATGTCATGATGTGGGCAAGATCGCATCAATTCCTTTAATTGCTCGAATGCATCATGGAACGCCTCTCTCGGCTTCTGCTGGAAGTCCTGAATGGCTCGCCTAGTCTTCGTGGTCTTGCTGGCAGGGTAGAATTCTTGAAGGAATTTGGCTTTGAGTTGTTCCCAAGTAGTTATACTATTAGGTTGTAATGATGTAAACCAATACTTAGCCTTATCCTTTAAAGTAAAGGGAAATAGTCTCAACCTAAAAATATTCCTATTAGTATTCCTAGGAGTGTTAGCATTAGCTATGGCCAGAAACTCATAAAGATGATTGTAAGGATCATCTTGCTTATATCCTCTGAATTCAAGTAAAATTCCTAATAGTTGTGGTCATATCTCTACTTGATTCTCAACATTTTTAGGAAAATAAATGGGCAAAGCATAATCATACTCCCTCGGTTGGAAGTGTGATGCAACCGACTGCCCCATCGGTTGAGCAAAATACAGATGTGGAACGAAATTAATATTGGATTAGGTGTCTAAGCCATGACTTTATATTTATATTTTATCTTGTTAATTGAAGCAAAGTCCATTTGGGTTGCCCTCATAGCTGGAGGTCAGGATAGAGTTCGGTAGAGTAAAAGGTTGATTTATTAATTGTTTAATAAATCAATAGAATTAATTAAATGGTTTATTAATATATTTCAGTGTTAATATATTAATAATTAATTAAGATTTAATCTATAATTAATTGGATTTAATTCAGTGATTAAATTAATTAATTAAAAGTGTAGGGACTGGCTTTGTAATTATTCAATAGTTGAACAAAAGGCTAGCCAGTGGAAGCCTCAATTTGGGCGAAATTATGGAGGCTATCTCCATAATTTCGAAACCCTAGTTAGGGTTTTTAGAGGCTTGCCCAAATAGATAACAGGCTTGTCCATTAAGGGGCTTCTCTAGGGTTTCTGGTGTAGCCTCTTGGAGGCTATATAAGGAACCCTCTGGAGGCTCAAAACGTGCGCCAACTTCAACCAGATAAACTCTGCTGAACTGTCTTCTCCATTGCTGTGGGTATGACTTTCATTTGAGGCGGGACACTTGTGCTGCTAGCTTCAAGAACAAGATCAAAAGGTTGGTTTTTCTCAGTTTTGATCTTTAGTAATTATTGTTGGCCTTTAGGTTTTAGTTTATTATCTTTATAGAAGAAAACATAGATCTTTCTAGGGTACATGTGAACCATAAGGAATTTTTGTGTTCATTGTTTGCTAGAAAACCCTTTAGTGGTATCAGAGCCAGGTTTGTTTTCTTATGAATTTGATATAAATTGTTTATGTGATCATGGGGTTTTCGAAAATAACCCCTTGGGAGGCCATATTTTCGTCCATGGTGGCTAGGGTTTCAAAAACCCTAGCCTCCCTTGCCTTATCTGCGAATTGCATGCTGCCATGATTAGTTGGTTGTTATTTTTGGTAATTGTTATCTATTGAATAATTGAACCATTTATCCCATGCATGCCTTTTTCGAAAATTAGGGCTTTAATTAGGCAATTAATTTGATTAATTTTGTGATGCCTATATTTGATTTAATTAATTTAATTAATTGTTAATTAAAAGATAAATTAAATCAGCTTAAGGAATTGATTTAAATTTTCAAAAAATAGATTAAAATTTGCGAAAATTCTAATTAAATTAATTCTAAAATATTTTAATAAGATTAAAATATATCTTATATATTTATGATTAAAAGTTAATTATTTATATATAAGAAAATTGGTTAGTCTTACTGCAAGAAGGCCTCATTCACAAAAATGTCATATAAAGAGGGTATAAGGCGACTGACTATAAAATGTTAGTCTAATGGGTATCTACTCTTACCCACAGCTCTCCTGGTCAGTCGAGTGTCGTTAGCCGAACGGGTTTGATAGAACCACTAAGCCTCTTAAAAGTATAATGCTATAATTGAAAGTACTAGAACCTTGAACAAAAACCCAATCTAGTTACTTTAGGATAAAAAAATGTGAATTGGTGTTAATCCATGGAATTGCACGTTGCACTTTGTGGAACGTTGGTGGAGCGTGTGTGGTTTACCGGCACGCCAACAGGGGTCCGCAAAGAGTTGCAATGGGTTTCTCGATTTTGTCATTATTAACGGAGCGTGTGTGGTTAACCGGCACGTTAATTAGAGATGGCAATCGACTTCGAGAGTACCAAGCTAATTTGCATGGTTATTCACACCCGGTTTGTGATCCTCGGCATCCCAGTCACAAACAGTGGGGCACATCCGAGACTAAACATGCCATTGAACAGTTCAATGTGTCTCAACAGATCTAGGAATTTCATCAGATGAAATTGATAAGTGTATTATCTACCTTAATGACCATTATGTTGTGATTACGGCATCCCTCTTCACACCATAGTTGGGGCATTTTGGGTCCTAGCCTTAATAAATAATATATTGGGTAATTATTTAAAAGGAAAAACTAAACTAATAAATTCTGTTTATTGTAGATGTCTGAATCAAGTGTCTATTCTCCTCCCTCTCCTCCTTCACCCATTTTTGAGAGCATCAGAAAGCACATGCTAAGTATGGAAAGGCTGACTGGCCTTAACTGTAAGGAATGGCTTCGCAATTGGAGACGGGTTCTCGTCATTGCGGGCAAGCTTCATCTCACCGAGTATCCGATCCCGGTTCCACCAAAACAAGTCATCATAAAGAGCCTTTATGATAAGCATGACTTAATAGTTGATGAATCCGAAGAGATTCGTGACCTCATGCTATTGACCATTGACCCCGAGTTCTGCAAGGATTTTGAATCCTTGGGGCCATATGAGTTAATGCAATCGGTTCAGGAAAGGTTCCAAAAACCGGTCGAAGAGGAACGAGCTAGGATCTTCAAAAGATTTGTAGAGTGTAAGTTAAAAGAAGGAAGTAGCATCGATTCGCATGTTCTTCAAATTGAAGCGTACATAGGAGAATTGTACAAACTTGGTTATTCCATGAGTCAGGAGTCGAGTGTTAACACTCTACTCACTTCACTGACCAGTAAGTACGATCTGTTCATTCAGACGTATAGAAAGCAAGACCAGAAAAAGACCTTAACGGAAATACGTTCAATGTTGACTTTATACGAGTCACTCTTGGACAGGCATAACTCCAATGGTTCAGCTACTTCTGGATTAAGTCTAGTGGAAAGACACAGCAAGGAACGATCCAGATCGTCTGGATATGTCTTAAGCTGGGAATCCACAGAATCGGATACAGTCGCGGAAAGATTGGAAGACGCTCCAAGGTCAAAAACTTTTGAAAGCTCAGGTATATCTAAAAACCTCAAAACTCTTGTTCCATAATTCCTTGATGCATAATGTGATAGTCACATTTTGGTTTGTATGCAGGGAATCAGTAAGGTACGGGACTCTGGCGCATAGGAGCACATTTGGATTGGATTTTCGGCTCATGTGGTTTTGAAGTTTAGTTAGATATTGAAATAATGTTATTAGCTTATTAGATGCATATGACATTGTCTATCATATTATACATTGTTCAAGGATTTTGTATTAATAAAATTGTCAATTTTCTTTTAACACATGTTGTTTGAAATATCCTTGAAATATTGTATGATTGTGTTGAATGTATGATTAGTAATAACTTGAATATTGATACATCCAAAGTGTTTGGATTTTAGGAATTGTGCTCCTTATGATTGTTAAAGTGAATATTATAAGAATCAATTCAACCAAAGGTCCAGTTGGACTGGACTTTAGAATCATTTGACTTAGAGTCACATGATCAATTGAGTTCTTAATGTGTTAAGAAATGAATCAACCAAAGATCCAGTTGGACAGGACTTTGGAATCATTTGACTTAGAGTTGAATGATGATTAAGTTCTTTATAAAGCACATGTGGCAAGAAATGAATCACCTAAAGATCCAAAGGATAGGATTTTGGAATTAGCTGACTTAGAGTCAACTGAAGATTGCAAGTCTTGAACATAATTAACAAAGTCATAAATTTACATAGAGATGTAAAGGAGATTAAGATTAGGAGCAATGAACACATCAGTTGCTGTGTGCTGCTCGAATCTTCAAATAGAACACAATTGTTTGTACTTCGCAATATTTGTCATTCCGTATGACGAACATGACTTCGCTTATCAGAATAAGTGATTGGATTGAATCCTTGAACAGTTCAAGGACTTCAAAGGAAGTACAAGACCCAAAGAACTTGAGTGACAACATAAACTGGGAAAATGTTTCACAGTTTATTCCCTTCCAAGAACATTAATAGTTATAATGTGTCTTAGGGAAGATGATGGAGCATTGGTCGAAACAATTCGATCCTCAATGTATGAGATACATTGCCAATTAGTTTCCGATACATTGAATACTAAAACCAGTCAGATCATATTCCAACCACATCCTTCGACTAAGTAGGTTTTGCAGACACTGTCTGAAATGTAAAGCTGGGAATGTCCCACTTGTACATTAAAGGTCCAGGGTCTTGTAGTGTTCGTCCGAACCTCATGACTGGCGTGAACCTAATCAGAAATGTCATTTCACTGGCTATCCCGCTGTACCTGGAAAAGAAAGAGCTCTTTTAGAAAGAACTCATATTCTAAAGAGACAGTGGGAGTTGGGACAGTCCTGAATGGGTTCAGGATTAGCAAAGTGAAAGAACCTTTAGTCATCACTAGGCTTAGAGCAGAAATTAGATTTCTGTTTTAATACTGACATAATATTCTCTTGACCAGTAGTATTGATCACCGTCATAAGTATTTATGATCGGGGTGACATACCGAATAGTGGTAAAACACTATAGTTGGTACGAAGTTACAATCCGACTACTTGGAAGCATTGGTGAGCCCGGTTGCTACCAATTAAGAGAACCTTAGGACGAGATACAGTCTATGTGACAGTTTGATTGATTTTACAACTGGTCTTAAAACTAGTGGGAGTAATCATCAAAAGAAACCAACATGGACAGAAACGTACCTTCAGAACATCTGGTTGAGTGAGACGATACTCAGAGTCAATTAATTGACTCCGAGAGAAGCACTCTCAATAGAAGATGAAATCTGAAAGGATACTGCATAATGTAAGTCGTTAGTGGAGCGCCTGTGGATCACCGGCACACTAATGGGGACTCACAAAGAGTGTGCCAGTATAAAGGTACGTGGGCCCGGGATTACCCTATGGGCATCTCGCAAGAAAGGATATTCAAATTATCAAAATATGCCAAAGGATTGGATTTTGAGAAAGGGCTGAAAGATATCCATTAAAATGTCAGAAAGGTTTGGATTCTCAAAATGTGCCATAAGCTCTGGATTTTGTGAATAGTCCATAACCGTGTCAAAGCCAGTGGGAGTGTTGCTGTTATCTATCTCCATATGTGTGTTACATATTGTTTCTAGGAAACGTCTCTTTTCATTACAAAGTGTAATGACTTGGTGTTAAGAGACGGATCACTATGAAAGACTTAATAAAGATACGGCATGCTCAGGTGGTTACAAACGTCTATGAGATAGATCGAAACTCTGCCAAGGTGATCTTGATGAGACTCAAGATGCACAGCTCAGGAAAGGAGTTTCCTGTCATTACAAAGTGTAATGTTTTGGCATGAGAAATATAAAGAAGGTGCAGCATACTCACATAATCCATAGACATCTATCAGATAGATGTTGTCATCAGTATGGACCTAGCCATAGTAAGTATGATCTTGATAAGATTCAAGATGCATGGAAAAAAGTCTCCGAAAGGTTATAGTTATTCAAAGTCGTGACACAAGGATTATAAGTAATCCTATGATTTCAAAAGGGTTTGGAATAGGACTAGATCGAATCCAACAAGTTTCTTGGATCGATCAGAAGTGTCATGAACATGTCTTGATGACATAATGCTTAGAGCATACTGAGTCGGATTCAGGATATGACCTGGCTGGGAATACTTAATGGATTTTGTACATACATGAGAAATCATTGGAAAACGATTAGGGGTGAATGTTGATAACAATTTGAAAAGAGTTTTTCAAATAAGGACTTAATGGTTAAACAATTTCGTTGGCATTCCGATGGAGCGCGTGTGGCTCACCGGCACATCGTAACACCTCGAAATAGTCTTAGGGTGCAGTCATATGGACTAAAGATCCCGAGAACCATGGAAAGTCGCAGTACATAGAATGGAGTTGTTAGTAAGAATGACAGTATGACCAAAATTGAAATATCATCGGAAGGATATCCGATCGGATAAAGTGTATAAATGTGTAACATTTGAATACATAGAAAGAGTGAAAGGTCAAGTAGACATAGATACATAACACGAATTAAATAGTTTAAAAGGAATCTAGAAACCGATAATAGTTTATGTAAAATCCGACTTGGTGATTACCTCGTGGAGACTTGGTAATTAGGCAAGCGTAGCCACCGGTCATATTTTAAGTTTCAATTTTGCATGTTTCACTTCCCGAATAATTTGATTATTCAAAAGTCCACAGTCGCTCATACTTTTCGGGAGTAAGTATGAACAAAGACTGTCGTGAATTGGTTTGTAGATTGTCTAAGGAGTTAGACATTGCAGTAAGACTGCTACGACGTTCACGAGTACTTAGAAATAGAGATTTGAGTATGGGATAAACCCGCGCTCAATAGATTGCTTCATGGATTACATCATGAGCAATGTTGAGACGATAATATCGTATGATCTTGAAGCGGAGACATATGAGTTGAAATTTACGAGTCAGTTGTGCATTCATAATGCGAAAACGCATTAGTAACTCGATGTTACAAACGCATTGTTGTGTAAAATTTGATAAGTAAAAGACACAATCATATGAGTCGAAGCTTATTCGTTCCTTGACCCTGATGGGAAACAGATATCTGTAGGCCGCTCGATGATTTTGAAGTTGACTAAAGTGCTGGCCAGCCTGGACTAAATTTATGTGTTCAATTAGAAGTCTGAAAGTCATAAGCAGAATCGGAAATCGGGAAACAGAGTATCGGACAGACATTGATCTCAATCCATGTCTCGTGTCTGAAAATATCTTGTTGGACGAAGGATCATATGATCACTTATCTATGGACAAAACTGACTCGGTCAGAGTTCGGCAGCAGTTTCTTGGAAGCTGCAGGTTGTTTATTAATTAAAAGATAAATTAAAGTCATAGACTTATCCAAGTGGGAGACTGTTGGATTAGGTGTCTAAGCCATGACTTTATATTTATATTTTATCTTGTTAATTGAAGCAAAGTCCATTTGGGTTGCCCTCATAGCTGGAGGTCAGGATAGAGTTCGGTAGAGTAAAAGGTTGATTTATTAATTGTTTAATAAATCAATAGAATTAATTAAACGGTTTATTAATATATTTAAGTGTTAATATATTAATAATTAATTAAGATTTAATCTAGAATTAATTGGATTTAATTCAGTGATTAAATTAATTAATTAAAAGTGCAGGGACTGGCTTTGTAATTATACAATAGTTGAATAAAAGGCTAGCCAGTGGAAGCCTCATCTCCATAATTACGAAACCCTAGTTAGGATTTTTAGAGGCTTGCCCAAATGGATAATAGGCTTGTCCATTAAGGGGCTTCTCTAGGGTTTCTGCTGTAGCCTCTTGGAGGCTATACAAGGAACCCTCTGGAGGCTCAAAACCTGCGCCAACTTCAACCAGATAAACTCTGCTGAACTGTCTTCTCCATTGTTGTGGGTATGACTTTCATTTGAGGCAGGACACTTGTGCTGCTAGCTTCAAGAACAAGATCAAAAGGTTGGTTTTTCTCAGTTTTGATCTTTAGTAATTATTGTTGGCCTTTAGGTTTTAGTTTATTATCTTTATAGAAGAAAACATAGATCTTTCTAGGGTGCATGTGAACCATAAGGAATTTTTGTGTTCATTGTTTGCTAGAAAACCCTTCAATTAACGTAATATAACTCATTGATATAAAGTCGCTGCCCCTGTGGTTGATGCAACTGTTGATACCGCCTTGGAGGTCCCCGACCTCGGTTCAATTGTTGATGTTGCTGGATTGGATAATTCGGCATCCATCCTTCGTCTTCCTCATTGTAGACTAGATCTACATCCTGGTACTGGTACTGTTGTGGCTGAGGTTCTATTTGAGGTTGGGTTGTGGTGGTAAGGGTTGAAAGGATGGTTGTGGTTTAAAAATGGGTTGTTGATGTTGTACTAGTAATGGTTGAGAAACTGGTACCTGCCGTTGCGGACGTGGGGTGCCATCTTGGGTCGGCGCTCCCCAAGCCATCGCAGCAGATACGGGATTTCCTAAAGGGTTTGTAACGGGTTGACTTAAAGGTTGAACCAAAGGCTGGGTGCATCATGGTATGGGTGCAGGGGCTGAAGCTGCACCACCACTAGCAGTCGTGCTTCCTATATGAAACTCAGAAACTTACTTAGGGTATAAATGGTGCTCCCTCCATGACCTCGTCTGTACGCTCATTGGTGATATCCTCCACTACTACACTATTGGGACTCATGTTAATCAAACGCCTACGCACACAGTTTTTGCGCGCAGTTTGCTCAATCTTAGAATTAAATAACAAATGTGATGTTTGCTCACCCCGACGGGTACACGTGCACTAGTGCAAAACGACCGTCAAAACCAAAAATCAAATTACTAACTAAGCTAAATAACCAAAACTAAATCAAAAATCAAAAACAAGCCACTGATCGTCTATCCTAAAGTGCACAACTCCCCGGTAACGGCGCCAAAATTTGACACGCCTAGCTCGTTATGCGGTCAAAAATAGAAAATAAACCTCACCAACTAACTAGTATAGCAGTAGCAAGGGTCGATTCGCAGGAGTTTGGTGGTCAATATAGAGCATCAGAATACCAACTGTAGTGTCACGCTACAGCCAGCGGTGTTTCTTCCATTTTCCCGAAAAAGCAATAAAAACACAATACCGAAACGAATACCAAAAACCAAAAAAATCATAAACCAAACTAAATTAATTCAAACTATTAACTAAGCTTACTTACTGATTTCAGAAGCTAAGTCCAGAAAATCAAAAGCAACAAACATTCCAAACAAGCCAAACAAGCATTCAACATCAATAATACCGAAAAAGTGCACTAAAATATAAACCAAATGACTAACTGAAATAAAACTCAAATCCAGAGAACAATTGTCACTGATTTCGAAATAAACTAAAATTAAACTAATCCTACTGATCCAATAAATCCAGAACCAAGAGAATTCAAGCTACACTAAACTAAAGATTACTAAAATAAAATGGAAAACATAAAGAATTACCAATTGAAGTACTGAAATCCGAAATCTTGAGTTGAAGAAGCCTAAGGTCCACCTTATGGGTCGTTCTCTGCCTGTGAAATTCGACCTAATGACCTCTATTTATAGTAACAAAATCTGGTCATCCGCGCCGCGCAGAGCTTGGATCCGCGTCGCGTCTTATCCATTATCCCCGTTTCTCGTTGTTTGAATTTCAATACACCGCCTCATCATTGACTATCCGCGACGCGCGTGTCTTTGGCTCGCGGCGCGCGTACAACTTCGACTAAAATGGTGTTTATCCAAACTTCTTTCATTTTGTTCACGTTTAGTCCCTATTTTCAACTTTTTCTTGCATAATAGCACTAATAAAAAAGTGAGTAATACGAGCATATATCTGACATAAATTCACCAAGAATAGGGCCCAACAATGACTAAAATACTTGACATTGATAGGCGTTGTAACGTTCTCCCTATTTCAATCATTGAGAGATTTTTTAGTGAGAGAGCGGACATGAGATTGTATTTTTAGAGGATGAAGAGGGTTTATGCTAAGCCTTTAAAGATCTATCAATGTTTGGAAATTTTCCCACCAATCCAAGGTATAACCTCATTTTTTCTAACTTGAAATCCCATTCTAGGGTTTTGGGTTTTTTAATCCAAAAATTGTGTATTTTGAGGAGGAGTTTCCTATGATTCCAATTGTTGTTTGATGTACTTGAGCTTGTTGTGGTCTATATAGAATCCATGGATGACGTAAATGCTTTATTTTGAAAGAAATAGGCATCATAAACTGTATATTAATGAACTAGATGAGTGTTGGATTAAGTTTCTTGTATTCTTGGTTCGTATGGATGTTTGGATGAAAGAGTTCAGCTCTTGATGGTTTCCTTGTGATTCTATTCACTTTATAATGAGAAAAACTTTAGTAAACCATTGAATCCATTGATGAAATTGGAGGTTAATGAGGTTTGTCCATTTGGAGGATAGATTTTCTTTTGGATGTGTTTTAGATGAATGATTCCAACCTAATTATTGTAGAAGAACCATTGAGAATCACTTGAAACAATGATTGGAATTGGACATTCCATGAGTTTTCTCCATGGCATCAATGATTGAAATTAGGTATTCTAGAAGGTTATCCTCTTTGAAATTAGATTTAAAAAGTGGGAATGACTCCCTTGGGGATAACCTAATGGTTAAGTACTTAATGGATTGCTTACAAGTGTTGGATGTAATGAGTAACTTGGATTTAAATTTTTAACTCTACATCTTGATAGTTGAATAAGACATTTTAGCTTTAAATCCTTAATGAATAAGTCATAACCATATAGGAATCTAATGAGATTTGTTGTTGGATAACATTGGAATTATTTATTACTAAGGTGTGCCCAGTATTAATGTGGTCCACATAGCCCATTACACTACTTTCACACAACCCGCACATTTGCAAATTCTAGAATTGGATTTTCTGTTATCACGTGCAGCCCACATGAGGTTCTGGTCATAGGTTCCACAATCCGTGTGAACCTCACACTAATCATATGTTAACTTTTGATTAAGTTTAGGTTTCTTTACGGCTTCAATCCTTATTATAAGAAAAAAATTAGCTTAGAGGTGTTTAACGAACAAGAGCCTTGCATAACTTGGAGTTAATGAGCGACAAATTATTTCTTTTGTTATAGGAAGATAGTGAATTCGTGCAAACATTGGATGAAATGGAATACCTATTGACTACAATTAGAGGTGAGTTTATCAGAGTACATGTCTCTAAACTACTTTATGGCGTGAGTTGCTTTAAAGGATTTTTATGAATTCATTTCTATGTGGTATGTCCTATATTATAAGTATATTTGTGCATTCATGAAATATATTTTGGTTGGTTATTTAAAGATGATTCTAAGCCATAGTTGCATACTACATGTGCATTCCATATAGGATGGGAGTTTGTAGGTGTCACTCATGATATCTATATGGAATTTGACTTAGGATGAAAGATGATAGATGTAGTGATTAGATTTCTAGATAATCATCACTTTGCCCTACCCCACATATGGTGGTTTGCAAGTACCTAGCTAATATGGAAGAGTAAGATGTTTCCTTCAAACCACGAATGTGAGGATGGACTTAATGAGATAGACTTGGGATGTGGGTTAGTTACATATGCATACATCATACATATGACTTACCTCTTTGATGATGAAATGATGTTTGAATACAAATGATGTTTAATGATGATAATGTTGGCCATCTTGATTTTGGGAGAAATTTTCCTTAAACAATATTTATTATGATATTGGTGTTATGGGGTTGATTTTCAACTCAAATGATGATTATGTTGATTTGGAGTATTTCCCTTAAAAATTGTACTTAAGATGTCTTGGTATTACAAAGTTGTATTTAAATCAAAAGATGACTATGATGATTTTAGGAACAATTTCCCCTAAAACTACTTTATGGCATATGGGTTTTTTTAAGATGTTTTTGGGGGTTTGACTCGAGTATAGTGATTGAGATCACCTACACTAAATGAGTTGATCCTGGGTTAACTCATTACATATTTCCATTATCTAACTTATTTTGACGTGTTTAGGTTGACGACTAAGGATGACTTATTTAGAGCTTGGGATTCTAGATGGCCACAAGTTGTGTGGTTTCATTTAAACTATGTAATGGTAGTTGGATTGTAACCACATTGCTCTTTTAGCACAAAGTAAATTGTTATTAAATAATTACCGTTTGATTTTACGCAACCTAAAACTCTGAAATAAATTTCAAGTAAAAACTCAATAGATTTTAAAACGGTGTTTATAAGCAATTTAACTGCATTGAGTTGTTTTGGGACCAAATTCTCGCATGGGGTGACTTATAAAGCTTGATAAGAACTGGTGAGTGTAAAATTGATGTTTTTACAATTACCTTTAGCGAGGGGTGTTACATCAAGTGAGGAGTTGGATGATTTCGTTGACTCATGGATGACAATTCTTCAGAAAAAATATTTTAAGTTGAATGTTTGGTTTCATGGTTAGTTGTTATTATTGAAATACCAATTTATTTACGTCAAATGATTCCATAAAGTTACAAGTTAGATTCTATATATGAACTTTGGAAGTTATGGTTTAGCGTAAATTAGAAGTTAGGTAATGATGCCACTTGTACATCCAACCTATTAATTTGAAATATTTGAATTTGATTAGGGACATCGGATACAAACACTTCTAAGGCATGAATTATTTGTTAAAGTGTTAATATATGGTCTCGTAAACATAAAAGTTTGACGTAAATCATTGTTCTTTTTTATCACCCGCATGACTATTGAGTACTCACTATATGTGTACTTGTATATTGCTTTTAATTATGAATCAAACAAAATATACTATATATGTTATACTTATTATTTATTGGTTTGGATTTTGGTATTTAATGGTTATATTAATGTTGCCCTTATTTTGCAGAGTGTTGGTGCAATGCTTTCTCTTACTCAATCAACCAAGGAGAAATTTTGCCAATCAAAAGTATATGATTTAGTGGATTAATTTTGCTGCATGTTGAAGATGTGTTTCATTTTTTTTAATCAAATAAAGAATGTATAAATGGTACCAAGTCGATAGCATACTGCATATTCATAGCATACTTAGGTGGATAGGGTAATAGCATACACCGCAATAACATACACCGTATTTTTATTGATAGCATACAATGCATATTTATTGATTGGTAGCATACACTGCATATTTATTGATTGATAGCATACACTGCATACAGATGTTTTAAATAGCACACCCTATTGTTTTAGATAGCATAACTTAGATCATAGGATACGATTGCATGATAGGTTACAATAGAATAATTGCATGCAGATTGTTTCAAATAATAGGAGACGGTTGTTTTAACCGTTTTCACATGATAGAATAGGATAGTATTATTCAGTATAGCATACCGTTGTTCCAGCCATATTATATATTATACTATATAGGAATATAGGATACATCCTCTAAAGAATACAGGTTTTTCCATATTATATTAGCAAAAATAACCGTATTCTATTACATGTTGTCTAGCCGTGATATAGAGAATCATGTCTAAAGAGGTTATTAGTCAAGCTATACGGTTTTGACCTTGTTATGTGCAATTAAAAAACACATTTACATTTAGCTGCCAAATTGTTGAGACCGAAGTAAAACCTCAAGAATATCATAAAGTTCTCAATCATGTCCACTATCGGATTTAGGTAAGAGAAACGTTAACCCTCCTCCTCCTCCTCTCTCTCTCTCTCTCTCTCTCTCTCTCTCTCATGTTTTCCTATAAGTATCGACACCAATGACACTTATTATGGCATACATCAGTTTAAAAAAGGATATCCTCCTCCTCTTCTGTCATTACTTAGTACCTTTCAAAAATTCAAGAAATGTCTTTGAACTCTACGTGGAACCATAGGCAAAACAAGCTGTTTGAGAATGCACTGGCTATCTACGACAAGGAAACCCCTGACAGGTGGCAAAATATTGCCAACGCCACAGGGAACACAGTGGAGCATGTTAAGGCACAGTACCAGTTGTTAGTTGACGATGTAGAGCAAATCGAGACAGGGAAAGTGCCGCTGCCAAACTACAAAAACACTGTAGCGAAAGCATCTTATAAACTTGAGCATAGGTAATAAACTTGACAATGATTTCAGACAGAGGTTTATTATATGCTTCCAAAGAAGAATGAATCTGAAGTGCGTTAAACGTTTTTACAATTTTCCATTGCATTTTTGACATCTGCATTCATTATCCAGAGTATCATACTATCATGTATCTTAAAGTTGGTATATATGTAACAATATATTTTATCTATGGCCTTGTCATAAGCAGGTCGAAGTGCCTAAAGATGCAGCGAAAATAACCTCCCCCATCCGGATTCTCCCCTCTCCCTGAACAAATAACGTTGATCAATAAACTCCACCATCCACCTCCACCCCTCTTCGTGTTACATATGTCAGTCTCCATCAAGCATGTATTTGGTGCTTTTTATATAAATAAAATTAAGAAGACTACAGTAAAGTTTCTTCATGATGTCTTTATATTGAATTGTTGATTAACATTATATTATATCTATATAACATTGAGGGTGCCATCGAGTGCCAATATCCTAGACATTCTTGCAAAGAAAATTAGTGCAAACTGCTTTCATGTTTCTAGAATATATATGCATGGAACAAACACTACTAATCCATTGAAGAATGGCGCTGCTCAAGATTCTATTAAAAATCCATCTTAAAAGTAAGCAGATACCCAACCAATATTAACAATATTTTTTATTGATTACCAGGACTTGACTCTAGCGTATTATATTATGTTATACTTTAGTGCGATACCAAGGATTTGCATACTAGAAAAATACACAGGCTAAACTGTTTGTAAGTGGCGAAAGGTAAATGACCATCGAATCAAGATGATGAAAACATTATATAGATAAGATTTACAACTGAAATGCCAGTGAAAAGTAGGATCCCTACTGTAGCAAAGGTTCTAGGTGCTGATTTTGTTGGATTTAATACATTAAATGAGGGGAATTGATGATCTCAATATATTCCAAGTAATAAAAATTAAACTTTCATTTCAAAGAGAACATTAATATATGCGCTCACAGCCTCACATTCAAATGAAATAAGGAAACTGTGTACTACCGTACGTTATGTGAAAGTTTCCCTTTTTTCATGAAACCAAAGAAGCCATGTTCTTTAGCAAATCAATAAATGGAACAATGCAATGGAAACAAAATATATGATATAACTTCCTCAGATTTTGCAATCACTCCCTTCATGTCCTTTCTCAATAATTTAGGCATAAATTCATCGTGGTCCATTTATAATAAAAGATACCACTATTATTAGCATTAAGAAAGAAAATATTGTGGCTATCATACCGTCTATATGGTTAGATGAAAAGGAATGACAAGAGAATGAATAGATGAGGTAATGGAATAAGGGAGGTAATGAACTAGAGCATTATCATTCCATTGTCACATTTGATTAATCAGTTGATGAAATGAAATGAATTTATGTTGTTCAGTTTGGGAATAGATGGACTGATGGAATGAAACTATATGATAATGAAAAAATACCCATGTATCAAAAAATACATTTAGTTTACATATTTTTTCACAAAATATCTTTTAAAAGAGCTAAAGATTGTGTATAGTCTTTTTGGTACCAGAGTAGGTTGTAGAGCACCTAGTGCTCCTTCCCTATGTAGATTACCAGGTGGACTATTTTACTAAAATGTTGTTGCCAATGCATTACGATCAATGGACTGATCAAATGGAAGATTAACTCACCAGTTTGTATGAATATCTATAGCGTTCAATCACAAAAGGTTCTTTCACTCCTAATGTTGCAGGCTGTTTTGGTCCAAGAGTTCATATTGAAGTCATTATTAATATTGTTGCTAACAAGAAGAATATCAGAAATGATGAAAGGTGCATGTATAAACTTCGTGATAAGAAACACATTGTTAGACTTTAGTGAACTCAAACATAAAGAAGGTGATAAATTGAAGATATGCTATGAAGCAACTGCATTCCTTGAGAGAACTGTTCAATCTACTAAAATCTTATGAAGATGATGTTCAAGTGTTAATGGAAGACAAACCTTATGCTAGTCATATAGCTTAGGTGATGAAGAAAAGTCAAGGAAAGATGATACAAGTTGTTGGTTCAGATGAAAAAGAAGAAGAATATGAACTCAACCACCATGATGAAGTTGTTGCATTATATTCAAACAATAATCAGGAAAAGAAATTCAATACAAAGTCAGGTTCTAGTTTAGAAAACTTTAGAAGCAATAATCAAAAGAATTTCTCAAACAAATATGTTGTTGGTCCCTTGATCTAAACACTCGTGTATGAATCTTAAAGAAACGCGGAATAAACACAAGTATCAGCTGGTGCTGAAATTCTTCATGCTGATACTAAAGACGGTCAACAGATGCTGATACATAATACACGTTGATCAAGCATTAGTTGGTGCTGATATTCTTCATGCTGATAAGCTGAAACTGAAGCTGACTTTCGCGTTGATCCTTCTGGAGGTATAGAGGGAGACGCTAATGAGCATTTGCAGAGCTGATGAGGTATAGAGGGAGATCAAACTCAGGGGAAAGGAAGATTTACCTCATCAGCTCTACAAATGCTCATCAGCGTCTCCCTCTATACCTCTAGACGGATCAGCATGAAAGTCAGCTTCAACTTCAGCATGAAGAATATCAGTACCAGCTAATTCTTGATCAGTGTGTCTTCTGCATCAGCATATATTGACCGTCTTTAGTATCAGCATGTATTCTGTATCAGCATCTTTTGACCATCTTCAGTATCAAAATCAGTTGATCAGCTTCAGTATTAGCATCAGCTGATCAACTTTAGACACTCAACTATATTCAGCTCCAAGGATAGCAACTGAGACATACTCAGTGTTACTCTGATCAACAACACTTCAATCTCTAACAGCACCAACATTTACAGTATAAAGGAAATACTGTCTGACAACTCAGCTTGTCTAAGTTTAATATTTACAGTTATTAGACAAGATTGACTGCCAACAATGAGTAGTGTAAACATAAATTTCTAATACAGATTGACATCGCCAAATCTATACAATATATTCCCAACATATGTTGATTGTGTTGTAAAAGTGAAGAGTGATTCGGAGTCCAATATTGATATAAAGTTTCTCGGTGATTGGTTATGATTATAACTATCACAATAGAAAGAATCGCATATTAAAGGACTATATGTTGAAGAAGAAGAAGGACAAATATTAGTAAGTAAAGGATGAAGAATATTATGTGAAGAATATTGAAGAGATAAAGTCAACAATTAACAATATTTATCTGGTTGTTACAGGTGACAATAATGAAGGACGTTATCAAGTTTGGTCTTCTAGTTCTAATAATAAAGAGATGCGGCATCCAACGAATGGTGTTTTGATTGCTGTTTAGTGTTCATAAACCATTGAAGTTTTAGAAGGAATAATAGAAAGAGGAACAAGGGTAGGAGGAAAAGGTAAATAAATTGCACAATGGTGTTTGCTTCTTGGCTTCGAGATCATGTCTGTGTATTCTCAAACATGTATCTTCTTTACTTCAATACTTTCATATTCTTTTTTCTTGTTTTCAATCGGGTCAATCTAATATAGGAAATGGTTGTCTTTTAATGAATAAATTACTTGTTCCTGCAAATAATGAAGCTGGGATATGTAAGGAGGAAGAATATATGTTGAGAAATACGTTGGAAGTGATTAATTTTGTAGTAGAAATGTCAAAGAAGAAATTTTATATTCTTGAAATGGCATAGAATTGTTAAGATCTAAAAACAATGTATTAATTAAAACAGAATATATTAGAGAAAATTGCATTTTTGGTCCCTGTGGTTTGCCAAAAATTTCTACTTTGGTCCAAAAACTTTTGGACTAGCACAACAGGTCCAAAATATTGATTTTTTTACGAGTTTTTAAAAAAATACTTAGAATGACGATTTTACCCTTATTGTTTTCTTTTTTCCTTTTCCTTTAATTTCTTATGACTTTTTGATTTTAAAATAAATTTAAAAACCCCACTCGTCCACCTTCTCCCCTCTCTTCTCCTCTCTTCTCCTCTCACTCTCTCTCCAAAATTTCTCTAACGGAAAACACGCCATAGAATAAGCTAGATGAAGTTAAAAACGCATGTACTTGAATTTCTTCAAACCCAAAATTTCATATTCACCCATGTACCATAGATCGAAGGGAACTCCATTTCTACCTCACCGTCAGAACTTCTTCACCGGAGACATCTACTGAACCAAACTCTTACCCTCTCTCGTTATTCTCTTTTTAGATCCCTCAATATTCTCCCCGGACATGGTGACGACGTCACCAGTGAACAAACACGGTGGGGCTTAGACCGGTGAACAAACATGGTAGCCTCACAGTTTGACTCCCTCGAACTGCACTTTTTCCGGGAGAGCCTGTCTCTTCACCTACCTCTTTCTCCCACAGCTGCTACAGTTCTTATAGAAAATGTACATCAACACTAGGACGATATGTACAGTCCTTTACTGCTGGTACAGTTCTTTATCATCAAATCTAATTTCCAATTGTTCGTCTTCACTGATAATTAGGAGGGGGTCAACACATAATATGGGCAAAGAAGGCGTAAATCGAACACATAATATGGGCAAAGAAGGCGTAAATCGATCTGGGAGAAAGAGGAGATCTCCTCTTGATTTTCGATTCTTTGTTGGATCTGTTTTCAGATGCGTCATTAGACTTGTGAAGATCTCATCTCAATTTCGCTAGATCCCTAAGTGGCTACCCGGAGGTGGTGGTGTTTTGCACTGTTGATGTTTGGTAACAAAAACAATCGTCCTTGTTTAGAAATTGGTCACATGTTCACACACTTCCGAGCGTATGAGAAGAGTATGAAAGGAACAATGTCTAGGACTTTGTACCGACTCTCGAAGGAATCTCGGTAGTAGGATCTAGATAGGTGTATCGAAGTAAGAGCGACGATCAAGGAGTTATCTGACATGCACGCAGAGGTCGTCATGCGGTCAAAAATAAAAGATAACCTAACTTTCACTAGTATAGTGCAGTCAGGGTCGATCCACAGGAGCTACGTGGTTAGACTAGATGAGAGATTACCAACTAATAGTGTCACAGCTATAGTCGGAGGAATTGATTTCTATCTTACTACCTCAAACAATATTCAAACACACCAAAGCTAAGCTAAGCTATGCTTAAATGACCTAGTTACTTTCTGAACTCAGAAGTACATCTCTGGATCAGAAGCAATTGAAGGCATCCAAACTAGCAAAACCGAGCAAAGCATAAACTAGCTAATAACTAAAGTTCTATTGAGCAGTTAATAGCCAAAGCCTAATGCTAAACTTAACCAAGTTAACTACTGTTTTCAGCAAAGGAAAACAGTCCCAACCAAGTCCAAAACAAAATCCAATCACAATCAAACAACCAAAACACAAGCTAACATCCAAAATACCGAAAAATCAATATTTAAGGTAACCGAATGATTTCATTCACTCAAACCAATATCCAAACAGCAAATCAGTAACCCAAACTACTAAAAACAGAACCCTAAGCTAGAATTCAATGGTTGTCACACCCAAAGATTCAACTCAAAGTTTACAAATGTTTAACTAAAATGAAATAAAATCTAAAACATGAAAATACCAAATGATCGCTTCTGAAATGGAATCCTCGAGTCAAAGAGCTTCTAGGTCGATGTTTACACCTGGTCTTTGCTAGGGTTTTCGGCTGGAAATGCCTCTATTTATAGTTGCAAATTTCCCGTGACCGCGCCGCGCAAATGTGAAATCCGCGGCGCGCGTACTTATCCGTTCCCCGTTTTTTCGTCATTCAAATGTGTTTCACCGCCTTACAGCCGCGTCGCGCAGGAGATAAATCCGCGGCGCGCGTACGTGTTCTCTTGATTTTGCATTCTTTTCATACTTTTTCCTTTTTGTACACTTTTAGTCCCTGTTTCTGTTCTTTTTCTCCAGACAAGTCCTGACACGAAAAGTGAGAATACCCATGCATATTTGATATAATTTTACCAAGAACAGGGCTCAACAACGCCTAAAATATTTAATATCACTAGGCGTTGTCAAACACCCCACACTTGTGCCTTGCTTGTCCCCAAGCAAGAGAGTTTTTAACAAATTATAATAGAGAATCGAACAATTTTTGACTGTGTTTAGTTTCAAAGTTTATTGTCCCCCAAGTTAGAGTGGAATAGTTCGTGAAAACATAATTGAGTTGTTCTTTGGAATTCATGGCTTTCTAAAGAACCCTTGATTACAAACTTTCTGTCCACAATGAAGTGTACTTACTCATTCAGATTCTAAAGGCCATTAAGGAATTGTCCATGACTTTCGATGTTGTCCGTGTAGCGAGCTTTCAGAAATACCATCCCAGACCAGACGATCTTAGGTGGTAAGGTGCGTAAGATCCACCCATTTTAGACCTACCGGCTCGAACAACAAAGGCCACAGATTGACTTTTCCTTCCTAAATTCCAATCATAAAACATCTCAATCTTCTAACTCTTAAAACTCAACTTATTTGACTAACTACTAGCATGATCACAATTAAATGGTATTTTTTTGAAAAATACCAATGCTATCACAATCACAAACCATTCATTTCAAAATTGCAATTTATTAAAAATTTTGAAAATATTGCTAAAAATTGAAAAATTGATCATTTCTGCAAAAATTTCAAAAATATCTCTTTCGACCGTCCACACCCCACACTTAAAACCGTACAACGTCCCCGTTGTACAAAAATTAATTCAAAACAAGGGAGAAAGAGTTTCCCCTTTTGGACGGTAGACTGCTTGGTGCTCAATATCACAGGTATAATTGCGTACAGAAAAAGATTCCCGATTCATATGCTGGAGTTGTAGCGCTACAGTAGGACACGCCGGTGGTCAAGACAAGTGGAGGGGGCACGGTGACCCCACACTTGTCTGAGACAACTCCCTCTCACTTGGTATATCATGCATTACTTAACAAACAAATTAAAACAGACATAACAAAAATAAAACATGAACAAAATATACAAAAAGATGTGTCATAGGTTTGTACATATATCCCAAAGAAAAAGAGAAAAATACATCAGTCACTACCCGGTGGCCTGAGGGTCCAGCCTCGTGATCGTGGGACCGGGCTGGGAATGGTCGGGGGCGCTGACCCTGCGCAGATGCGATCTAAAGAAGTACCTCCCCGATCCACTCGAGCTGGTCCTCGATCCGCGTGACTCTGGCCTCCAGCCGGCGGAGGGCTGGTGAGTCATCCTGCTGTGGCTGCGGCTGTGCAGGCTCTGGTGCTGGCGGCTCTGGCCTCCGGCGTCTCCTGCCGGGCTGGGCGTATGCAGGCTGGGGTGCCTGAGGAAGCTCGGCCGGTGCCCGGATGTACTGCCCCGGTCGCTGCTGCTGAATGAGCAGCATCCTCTCCAACGTGCGTGCTGTAGTGCGCGATGGAGGTAGAGCTGTCAAGGAAGCTGCCACGGGGGCAGTAAGAATGCCATAAGAGCGGGCCAGGCGGGTGATGAAGTACCCCCTGGCTAGTGGACTGCTAGAGGAGGCGCCGGTCGCGTGGGTGGAGAGAGCGATCGCGAGGGCGTAGGGGAGATGGAGGAATCGGGATGGATCGAGGAGAACCCACAAAAATGTCATGTCATCGCCCGACACCTTCTCGCCCCCCTCCCGATGCATGATGGAGGTGGAGACGATCCTGTGCATAAGGCGGTGAAGTTTCGCGTAGGTGGCTCTCCCTCGAGGTCCCCGCCTCGTACATAACATTGGATAATGGTGCCCAAGTCTCCATGTTGGGAGGGCGCTCTGGCTCCCCCTGGATGCATGACCCGAAGAACCGGGTGAAGTAACGGTGCTGGAGGTCCTGCTCAGTGTAGATGCCTGTGCGCCTCCCGAACTCCCGGAGGTTGCACTCCCTGTGCACACCTCCCAGACGAAAACGCACCAGTCTGGAGCGTGGGTCCCCCGCCCGCGGTGCGAACTGGATGGTGGAGATAAACTCCAGTAGCAACTCTGTGTAAACCACGTCCTCATCCGTGGCCATAATCCGATCCCAGCCACGGCACGTGAATGATGCCTCCTCGTGGGTCCATGTGCGATGCAGAAATGGCTCGATCGCATCCCAAAGCCCTGCATCCCTCAGGATGTCTCGGTCTATAACCATCGCCTCGAGAACTCGGCGACGAATCAATGCATCCCTCCGCGAGATATACTCTACCGAACTGTCGAGCTCTGCGGGAAACTGAAGGAAGGCGTGGTTCAATCTGAACATTATCTGCAAAAGAAAATATAGCCACAAAACAAAAATTTTGCAAAATCAGTCCCTTTTCTTCCCCGCCGCACCGCGGCGCGGCCCAAGAGCAATGGCGCGGCGCGGCGTGCGGCTGTTTGAAAACCCGGGATCAAATCCCCATTTTAACCTGCTAAATCACAATCCAATGATACCACAAGGTAGCCTAGGTTCCGATTAGCTCATCTAAGGTGTCCATTTGGCAAAACAAACACCCAATGGGCTAGCATTAGCGATTCTAGGTTTTTGAACTTTTTGAATAAAACCCTAAAATTAACTACCTAATAACTAGTTTAAACAGCTAATAGATAGTTAAAAGAACGTACCTTGGTAGTAGAAACACAATAAGCAAGAAAAAATGCAAGAAAATTTTGATCACCAGAGCTCCGAGTCGTGTGATTTGAGTTGTGAGCCGCGGTTCACCGGATAAGGGCAAAAACCGTCTGATCGTTTCCCGCGGCGCGCAATTCCCGTTTCCGCGACGCGCGTGTCGCCAAATCAACCCCTGCGCATCGGGTTGAATTTTGAACCCGCGTCGCGCAATTCCAAACTCCGCGGCGCGGTCTTGAAAATTTCAAAGCTTTTCACACGACCCCACACTTGCTTCAAACCACTAATACCTGCAAACGATTGATGTATTTTCTAAATTAATCCTAAAGAATTATAAAACCTACTTATGACACGATGGGTTGCCTCCCAACAAGCGCTAAGTTTAACGTCTTCAGCCAGACGTGCTACTCCTAAGCTAACCCTTCTTCTTCTTCTTGACCTCTTGATGACATTTGCTGGTATTCTGGCATGAAATTATTAGCCATCATTGTCATGAGGGATGTGAGTTGGGTCATCCGATCACTCACACCGCTGATCCATTGTTGTTGCGATTTCAATAGCTCGAAAACATCCGCCTCTCGTTTTCTGGATTCTTTTTCATATTGCTGATGCCTTGCTTCCATCATCTCTATCATTTCCAGCAATTGTTCCTTGTCGATGGCGGATAACGGGTGATTTTTGGTTTCCTTTAAGATTTCCTCTGTTCCTCCCTCTCCCGTACGTGTCCATACTTTTTCTTTACTTCTGATTCCTGGCTCCATTAATGTTTTCCTGTCTGCTGGTTTGCCATTTTCCTCTGAAGGTAATGATACCGGGTTCCCAAACATATTTAATCTTCTTTTTCTGGTTCCAAAGAAAATGTCCATATCTCCAGTCTTGCAATCGATCACTGACCCAGCGGTAGCTAAAAATGGACGCCCCAAGATGAGCGCGGGCGCATCGTCTGGACTTTCATATTCCATGACCAGAAAATCGACAGGATAGAAAAAGTCCCCGACTTTAACTATGACATTTGTCAGCTTCCCCCTTGATACCTTAGTTGATTGGTCAGCTAACTGTAGTACCACTTCGGCTGGCTCAATTTCTTCGTTCTTGTACTTGTCGTACAGGTATCCTGGCAAGATGTTGACACTTGCTCCCAAATCTAAAAGCGTGTTTCGAATAACCACGTCTCCTACTGTTGTAGTGATCAATGGTGACCCGGGGTCCTTTTCCTTTCTGGGCAGTGTGCCCAATAATGCTTCGCTGGCTCTTACAGTCAATCTCACCGTTTTTGGCGTAGGTGCCTTGCGTTTCTCATTCTGATCACACATCTCTCGCAGAATCCTGGTGTCCTCGGGAGCATTCTTAAGCTCATCCCATAGGGGCTTATTCATCAAGGGTCCCGTTGATCTGGTGGTTCCCTGCTTCTTCTTGTCTTTTTTATTTTTCTTCTTCTGCTTGATCCCCGCTATCGTTGGTTGTTCTTCCTTTTGGACCTTTTCATCTATTTTCGGTTGAGTGCCATTTTCAATCGGAATTTCTCCTTCTTTACCTTCTTCGCTCTCTAAGGCCTCCTCTTCTTCCCCTGGTCTCATCTCACTCCCAACTTCGAACAAGTCCTCCAGAGTGACCTTTCGCCATCCTGATTCAACAGTATTGACTTGTTCCTTCCCTGGACGTTGAATATGCGTAGGGTTGACTTCAGTAGCACTTGGCAACTTGCCATTATCCCTCTTTTGCTGGTCTGCAGCCATTTGACCTATTTGCCTTTCCATATTTGCAATGGCCTTTGCATTCGCTTGAGATTGTTGTTGCGTCGCAGTGACCATGTCATACATTTTTGCTATCATCTCTTCTTGGGTCCCTGGGGCATTGTTGGCAGCATTGGCGGGCCCCCTGTTGTTGTTGTTGTTGTTGTTATTTCCGTTGTTTGCAGGCTGCTGATTTCTAGGCTGACTATTTGATTGATTCTGATAATTGTTCTGCCTGAAATTTTGTTGCTGTCCTTGGTTGTATGGTCTGTAGGGTCGTCCATTATTGTGTTGACCTTGACCCTGGCCATAAACTTGATTAGCTTCCTGTATCTTAGGTCCTCCTTGACCTTCTTGTGATGAATTTGGCGGTCCGTTTTGTAGTGTTGCCATAAGCCGATCAAACTTTCTGTTCAATTCACTGATCTCCTTTTTCACTTCCTTTTTCCAATCAGCATCCACTCCTACTGCTGCCGCCGTACTTGTAGTCTTCCTGGTGGAGAAGTTTGCTTTGGAGCCATTACTCAACTGTTCCAGAAACTGCCAGGCTTCTTCTGGATCCTGCCACATAAATGTCCCGCTGGAGGAGGCATTTATCATGGCCTGGTGTGTCTCGCTAACTCCCTCAAAGAATAACTTGACCAACTGCCATCTGGGAATCTCGTGATGCGGACAAGATCGCAGCAACTCCTTCAATCTGTCGAAGGCTTCATGAAAAGCTTCTCCAGGTTTTTGTTGGAAATCCTGGATGACCCTCCTGACTTCAGTTGTCTTGCTCGCTGGATAAAATTCCTGAAGGAATTTCGCCTTGAGCTGATCCCATGTAGTAATACTGTTCGATGGCAACGATGTAAACCAATACTTAGCTTTGTCATTAAGGGTAAACGGAAACAGTCTAAGCCTAAAGATATTTCTATTTGTGTTTCTGGGATTATTAGCATTCGCGATCGCTAAAAATTCATATAAATGGTTATAGGGATCATCCTGCTTATATCCTCTGAATTCTGGTAATATTCCTAGTAACTGGGGTCTAATTTCTACTTGCGAATCTATATTATCAGGAATATATATCGGCGATGAATCATCATATTCCCTCGGTTGGAAATGTGATGCAACCGATTGCCGTCTCGGTTGTGCAAAATGTAAGGGGCGAGCGGGGTTACCGTAAAAATGATCATTGTACTCCCGTTGACCTGGTGGTTGGTATTGTGGTGCTCGCCTGGGAGGTCCCCGACCTCGGTTCCATTGCGGTTGGGATGCTGGTGGCATCCATCCTTCATCCTCCTCGTCATACACTTCCTCTGTCTCCGGGTAATGATGTTGTGGTTGAAGCGGTGGTTGAAAGTGTATAGGTTGTGTTGGTTGGAAAGTGGGTTGCGGTTTAAAGAGAACATGTTGTGGTTGGGATGTTGGTGTATGCTGTCTAGGAGTTGGGGTGCCATCTCGGGTCGGCTCTCCCCAAGTCATAGCAGATGTAAACGGATTGGTTGATTGGGGTTGTGGAGTGGGTGTAAATGATGGAATGGAAGGCGGAGTGCATGATGGTATGGGTGCAGGGGCTGAAACTGCACCACCAGAAGCACTCGTGCTTCCAAACTGAAATTCCGAAAGCGGAGGGATAGAAAACCCCCCAGTTGCCTCACCTGTTGGATCCTGGGAAACACTGACCGGACTACTGCTGACCTGACTATAATTCATGATGCTTAAACGCCTACGGGCACGGAGTTTGCGCGTAGTACGCTCAATCTCATAATCAAACTGCAATGGGGATAGTTGCTTCCCCCTGCGGGTACGCATGCACTAGTGCAATACGCCCACAAAAAATCACAAATCAAAACTTACCAAAATGAAAATTCAAAAAGCAAGAAACAAGTTCCTACTGCTCACCTAACCTAAGCGCACAGCTCCCCGGCAACGGCGCCAAAATTTGACATGCACGCAGAGGTCGTCATGTGGTCAAAAATAAAAGATAACCTAACTTTCACTAGTATAGTGCAGTCAGGGTCGATCCACAGGAGCTACGTGGTTAGACTAGATGAGAGATTACCAACTAATAGTGTCACAGCTATAGTCGGAGGAATTGATTTCTATCTTACTACCTCAAACAATATTCAAACACACCAAAGCTAAGCTAAGCTATGCTCAAATGACCTAGTTACTTTCTGAACTCAGAAGTACATCTCTGGATCAGAAGCAATTGAAGGCATCCAAACTAGCAAAACCGAGCAAAGCATAAACTAGCTAATAACTAAAGTTCTATTGAGCAGTTAATAGCCAAAGCCTAATGCTAAACTTAACCAAGTTAGCTACTGTTTTCAGCAAAGGAAAACAGTCCCAACCAAGTCCAAAACAAAATCCAATCACAATCAAACAACCAAAACACAAGCTAACATCCAAAATACCGAAAAATCAATATTTAAGGTAACCGAATGATTTCATTCACTCAAACCAATATCCAAACAGCAAATCAGTAACCCAAACTACTAAAAACAGAACCCTAAGCTAGAATTCAATAGTTGTCACACCCAAAGATTCAACTCAAAGTTTACAAATGTTTAACTAAAATGAAATAAAATCTAAAACATGAAAATACCAAATGATCGCTTCTGAAATGGAATCCTCGAGTCAAAGAGCTTCTAGGTCGATGTTTACACCTGGTCTTTGCTAGGGTTTTCGGCTGGAAATGCCTCTATTTATAGTTGCAAATTTCCCGTGACCGCGCCGCGCAAATGTGAAATCCGCGGCGCGCGTACTTATCCGTTCCCCGTTTTTTCGTCATTCAAATGTGTTTCACCGCCTTACAGCCGCGTCGCGCAGGAGATAAATCCGCGGCGCGCGTACGTGTTCTCTTGATTTTGCATTCTTTTCATACTTTTTCCTTTTTGTACACTTTTAGTCTCTGTTTCTGTTCTTTTTCTCCCGACAAGTCCTGACACGAAAAGTGAGAATACCCATGCATATTTGATATAATTTTACCAAGAACAGGGCTCAACAACGCCTAAAATATTTAATATCACTAGGCGTTGTCATTATCATAAGAAACAAGGTCATATTGGTACTCAAAGGATACTCTCAACAGGAAGGAATCGACTACGATGAAACCTTTGCTCCTATCGGGGGAATCGAAGCTATTCGGATTTTTCTTGCCTACGCAGCTCATTCAAATTTCAAGGTCTACCAAATGGACGTTCAATGGGCTTTCTTGAATGGTGAAATTGACTGAGATGTTTATGTGCAACAACCTCCATGCTGCAAAGACCATCGTTTTCCTACCCACAACTTTAAACTTCAGAAGGTAGTCTACGGCCTCAAGCATGCTCCTAGAGCGTGGTATTGCAAAAATTTCTCCAAAGGAACCATTGATACGAGGCTTTTTAAAAAATTTCATAATAAGCATCTGATTGTCATCTAAATCTACATCAATGATATTATTTTCGGGTTAACGACTGAAGATCTCAGCACTGCCTTTGCAAATCTGACGAGAAGCAAATTTAAGATAAGTATGATGGGTGAATTAAAAGTTTTTCTTGGTTTGTAGGTTAACCAAATCTCTACCAGTATTTTCATTAATCAAGAAAAGTATATCAAATCTCTATTGAATAAATCATCTATGGAGAATGCATCAGCGGCTAAGACTCAAATGTCCACATCCTTAAAACTTCATTTTGATGTTACTAGAAAATCAGTGGATCAGAAAACTTATCGTGGAATGATTGGTTCACTTTTATACTTAACTTCTTCCAAACATGATATAATGTTTTCTACATGTTTATGTGCTAGGTACCAAGCTAATCCAAAGGAATCTCACATGTTAGTCGTTAAAAGGATTTTTAAATAACTAAGAGGCACTACATCTCTCAATATTTGGTATCATGGTAAAGGCTCTTTCATGCATCAAGCGTTTACAGACTCCGATTACGGTGGTTGTAAACTCGAGCACAATAGTACCTCGACAAGTTCCCAATTTTTTGGTGGTAAACTCGTTAGTTGGACTTCATAATCTTGTCAATATCTATAGCAGAAGTTGAATATGTTGCCGCTGCTAGTTGTTGCTTACAAGTTCTCTTGATGGAAGCTCAGCATAAAGACTACTGATTTAAAATACAGCAAATGTCGATCTACTAAGATTCCAAGAGTGTTATTGCTATATCACACTACCCTATGAATTATTCAATGGCCAAGCATATCGACATTCTATGTCATTTCCTCAAAGATAATATTCAAAAGTGTTAAATTAAATGACATTTCGTTCCTGCCGAGGAACATGTTGCAAATATTTTTACCAAAGCCTTGGACGAAAACAAATTTTTACATTTTCTAGATCGCCTTGGCATGTTAAATCCTATAAATCTTGATATCTAATTCTTCCGTTCTTTTCAAAATAAACCTTCTCAAAAACAAAAATAAAATAAAAAATCTCATAAAATCAATCTCAATAATAGAATAAAGACTTTTTTAGAAAATTCAGAAAAACAATCACAAAAATAGAATAATTTTTTCTCTTCTTAGAACACTTCATGGCAAATAGATATCTTGAACATCCTTTGAAAATATCCTTTAATCATGATCCTTCCAACAATTAGGGATTAACAGTTTCATTGCATGTATTTCAGCTACATATACTAGAAGACGATCTTGGATCATATTGTTTTTCAATTGAAGTGATGACTCTACTTTCATAATTCATCGGTATGTGTCAAATCTTATTCCTTTTCGACCTATTTCATACAATCAAGATTTTATCTAGGGACTTAACTAGACGGTCTAGATGGAAACAAAAACTCATGTGAGATTCTATGTATGCCACTTCATCATGAAGCAGTGGATTTACATTTCTTGTGGGCATAGGCCTTTATGTGTAGCCTTATAGGGCTTACATTCGTATACCTCATTGTCTTAGTTTCCTTGAACAAATGTCAAAATGATCAAGGAAGATCCTTCCCAACATATATACATCCAGTCTATATGTCATAGTATCCCTTGCTACATATTGAAGATTGAACTCCTACACCAATGGTGATTGAAGATCTAGAGATTACTCCATAACTATAGACTTAGATGAATTTCGTCACGATAAAATCTTTTAATTCGTCTAAGTAGATAATTCTCTCTAAAGAACAAATATAAATGCTCAAATAGTTTTTGAAAAAGAATGAAAATTAGGGATTAAAACGTTAAATTCAAGATCCCAGAAGCATCTCAAAACTCAATCCAAGAAAAATCAAGAAGACTCTTAATGAGCAAATTTAAGAAAAAACAAAACGATCTCTTCTCAATGTATAAAAAGTTCAAAGATCTCAAAGATGAAACTACTATACACTTCAAAGAAGAAACATCAAGAAATGAAGATAAATCATAAGGATATAATTGTTGCTAAAATTCAAAGTAAGACATTCCAGATTCTCTCACATTTAAAGATATGCAGCTCAACGGTGGATTCCCGGTATATTGTAGCTATATCATTGAAGACCCACTTTATATTCCAACACTGTAAGTTAAACCCCTCTATAGTATTTACCGACAAAAAGATGAGTGCATACATTAATGACATGAATGAAGAAACCTTTTGAGTAATATAACATCGCTAGTCCTCTGCGATTTATAATTTAATATGAAACTAAGGTGACTAACGTATATAGGTATAAGTTCATATTAAGGTATGCTTAGGTGTATCCTAAGCGTGAAAGGAACGCGAGATATAATACTCATCTTTAGTATTACTACACCAACTTACTATATGAGTGCATGTAAGATACAATCCAAAGAGAGCCCATCTGAACAAGATCATATTAATCTATAGCCGTCTTTCGAATTTGGTTATAAATCTTAAAGGAGCTTTTTCGGGACACATAGTCGGTTACCCTGCGAAAATGAATTTAAGACTTTGATTCGGAAACAAATTTTACAAAATTTTTTAGTCGACCTATATGTCAAATAAATCATGTCATGCTTTTTGAATGTAATTGTGTTGTCTTTAGAACGATATAATTAAAGTATCCCCTTCAAATATTTTTTCAAAATTTAGCTATGGCTTATGTTGTTTATTTCTCTTCAGAGATTTTAAAATTATTCTTGAAAAATCCAAAAATATTGTGAAAATTTCTTTCTCTCTCTTATTCTTTGCCTTGTGTAACAAAATTTTAAGTTTATAGCTTCAATAATTATTTTATTAAAGCAGAGGGGAAAATCGTAAAACTTGATTTCTTTGGGAAATATTCATTTTACAAGTGTTAAATTTCTGTTAATCTTAAATTTGTTTCTTTATATTGCTAAGGCTTGACTAGACCAACATTTTTTATTCCGGAAATTATTCCAAGTCCCTAATCTGCACAAATTTTAAATCTTGACTTGAACTAACCTAGCAAAATTTTCTTTGGTTAAAACTTCTCACTTGCAAAAATTTTATCTGTCAAGTCTTACCCCCACAAATATTTGGATCAACACAAGATCATCACAAAATTTATCAATTAAAATATTGAGCATCTTTGTTTGCAAATTTCCTAAACTTACGAAAATATCTAAGTCACCAAATATGTCTTGGACAGCAAAAAATTTTAAACACTCGAAAAGGCTAGTGCTTAGCAAAAATTGCCCCAGCTAATTTTTTTTATCAACAGAAATGACTATAATTCAGCAAAAACTGCACTGCAAAATTTTGACTAAGTATCCCACGCAAAAATCTTAGTTCGTAAAACTTTTTGACCTACCCCAGCTAAAATTGCTACAACTAGTCCAACCCCATAAAATTTTGACACAAGTAAAAACATTTCGGCTAAGTTCCCCACTGAAAAAAAAATTCGACTGGCCCAACAAGATTTTATCAAACCAGGGCCGGATTAGACCCCGCAAAGTTCTGGCCACCGTAAAATCTTTTCTCGATCACTCCCTGCAAATCGCCCCCCCAATTCTTTCTTCTCCTCTTCTCTTTTTCCCCCGCAAAAATCTTCTTTTCTTTCCAGTTCCCGCAATTTTTTTCCATTACTACAAAATATTTCTCCGAACCCCCCACAATTTTCTCACTCTTTCCTGACCCCGCAATTTCTTTCAAACTTCAAAATCCTTTTCTTCTCTCTCTTCCTTTCTTTTCCGTTTGGGTCATGTTAGGTCACATCCCACAACCCGTGTTCCCCAATCCCGTTTGGACACGTCATCACATCCTTTTCTATCCCCTTACCCTTTTACGTTTTTATCGCACTAAACCCTTAATTTCTTCTCTATGTTTTCTCTTTTAACCTCTTTCGTTTTCTCACTCTTTCCTACACTTTAGGAATTCCCCTCTATTCATCTATTTCATCCCTTCGCTCTCTCGCTCTCTGAACTCAATTAACACCCGAAAAAACTCATGGTTTTCCTCATTACATCCTCAAATCTCACTCCTTTCCAGTGATGTATTTACTAATATCAACCAGATGGCCGAAGACACAATCTCCTTGAAAAATGTTTCAGTTTCTCAAGGTTTTTGAAGACCTGTATTTGGAGGAATTTATAGTTGCAATCTAATTACAACCTTTGAGGTCAAGCCACATCAAAAGGTGCCAGTAATGGTAGATTTCTTGAAGAATCATTACCTATATTTTTTTGGCTGAGCATAGGAATATACATTTTGATTTTCTCTATAAAGTAGTTTCCTCTAGTAGAGTTGTAGATGACAGGATAGAATTTAAGGTTACTAAGGATGATGACACCTACAACCTAGTACTGTTTGTGTAGAGACCATTGAACCTGAATTAAGCGATAAGTTCACATATATGGGTATTATTTGTTCGAATTTTAAGGAATAGATACAAGTTGGTGTCTTTCCTTTATCCCACATTGGTGGGGGAGAGAAAGTTTTGTGGGTTTATAACCCCATTTCTTTACTAAGCCTTCAAAGGCTTTAGTGGGTTAAGGGATGGGCTAAGCCCACACGCGCGCCGAGCCGGGCCGTGGACGCGAGATGGCGCGATTAGGCGCACGCCGCGGAGGGCAACGAACCAAGCCACGTAGGTCGAGGTACGCGCGTCGCGTAAAACAACGAACCGCACCGCGCGCCTCTGCTGGTTCGAAAACCAGGATAAGTCTATCAGATCCAATTTTTGGTTAGATTTTATCCAGAATTTGAATCTTTTTCAAATTTAAATCAGTTGTTATTTGAAAATTCCGGACCCCTATAAATAGGGCCTCTGGGGTCTCATTTATTCACACCTCAATTTTATACTCTCCCTCTCTCTCTCTGCAATTTCTCTCTCTGTGGTTTTCGAGTATTCGCTTTGCGTTTATCTGTTCTTCCATAGCTGTTGGAACGACCAATATTCTGCATTAAATCCTAGGGTTTTACGCTAAAAGCTTACAGCCGTCGAGCGCCGTAAAAACCTTTAAGGACAGGAGTCAATCCGTGCAGTCTCAAGGACACTAATCAACGATCTTCAGGTTGGTTTTAATATTTTGTCTCGTATTTTATTTCGTCCGATAACGGAATAGTCTCTTTCTACCTTTCTATAATTAGATCTGGTCGCGTAGGATCATCTGATTTCTGGACGAAATTGGGTAATATAATAATAATTGAATTTATTATTAGCGACTAATCGGTACATAATTCTTAATATTATTTATCGATCCGTCTGCTTTGGGTTTTTTCCATTATTCGGAATTAGTTTGCGATACTAATTTCCGGATTGTTTGTCTGAAATACAACAATCTTAAAGGTTTTTATTGATTTGTGTTTAAATATTCAGACAAATGGCTACTAAATTGCCTTCAATGAACCTCAACATGATGAACCAAGAATTTGTCAAACTCGACCGCTTCGATGGTCAGAACTACTCTCGATGGGCTGATAAGGTCAAGTTTTTTCTAGCTGTGCTTAAACTTGGTTATCTCCTAGATCCTGAGTTGCCCCCGATTCCTGCTAATCCGGTTCCTGAGGCTGGAAAGCAGCCAGATCTGAAAGCAATTTCTGATCTGGAAAAGCAAAGGGCTCTGCGCAGAGAGTCTGAGCAACTATGTGTTGGTCATATCAAGAACTCCCTCTCCGATCGCCTCTATGATCTGTATGCGCCGATTACAGATCCGAGAGAACTTTGGAAAGCTTTGGAACTCAAGTACAAGGCACATGAAGAAGGTACTAGCAAGTACCTTGTGTCAAAGTACCTCGAGTACCAAATGGTGGATAACAGATCGATTATGGAGCAAGTGCATGAGCTCCAGGTCTTAGTCAACAAGTTGACCACTCTTTCCATTGCTCTACCGGAGCTCTTCCAAGTACGTACAATTATTGCGAAATTGCCACCTTCCTGGAAAGATTTTTCCAAGAGGATGATGCACAGGGACAAACGAAGTAAAGTCAGATCGAGTGTAAATTTCGTGTCTAGTGGGGGTTCTGGCCAAAAGGGCAAACATGGGTCTAAGAACAAGAAAGGCTTTGGTCCCAAGAAGAAGGATTTCAAGCCCAACCGTCAGCATCATAACAACAACCAACCAAAGAAGACCGAAAAGTGCCACGTCTGTGAAGAGACTGGGCACTATGCAAGGGAATGCACTCAACGAAAATCTGGTCCTCCTACTGGTTCCGCAAATGCTGTTGAGGAACTTACACACCTTGTGGCGAATGTGGGTCTCGGAGGGGTCAACACAATTTCCTCTCTCACACGGGCAGTGGCAGCCCGAGGTTGGTTCTTGGATTCTGGAGCCACAGTGTATGTTTGTGGAAGCGAGTCGAGCTTCCGCACTTACGGTCCCGTGCCTGAGGGGACTGTAGTGGCTTGCGCTGATGGACATCGAGTACCAGTTCGTGGCATTGGCACAGTGGTGCTGAAATTCCGCAACGGTCATAGAGTCACCCTCCAGGATATGTTGCATGTTCCTGGAATCTCGAAGGGACTCGTATCGGCTGATAAGTTTGACAATAATGGGTACAAGCTGGTGATTCAAAATGGACGTGTGGAATTCACAAGGAATGACTTCTTCGTTGGTCAAGCCATCAACACGCGTGGAATGTATCGGCTTGATTTGGTCGAAGGAGCTACTGATCGCGGAGGATTCGGTCCTGGTGTGTCTGTGTTAGAATTTGATTTCAGTGATGGTGTTAGTGATAGTGGTAGTGATAGTAGCGGTACTGCTAGTGATAGTAGTAGTACTGGTAGTGATGATGTAACTGGTTTTGAAATGAATGAAGTTTATTTTTCTGCTTATATCGCTTGTTCAATTTCTTTATAGCACACACAAATTTTAAAATCATTGAAAAGATGCAATCTAAAGGAATGTTAAAATTTGATAATAAAGAATTTGAAAAATGCAAAACTTGTGTAAAATCGAAGTTTACAAAGAAACCTTTTCCAAGCGTTAAACGTGATACATCATTACTAGAACTTATCCACTCTGACATCTGTGAACTAAATGGAATTCTCACGCGAGGAGGCAAGAGATATTTCATAACGTTCTGTGATGACTCGAGCCGTTATCTACATGTTTATTTGTTGCGAACTAAGGACGAAGCCTTTGACGCATTTAAACTGTATAAGGCCGAGGTCGAAAATCAACATGAGAAACACATAAACATTCTTCGCTCGGAAAAAGGTGGAGAATACTTTAATCGTGACTTTGATGCCTTCTGCGAAGAGAAAGGAATCAAACACGAAAGAACTTCACCGTTTACTCCCCAACAGAATGGTTTGGCTGAGAGAAAGAACCGAACCTTAGTCGAAATGGTCAACTGTATGTTGAACCAATCCGGCTTGCCACATAATCTGTGGGGGGAAGCGTTATTGACCGCTTGCTATGTGCACAACAGGATCACTAGTCGTGTGATTCCTGTGAGTCGTTATGAGCTGTGGAAGGGAAGGAAACCAAATATTGATTATTTGAGAGTGTGGGGGTGTAGAACCTACTATCGAACACCTGATCCCAAGAGATCCAAATTGGGAGCTCGAGCTATGAAGAGCATATTCATTGGATATGCTCAGAACATCAAGGCTTACCGACTATTGGATGATGAATCAGGTGTTGTAGTTGAATCTAGAGATGTGGAATTCTTTGAGGACAAGTTTTCAAAAGATGTTGAAAACACAAACCCCACAATAGGACCTAGTACTTCTCTAGAAAATATCCAACCTTCTAATGTTGTAGAAGAACCAAGGAGAAGTACAAGGACTAGAAAAGAAAAAAATCTAGGAGATGATTTTTTCTCTTACTTGGTCGAAGGGACACAAAAGAAAGTGAAGAGAGAGATCATTTTCTCCATTAACTTCGATAATGACCCTAAGACTTTCAATGAAGCCATGACGTCTAGAGATGCTCCATTGTGGAAAGAAGCAATCAATGACGAAATGGATTCAATTATGGGTAACGGTACCTGGGAGCTAGCTGATCTACCCAAGGGAATGAGGCCCATAGGATCTAAATGGATTTTCAAGAGAAAATATCATCTAGATGGATCCATATCTGCCTATAAAGCAAGATTAGTTGCTAAAGGCTACAGGCAAAAGGAAGGGATCGATTATTTCGATACCTATGCCCCAGTTGCTAGAATCAGTTCTATTAGAACTCTCGTAGCAATATCAGCTTTGAAAGGACTGTACATTCATCAAATGGATGTGAAGACGGCCTTCCTAAATGGTTATCTCAAGGAGGAGATCTATTTGGAACAACCGGAAAGGTTTGTGATACCCGGACAGGAAAATAAAGTGTGTAGACTTATTAAATCCTTGTACGGGTTGAAACAGGCTCCCAAACAGTGGCATGAGAGGTTTGATACCACTGTGACTGCGTTCGGATTTCAGCACAATAGTGCTGACAGGTGTGTTTATTCTAAATGCACTGCCGAATACACAGTTATCATATGTCTATATGTTGATGATATGTTGATCATCGGTACTCACCTTGAAGGTATTCTTGAGACGAAGAAATACCTATCCTCGAACTTTAAGATGAAAGATCTAGGAGAAGTAGATACCATTCTTGGTATCAAGGTGAAAAGAACTGGTAATGAGATTTCTTTAAGTCAATCTCACTATATAGAGAAAGTTCTTAAAAAGTTCCAACACTTAAACATTAAGGAGTTCAACACTCCTTTTGAATCAAGTGTGAATCTTAAAATCAACTCTGGTAGAGCGGTGGCTCAACTGGAGTATGCGAGTGCGATTGGCAGCATGATGTATGATATGCATTGCACTCGACCTGACATTGCTTTCGCTGTAAGCAAACTAAGTCAGTATACTGTCAATCCAGGGACGGAGCACTGGAAGGCAGTGAGTAGAGTACTGGGTTACCTGAAAAGGACAAGTACCTTTGAGTTGACATATACATCAACTTCAGGAATACTAGAAAGATATTCCGATGCCAGCTGGATAGATCATATCAGTGATTCTAAATCCACAAGTGGTTGGACAGCAGCGAGATGCCGCTGTTTCCTTCCCGATTACTCCTTGAGTCTGAATCCCTCTTTATGACTCTCTCGATTTTTGATTTGCACACACACGAGGTGGGGTGTGTGTGCGTGTTCCCGACGTTTGTTATCATTCCCGAGTTTTCCCCCTTATTCTTTCTCTGATTTACGTTCCCAAGAAACAACCCACAGATCAAAATACACGAACATGGTTTCTGATTTGGTTTCAAGTTGGGTCAGATACCAGTTAATTACTAAAATGCCCGTCAGCTCCTATGACTTAGAAAAACATTCCATCTTTAATTTATTTTTATCCTAATTTTAATCTTATCATAACTTTCACATGTGACATCCAAAATTTACAAACTTTATACCTTTAGAAAGCTAGGAAGGATCTGTACATTTCCTTCTTACTGACTTTAGTCACATTCTTTCTCGAATTTTCATTATATGCCCTTGAACATGGCTATATGACCATTTTGTCACTTTTGGGCCATTTTAAAACCCTCATAACTTCTTCGTTACAACTCCAAATAACCCGAATATTTTTCCTATATTCTTGTTATCTCAAATATTACCAAAGTCACTTTGATGACATTTTCTCAATTCCTCTTATATTTTGAGTTATAATTTCTAAAGATTGTTCAATAAAGTTTTTACTTTTGGTCCTTTATTTCTCAATTTGCCCTCCTTTCAATAAGACCAATTTCTTGACGAACTCATATCTCATAATGAATTAATAAAAGGTCATAATCCATACATTTCCATATTTTTTCCACCTTTGATCTTTTCATCCATCCATAACACGTTTAAGTGCCAAATTAGATCTTATACGCGTAAATAAATTTTTGGTTGTCACAATTTTAAAGCTTGAATTAGAAATTATTTATAAAGTTTTATGTGGCTTTTAAATGTGAGTCTATATGCAAGTTTTACCATCCATGGTATGCTTATGAAATTGTACTGTTATGTTTTGAAAGTATAATTTGGCTTTAAGCCAAATATGTTTTGAAAAGAATGTTTTGACATCAAACTTAATATGTTATGAAAGTAAGCTTTGGTATCTAGCCATATCATGTTTATGAAAAGATATTTGGGCATAGAGCCTTAATGTGTTTATAAATGACTAGTATTTAAGATAAAACCATACGCAACAATACAAATCATTGAGACGCGCTTGTACCCAGGGGATGAAGTTCCCGCAAGGGAATCTAGAGGAGTCTACTGGGGTGGTACCAACCCCTTCTTGAAGTAGATGTCCTAAAAGCATAAGATGCTAGGGTGGACTGAATTTGTTCCTTCCATCCTAGTCCAGACTTGGGGTATCGCCTGAGGTGATTAATTCCCAAAGTACAAAAATACAGTTGTGATTGAATACCACCAAACTTTATGTAATGAAAGTTTTATGTTGGTAAGTTTTTATTAAATTTGTTATGGAAAGGATTTACAAGAAAAATGACATTGTATTTCAATTATAAAGGTTTTGACAACATGTATTATGATATGATTTCGTTTATGAAGTATCTGACATAAAGTGTCAATACATGATTTGATTACAAAGGTTTTGAAAGTGATAATTATTATGTTTACAAATGCTTTGAGTCTAATACTCATGTAACTCACGAGTTTTATTGTCTCACGTGTGTTTGTTTTAAATGCTATGTACTCTGGAACAGGATGGCTAACATCAGAGGATAGAAATAAAGGACTTAGAAGCTCTCATGGGGACATAGATAAAAAAGAGGATCGGAAGATAGAGTTACCTATAAAGCAGTATAGTTATGATGTATAATTGAGAGATGTCATGTTTATGGTTAGAACAACCCTTGTAGTTGTATTGTAAATTCTTGCTATGTTCCGTAATGCTTTTGGGCTATTTTGATTTTGAGTCGAGTCGGTATGGATTTTATCCATTTAGCTCTAAAGTCATGCCAAATTTTCGGTAGAATTGTTTTGAAATTAGTGGAAATTAGCTTGAGATGTTATGTTGCTTTACTATGGTTGTATTGATATGAGTTTTGTAACCCCAATGTAGTTTAACTATTTTTAAACTTATTTGTTTTTGTTGGGACCAAAGATTTAAAAGACATGTCTTAATGTCATGAGAAAAGTTTTTGAAAGAATAGAATTTTACTTCACAATGTTTTATAAACAATTACACCATTTAAGTTGTTTAAAAGATGGGGTGTTACAAACCCGATGTCTGGTCGGATCGAATAATTTTTAGCTTGGAGAGTCTCAAGCATGAACTTTATGGATACAAGCCATATTATTCTTTGAAGTCAAGAGATCCGACGGAAACAAGCATGTTTTCTCTGAAGTCGATTTCTAAGTCATGAATCAGAGTGACCTCATTACTCTCTTGTACTTCACCGAAAAAAGCCAATTCAAGTCCTATCTCAATTGTTTTCATCGTCTTAGATACTAAGACATGGAGCTAGTGAGGGATTTCGCCTATCTAGACATTACGTTGTGGCGATTTACGTTAGCCAGCATCTACAGACTAGATCCCAACCTCACAGCTAAAGAAGGTCACGAATCAGGCTTTCATATGACCAAACTGGTCAAAGGGTTTCGTATGAGATTAAGAGATAAACTAAATTCCCCGTGCTAGACGATCGACAAAGGACCCCCACTGCTATAGTCCAGACATTGATCAAACAAATGACTGTTCTAGGAGAGCCCTATAAAGAGAAGCACAAAGAATACCTTAATCGCCTCATATGGCATCTTGCCTTTCGACTTTGGGTGATTGACTTGAAAGACAGGATTGAATTTCCAAGAAGTGCCAAAAGTTAATGAAGAATATTCGTATTGGCATTTAATTATTTTTTGATCTATCTATGTATTTTGGCTTTAACATCTTTTGAAAACTTGATGTGAATTTACTCTCAAACTTCCTTTCAATATGATTACACATTCAAGATCAAATTTCTCTCTTATTTCTTTCTTACCTATGTTTTAATTCATATATCTTATGAGAACTTCTTAAGTAAATAGACTTTCTTTAAAGAAGTGAATTTAATTCCTTGTAATATTTTTGTCACCAAATATCACATAGAGGAAAATGTTGAAAACTATTGTATGTGACCATTTGTTGAAAAGCATGTAGGAATTAAATAAAAATTAAATTTAATAGAAGTGTTAAGTTTTCCCTTAATTCGTCTAAGTGAAAACTCATTTTAACTAATTCTACACATGTCTACTTTTACTTTTGTATAAAATGCAGGCATTGGTGAAAAAGTGATAGATCAGATCTTGTAAAAGCAAAAAGTCAAATGCTGATAAGTGAAAAGTCTGATGCTCATAAGCGAAAAGTTTGATGTTGATAAGCGAAAATTCAAGTGAGAATCAGCAAAATCTTGGATAAGGATTAGCAAAAAATTCGACTCGGGTTAGCAAAAACTGAAGGAAGTCCCTCAATATTTCAGGAGCCCCCTCAATATCTTAATGCCTATTCTCACTTTTTATCTTAATCAAGACCACACCCATTCATGTTTACCACCTAACCTCGTTATAACCCAATCACTAACTTTACAAAATATTCATTTATTCTAGTGCACATTAGCCTCAACAAACAAAGATTTCATGTACAGTTTAGCAAATCACCTTTTACGACACATGTCACCTCCCTATTAATGGACATTTTCTTACACCCTGTATAAACCCTATCCCACTACCAATGTTTTCAACACTTCTTTTATTCTCTTACACACATAATTCATGAGAGAATATCCTTAAGGGTGTGCTCCCACTTTATGAAGATTTAAAGATCATTATACTACTTTTCCTTTTTCGTATTCATGCAATAGGACGTGTTCTTCATTTATTCTTCATCTTCTTCATTGTACTTCATCTCTTTAATTTTAAATGTTGAGTATTCAATAGTTTATCAATGGAAATCTATTATTCTTATTGTTCTTGTTGATTATTTCTGTTAATTTATTCCATATTTTTTGTCATTTAAGATTTATTAGTTTAAAACTTTCTTTCCAAAGTATGACTTCCCATGTTTTGAATGATTGTTGATTTTTAGATTATTTTTATCCAATAGGTTCTACCCTTCACTCCTTCGCAATCTCGAATTTTTTATTAACATATTCTCATTGTTGTGAGTCGCATCTGAAACAGCAAACAATCACACATACTTCTCGCCTCTCGGTTCTGATATTTGAAAGTCTGAAACCTTCATACTTGGGTCTAATTTCAACAAAGAGATCGGTTCTGGTTTCTAAATTTTAAACCTTCATACTTGGGTCCGTTTCTGAAACAAACAGACCACTTCTCTATATGTAATTGATTTGTAATGTTTGTATTTTTTTTATTTTTGGACTTTTGGTATGTAATTGGATAATCGAAAATAGTCCACTTGACACTTCCCGATTTCTAAAACAATGACTATAAATAAGATTTGTTGATGTTTGTTTTCTGATGTTTGCGTAATACAAAACAATCCACTTCTCAGTTCTTATTTTTTGATGTTTATTTCTGCCAGATTATTTCAGCTTCAACCAAGTGTAATCATATTTTTGACTTGATTTGAAAATGTAATATGTTTGAAATATGTTTATAAGAATTGTTGTTTCTAAATTTTAATTGTATAATCAGATTTTTGACTTGTTTTTTCTTATTGATTGTATATTGCAACTCGCTTTAATATTACTCTTCCATAAATTGAACTTACAATGTTTCCTAAAAAGCATTTATCCAGAAGCAAAAAAAAAAAAAGAAAAAAAATGAAAATTTGTTGATGCTTCAATTCAATCTTAAAAAGGATCTATGGATAACTTCTTTAACCATTGATTTTGTTATTGATTTTATATTGCATCTTGATTTGATATTAGTCTTCCGCAAATTTGTCGACTGTTTCACAAATGTTTTTGTTGCATATAGAATCGTATTAACCAATCATGCTACCATTGCATCTGCGGAAAGAAAGTTTTTCAAAACTAAAGTTATTGAAGAATTACCTAAGTTCAACAATGTTACAAGAAAAGCATAATGGTTTGACAATATTATGCATAGAGAAAGATATGCTAGACAAAAATAATCTTGATACAATTATCAACGATTTTATATCTAACAACACTAGAAGAAATAGTTTTTTAAATTAGTTGTTTTTGTAAAGGCTATATTCTGTTTTTGTTAATATTATTAATAATTTGTGTAAATGTTGTGACTAATTTTGAATTGTTGGTATATTTGTGACTTTGAGGATCTCTTTTTTCATCTTGTCCCTCTCCCAAAATATATTTCTAGTGCTATTTGATGCTTTTACAGATTGGGCGTCCATGGGCTTCCATTTCCCACCGGACTTCCCTAGTCATATAAGAATTATAAGAATCCAAATAGCATCATCATTCGTATTGACACTAACAATTTTATATATATCACCTTTTTTGGTATTCCGTTTAACCCTTTCGGCGACTTGATTTCATATGTAATATATTAAAATAAAAAATTTCATTACAAAGAAAAAGTCATTCCCTACATTGTACATGACAATGTACATGACACAGTCTTATGCAACGCAAGCAATACGATGTCGTATATGATTGAAAAGAAACAAAATGACATATTAGTTTTTTGATACCATTTACTTTATATCTTGTTTTAAACGATAAGTGGTTCTAATTGGTTTGAATGACATATTGGGAACTGATAGATTCCATCACTAAGATCAACATCATCGATAGGTTAAATCCAAAACTAAAAGTTATGCATCTAGAATCAATTGACCCTTTCCATACATATTAGTGAATATAAGCATCGACATATATACCAAAATTCGTAGTCTTAGGGAAAAAAGCTTGACACCTTTATAAAAATATATTTAGAAAGAAAACCTTTTGTTTATATCTTATATACATGTAGACCCTCTATCTTATTAGAGAACATATTATCGTGTTATATACAATTAGATCCCTTACGCACCCTACACCCCTATAATACTTGAGCTTTACTTTAACGTCACGTCCTATCAACACACCCTTTTTCTTTTAGTAGTTATACCATTCCTCATACCCCCACACCCCTTATGTTGATTTTTTTTCTTTATATTAAAACAAAATTAACTCATTAAATTAAACTTAAAATACATAAAATAAAATGACACAAAAATAAAATAACACTAAAAAATAAATGCACTAACATATATATGTTTCACAAAATCGGAACGAAGGTTAATACTATGTTACGTATTGTTGAAATATTCGTTTTGTATAGTTGGTGATCTATTTCTTCGGAAACTTCATCTTTGTCTTCTGGAGCCTCATAGTGATGGACGGCATGACATTCGTCTTTCAAAAGCATATTGTGCAATATGATGCACGCATACATAATGTAACTTAACTTCTTTACTGTTAATGCTCATGCCTGAATTGCAAGTATTATTCCCCCGTTTCTTTATAACAATAAATGCATGTTCCACATCTTTTCTAGCTGATTCTTGCCTTTCTTTGAACAGTTGCAGATGTGGATGGCTTCACAAATATAGAAAACTCAGGGTATATGTCATCAAGAAGTTAATACCCTAACCTATATTTCATGCCATTGGATACTCTAGTGCATTTCCATTCTTTAGATCATTGAAGATAGACGATTGATTGAGGACATTGATTTCGTTCATAGATCCTTGCCAACCAAAGAATGCATGCTAAAACTGACAGTCTTTTGAGACAATCGTTTCTAAAATAATCATCGGTTGCGAATAATCACCTCGCATGTATTGTCCTTGCCATGCAGCAAGCAACTTTCTCAAGGTCAATGTGTACAGTCAAGATTCCCTAACATTCCAAGAAACCCATGGGCCAATTAATGCAGCTCGTATATATTTTGTACGTCTTCATACGTAGGTTTACAAAATATTGTTTGTCGTAAAGTCTAATCATACATTTACAGAACTTATACAAGATGGATCGAGAACTTTTATCTAGCATCACAAAGTACTCCGTCCATAAATCAATGCATCTCCAAATCGTTAGATATTCGGAGGAATAAATTACTCAATCGAAAGCACAACCTAAGTCTTTTGTCGCTGAATTGGGATTGCTCGGCAAAGTAGTCTTCCACAATATGGTTATGTACGGCTTACCAATTCATACTAAAACTACTCTTGATACTCTAGGGGAAAGAGTCGGACCAATGTTTTGTAACAACAAATTTATTGACAAAACCATTTCATTATAAATCACGACGGTACGTTGCATCACCATTGCGTCATCCAAGGATGTGTGTTCTTATTGAAATGATGTATTTTCTTAAGCATTTTCTAAATAAGAATTAATAGTATATGAAAAGAAAATTTTGAGTTGGTATTTTGAAAAATATTTGAGTTTGATATATCTATAACGGATATACATAAATAACGGATATATATATATATATATATATATATATATATATATATATATATATATATATATATATATATATATATATATATATATATATATATATATATATATATATATATATATATATATATATATAGGGTTGGGTTCAATAAGGGACTAAAATTATCCATGGTACCAATGGACTAATCTCGATCGTCGGAATCAAAATCATCAACGGCCAAAAAAATAGGTTGTAAATTTCTTACGTCGACGCACATGTAGAGGATTATAATAAAAAACCCACTTAATTTTTTTGGTTTTTTTTATTTTTCGACATTATTCTTTTTCAAAAATAAAAACCGAATATACCAAAATTCATAATTTTTTGTCCTCTACAAATAGACATTCATATTGATATATAAAAAATAAATTATTTTTTATAAGTACAGCTCGTCTAGATTCACATGTGAATCTGAACTGTAAAAATTTGAATATGAATAATTATTTTATTTTTAAAACTTTTACTACTTCAATATTATAACCATTTATAAGTAATGCATTTGATTCACAAGTAGATTTACTAATATTTACACGAAAATTTACTTATATTCACATATCAATATCATATACTATTGAGAACTTAATAATAAGTTTTTTACTACTTTAACATTTTAACCATTTATAATGAATTTACTCTGATTCACAATTGAATTTACTTACATTCATACAACAATTTACTCAGATGCACATATCAATATCATATGATATTTTAAATATATTTTGTAATATGAATATGATTAATCTACTTAGGAAATTTTTAACACTTCAACATTTTAATCATTTATAATGAATTTACTATGATTCATAACTTAATTTCATTCACATTCACACAAAAAATTATTCAGATTCACTTGACAATATCATATGTCATTGTGAATGCCAACAGAGAATAACATAATAACATGTCAGATTCACATGTGAATCTGAACTGTAAAAATTTGAATATAAGTAATTATTTTACTTTTAAAACTTTTACTATTTCAATATTCTAACCATTTATAAGTAATACACTTGATTCACAAATGGATTTACTCATATTTACACGAAAACTTATTCATATTCACATATCAAAATCATATAGTATTGAGAAGTTACTTAACAATTTTTTACTACTTCAACATTTTAACCATTTATAATGATTTTACTCTCATTCACAATATAAATTATTTACATTCACACAACAATTTACTCAGATTCACATATCAATATCATATGGTATTTTAAATATACTCCGAAATATGAATATGATTAATTTAGTTAGAAAATTTTTAACAATTCAATATTTTAATCATTTATAACAAATATACTATGATTCATAAGTTAATTCCATTCACATTCACACAAAAATTTATTCAAATTCATATGACAATATCATATGCAATTGTGTGTGTCAACAGTGAACAGAATAACAGTTCAGATTCACATGTGAATCTCAACTAGTGGAAATTTCGAAAAAAAAAGTCATTTTTTATATATCAATATTGATCTCTATTTGTAGAGGATAAAAAGTTATAAATTTCTATATATTCAGATTTTTTTTCGATAAAAAATAATCCCTAAAAATTAAAAAAACGAAGTGGGTTTTTTTATAATCCGGTAGATGCACTTCTACCGTAAAGTGTATAATCGTGTGGATGAGATTAGTCCCTTGGTACCATGGTTTATATTAGTCCCTTGTTGAACTTTTGCATATATATATATATATATATATATATATATATATATATATATATATATATATATATATATATATATATATATATATATATATATATATATATATATATATATATATATATATATATATATATATATATATATCAAGGTTGTAGAAGTCGCTAGGCGGTAGGCGGGAGGTCGACTAGGGCCTAGGACTAGTCGGTCTAGGCGAGGACTAGTCGGCGCTTAGGCGGGGAGTATTAATGGTAACAAAATTTATTTTTTCAAATTTAGATATTACCAATATCCCTAAAAAATGAATAAATAATTATAAAAATTTGCAAATCAAAGTGTTTAAATATGTAAGTCATCAAACATCATAATGTTTAGACTCATTAATGACATTTTTTATCATTTTAATCATCGATAATTGTAATTTAGCCACCGATTATCATAATTAATGATATTTTCTAAATTTAAAATTTAAAAATTTAAAAATTTGATTTTTTTTAGAGTTTGATAAATTTTTAAAATTTTTAAAATTTGAAATTTTTTCAAAAATTTTGAAATTTTGAAATTTGAAAAATTGAAAATTTTGCCGCCTAGACCCGCCCAGACCCGCCTAGGCCCGCCTAAACCCGATTTTGACCGTCGTTGACCAAATCAGCCTAGCTTTACCGCCTACCACTAATCGTAGGCGGAACCCGCCCGCCTAGGCCGACTTTTACAACACTGATATATATATATATATATATATATATATATATATATATATATATATATATATATATATATATATATATATATATATATATATATATATATATATATATATATATATATATATATATATATATATATATATATATATATAAGGTTCAAATGAGAACAATTTCAATAATTATTGAAATTGAGAACATGAGAACAAATATAAGCCACACAATTTTATAAGAAGCCCTCATCCGCCCCCTTCCACCGCAACCACAGCCAAACTTCTACGCACCCACTACCACACATCTCCATCTAACCCGACCCACTCCCGCTCCACCTCACCCACCCCATCCTACCCCCCCCCCCCCCCCCCCGCCCACCAAAAAAATTTTATTTTTTACCAATCACTCCCGCTCCACCCCACCCACCAGCACCCACCCTACCTTACCCACCCCACGCCACTCCTACCCTACCACACCCTCCCCGCCCACCAAAAAAATTTTAAATTTTTTACCACCCAATTCCGCTCCACCGCACCCACCAGCACCCACCCTACCCTACCCACCCCATCCCACCCTTCCGTACCCTACCCTGCCAACCAAATTTTTTTTTTTACCATCCACACCCGCTCCACCCCACCCTTCCCTATCCTACCCCCTACCCGGCCCACCAAAAAAAATTTAATTTTTTTACCATCCACACCCGCTCCACCCCACCCTTCCCTACCCTACCCCACCCCCGCCCACCAATTTCCTTTTTTTGTATTTTTTTTCATACTCTCGCTCCACCCCTCCCATCAGCACCCACCCTACCTACTCACCCCACCCCACTGTACCCTACCCAGTCCACCAAAAAAATAAAATTTTGAGTAAATTACAAAAATGGTCCCTGTGGTTGTCAGGAACTTTCAATAACGGTCCTACTGTTGAAAAAATCAACATAATGGTCCTCATACTTAAGATTTAGTTTCAAAAATGGTCCAAAGGCCAAGTAAAATGACCGTTTTACCCTTTTTAATTTCATTTTCATTTTCTTTTAATGTTTCATTTATTAAAAATAATTAAAAAACCTCTCTCTCTCTCTCTCTCTCTCAAATTCTCGGTCAACATTATCTTCACCCCCAACATCGATGATTCAATTGAAGATTAGTTGTTGGTACAACTTGGTACAACTGTTGAGTTCTCTCGCCAAGGTTTTCCTTTATTACATTCTACTTCTAAATGACGTGTATTCAAACTTCTTGAGAGAAAATTTCCATCGTATTAACTACATCCAGGAATATATGGATTTCTCACCACACGTGGTCCTACTGGGACCTTGTTGGCCTTTGGGCGAATGAATATCCTGCAACAAGTCAAGGTACAATTGGTGAAGGGATTTTGTACTTGGTGAACAGTCGGAAGTAGGCGGTGGTGGAGGTGGTTGAACAGATGGCGGCTGTGGTGTATGTGTGGTGGTAGGTGGTGTAGTAGGAACTTATCTGCTACCCCTTGCATAGTTGCACTGCATCTACGCTCCCATCTAGGCATCTAGCTCTACAGAATCACTTGAATCCACACCATTCGAGTCATTTTCATCTTTTCTGAGAGTTTCTTCCGCCTCGACTGTTGCAGATGCGCTTTCAAGGCCACCATTTGCATCCTCAATAGCATCAGCAATTCTGATACCCCTTGTTGAGACTGATATGAAAAAGTCACTCGTTCCTGCTTCAGAGGATCCATAAACGGCGGGTCGTTTCCCCGAATTTGACTTGGATTCTGATGAGAGCTTAAATTATCACCATTGCCACCGCTGGACATGAATCTCGATAAAATGTGGTCCGTTTCGAGGCTTGAAGCGCGAGGGTTGAAGAATGGGTCAACATCTTCGTCTTCATACACGCCATTATTTATCAAATTCGAGAAATACAAACTAGGTGCCGATGGTTGACGGTTGAAGATGAAGAGGAAGGATGAGGGAAGTACTGCTAGAGAGAGAGGGGGTGTGGTAGGTTATTTTTTAAATTATTTTAATAAATGAAATATTAAAAGAAAATGAAAAAGAAATTAAAAAGGGTAAAACTGTTATTTTACTTGGTCTTTGGACCATTTTTGAAACTAAATCTTAAGTATGAGGACCATTATGATGATTTTTTCAATAATAGGACCATTATTGAAAGTTTCTGCCAACCACAAGGACCATTTTTGTAATTTACTCTAAAATTTTTAATATTTTTACCACCCACTCCCGCTACACCCCACCCACCCTACCTTACCCACCCCACATCACCCTACCCTACCCCGTCCACCAAAAAATTTTAATTTTTTTACCACCAAATCCTGCTCCACCCTACCCACCAGCACCCACGCTACTCTACCCACCCCACCCCACCTTACCCACCTATCCCGCCCCACCACGAAAAAATTAATTTTTTTTTACCTCCAACTCCCGCTCTATCCAACCCACCAGCACCCACCCCTACCTTACCCACCCCCACCAATTTTTTTTTCACTCACTCCCGCTCCACCCCACCAACCAGCACCCACCCAACCTACCCACCACACCCCTCGTACCCTACCTCAACTACCTCCATCCCTAACGTACCATCACCCCGCCCACCAAATTATTTTTTTAAATTTTTTTACCACTCACTCTCGATCCACCCCACACTAACCCAACCCACCCGACCAAGCAGCACCCCACCCTACCTTTACCCTACCATCACCTCGCCCACCAAATTTTTTTTTTAATTTTTTACCACTCACTCGCGATCCACCTCACCCACCATTCACATGTGCATATTCACAAGTGAATGATAGATTTTTAATCAGATATGAATAATAATGTTATGAATAATAATGTTTAATCACATGTGAATAGTTCAATCATATGTGAATAACAATGTTTAATCGCATGTGATTAAATACATATGATAGGAAAATTTATTTAAAATTAAAAAATTTGTTATGTACATTTTTACATATGAATAACATGTGAATAACTTAATTATATGTGAATAACAATGTTATAATCACATGTGAATAATAGGGTTTTATCACATGTGAATAGCTTAAACATATGTGATCAATAATGTTTAATCACATGTGATTAAATACATATAATAAGAAAATTTATTTAAACATAAAAAATAATTATGTACATATTTGCATATAAATAACATGTTTTAATCACATGTGAATATGTGAATAACAATGTTTAATCACATGTGAACAAGATTTCATAATCATATATGAGTAAGCGCTTAATAACAATGTTTAATCACATGTGATTGAACAAAAAAAATATCACATGTGAACAAGATTTCAGAATCCATATAAGATTAAGCGCTTAATGGTACCTGAACAAGCCTGCAACTCCTTGGACTTCGACATGACAGAGAATAGGGATGTGAGACTGGTTTTTTGAGTTTGGTGGCGTATTTTGAGGTCGGAGTGAGTGCAAGGACCATTGGTAGGCGGGATTTGGACGAAAGTTTCTTTCAGTCATTTTGTCGAACATCTTAGGTGCATGACGTGTGTCTCCATATGTGATCAACAATGTTTAATCACATGTGATTAAATACATATAATAAGAAAATTTATTTAAACATAAAAAATAATTATGTACATATTTGCATATAAATAACATGTTTTAATCACATGTGAATAACAAGGTTTAATCACATGTGATTGAAGAAAAAAACAAATCACATGTGCACAAGATTTCAGAATCATATATGATTAAGCGCTTAATAACAAGGTTTAATCACATGTGATTGAAGAAAAAACATATCACATGTGAACAAGATTTCAAAATCATATATGATTAAGCGCTTAATGGTACGTGAACAAGCCTACAGCTCCTTGGACTTCGACATGACAGAGAATAGGGGTGTGAGACTGGTTTTTTGAGTTTGGTGGGGTATTTTGAGGTCGGAGTGAGTGCAAGGACCACTGGTAGGCGGGATTTAAAAATAAAAAATTCATTAAGCACATATTTACATATGAATAACATGTTTTAATCATATGTGATTGAATACATGTAATAACAAAAATTATTAAAAAAAATTTCTATTTAAGCATATTAACATGCAAATAACAAGCTAATCATATTTTTCTGTGTATTCAAGTTGCCGTTCTAAAGAAAATGTGAATAACATGGTCTAATGTGAGTAACATGTTTTAGTCATATGCGAATAAATTATTAAGAAATAAAAAGTTCGTTATGTGCATATTCACATGTGAATAACAAGTTTTAATCACATGTGAATAATAGGGTTTTATCACATGTGAATAGCTTAATCATATATGATCAACAATGTTTAATCACATGTGATTAAATACATATAATAAGAAAATTTATTTAAAAATAAAAAACTCATTTATTTACATTTTACATATGAATAATATGTTTTAATCATATGTGAATAGCTTAACCATATGTGAATAACAAGGTTTAATCACATGTGATTGAATACATATAATAAAAAAATTATTAAAAAATAAAAAAAAATTAACAGGTTTTAATCATATGTGATTAAATATTGTTATTCACATATGATTAAACTATTCACATGTGATTTAAATAAATTTTCTTATTAAATTTTCTTTGAAGCATTTCATCGAACACCTTTAGTGCGCTGCTTGTTTTGTTCGTTTTATGATTTTCCCAAAACCATTTAAAGTACCATAGTTGAACAAATAGCTTCATAACAGATACAATTAATAATCAATTGATCATTTGCATCTGTCACTACACAAAATGTAATTAAATACGATTTAAGTATGTGCATGAAAACAAAAAGCAAAACTTAAAATAACATTCTACAAAATATGCAAAAGCTTATCAAATTGCTCAAAAAATCCTAACATTTTAGTAAAACTAAAACTGCAGCTATCTCAACAACTCATCTCAAAACCAAAAGACGTTATTTACAAAGGAACTTATACCTTACATACATATACAAGATTACGAAGCTTTGGAAATGGATAATTTATCATTATCGACTCTAAATCAAAAATTACGCATTGAAGGACTTAAAACTATTTGAGGCAAATTGATAATTTATCATTATCGATGTCAATCAAAGCATACCCCTTAACCTGATCTGAGCTTTCCATCTGGACTGTCATTTGCGATAATCGTATCTGATTCAACAAATCCTGATTCAATCACAGCTTTAGCTTATTAGAAGATAATATACCTACTGCACTCGTTCCATTTGCACCATTTTGCAATTTCAAAGCCAATCAGGTAGCCGAATCAACCAAATCGACAAGACCTCCTCCAAATCTGAATTTTTGAACATGATGATTGTTTCTCACAGACTTACGAGACGATGTAGCAGAAATCAGAATCAGAATCGATTGCTTCCGTCTTAACCATCGATTGCTTCCGTCAGAATCGATTGCTTCCATCAGAATCAGACTTACGGGACGAAGTTTCTCATCGAAGGAACAACGATGGCAGAATCGTGTGGCTAGAGGTGGGGCACCAGCGTCGGTGAGGGTGGATGTTGAATCGTCGGCTTGGATTTGGCCGGAGAAGAGAGATTGGATCGATGGTCACCGGATTCGAAGCAGTCGGGAAGTTTAGGCAATGTTACGCACAGTAATTTGGACAATTAATATTAAATGATACTTTTGGTCAAAAATTGGTATTAAGGAGGCGAATGCAAGTTTTTTTTTTAAATTGTGTGGTCGAAAATTGTTCTCACGCTCTCATATCAAAAATTGTTCTCATTTTAACCTTCCCCTATATATATATATATATATATATATATATATATATATATATATATATATATATATATATATATATATATATATATATATATATATATATATATATATATATATATATATAGAGAGGTAAGATAAAATGAGAAGATATAAAAGGTTGAGAATGTGAGAACGAATCTGAGCCATTTATTTTCTTAAATCTAAGGCTGATATTACCGTGCCATTTATGTAAACTTTTAAAACTAATTGAATCAAAATGTAACTTTTAATTGGACATTGGGGTATTAAGGTAATTCTACATTTCAATTCCAAAAAATCAGCTCGTAATCTCAATTACCAATCCTAAAATCTCTCTCTCTCTCTCTTCTCTCTCTCTCTCCACCGTGAATCAATTTAAAGATGGAAAACCCTAAATCTTCTTAATCACAATCCACCAGCCTCTTAAACTCAAACTTTTCATCGTCATCATCATCTCGCTAGCACATCGTCATCGCTGTTTGCTGCTATTCGGATCATCTCTTATGCTAAACCTCACGTTCTCCAGCGGCTGTACGTATTTCTCTTCCACTACAACTCGATTTTCCAGTTTTTTTGGAGCGTATGTTTGCGCCGTTTTATTGATTACGGACAAATAAAGATGATGTTATGGTAGATTGCGGCTGTATGTACGTGGAAAGAAAGAGACGAAAAGGGGTTATCAGATCATCTCGATTAGGTATGCTCGAAATTAAATATAACATTGACTGTGGTGGGGTTATCAGATCATCTCTAAGCTCTTACCTTCTTTGTCGGATGTTTTTATTTCCTTTAAGAACCGAACTTCATATTCCACAACGATGTGTACCTGGAATGTACATTGTTCTAGATTTGATTTGTTGCTTTTTAAACTATGGAAATATTATATTGGTTTTTTTAATCCAGCACAGCACCAGGTAGTATAAATGGTTGGGGATGGTTTAAAAACTTAATACTAAGTTGTAATACTCACGTATATTTTGATGCAAAAAAAGATAAATTGATGTTTTATTAATATTTAAGAAATTTCTAGTTCTTGTTTATGATCACAATTTTGACTGTTTGCTGACCATGGTGAGTATCACAATCATTGATACAATTTGGAGAATATGACAGTTATAATCATTTATAATTAAAGGTGAATAAAGATTATCTGATTACTAAAATAATAGTTATAATCATTGAAGATTAATAATACTATATATGTATGTTTTTTTATTAAGTGTTTAAGTGTAAATCATTGATGATGAGAGGTGTTAATCATTGATGATTAACACTGTAACGTCTATTTTCTATTATCATTTGTAATCATCAGTCATATGCATATACATAACATTATAATTTATGAGTTGATTATATTTTGAATGTGTTTGGACTTGATTTTGCAGGTGTGAATCCAATAATATTAATAAACATGAGTGCCCCTCTTTCTTTTGTGTGTAATGGCAGCAACAAGAAAAATCAAAGCAAGAATAATCATCGGGAATGCAATATTTGCTTTAATGATTACTAATGAATATAATATTTTTATGTTTGTTTTATTCATTTGTGAGTACAGCTAAACTAGTTTTTTTTCTTTTACATTGTCTTTTATTCATTAATGATTACAAATGTATTGTTTACTTTTTATCTTTGTGTTATAATTACAATTGTATTAAAAAAATTTGGTACTTTATTCATTTTAGTATTTATTGTTACTTGTAATCATTCATGATTAACACAATCATAAAAAATATAAATTTTAAAAATTCTCAAAAAGTTCATTCTTAAGTATATTTTATTCATTGATGATTACAACAGAATTTTGTATAATCTCTATAAAAATACTATAAAAAATTAAATCACTAAAATTATAAAAATATTTTTTTTGTATTCATTCATGATTGAAACCGTGAAAAAAAAGATCAAACTATTAAAATTTCGAATTTTGACAAGAGAATTGATAAAAATATTTTTTTAATCTTCTATTAATAAAATAACAAAAAAATCAATTAATTCCTTTATTTTAGGTAACAGCAATCGTAATCTCTATAATCATGGAAACTGAATAAATTAATCTCATGATTATAGGAAAACATAATTATTTAAGATTTTTAATTAATTAGACATATTGTTAAATTACTATAATATCCCTATAAAATGATTGGTCCAGAATCATTCTCGCAATCTCAACCTTTTAATCCTTCTCATTTTAACCTCTCCATACATATATATATATATATATATATATATATATATATATATATATATATATATATATATATATATAGTAGAAACCAGTGTGTTACACAGCTGATAACTAAAAATAGTTTATATAACTGAAACCATTTTATTTAATTATAGGATTTATACATACATACTAGCGGTGTATCCGCGCGATACGGCGGCGATTAATATTTTCTTTCGGCAAATAATATTTGATAGCGGTTAATTTTCTTTAAGAATGCGTTTTCGGGTTACAAACAAGGGAGAATTTCGTATATATCCTTACAAACTTTTTCAATTACGTATATATCCTTATAAACTTTCAAATTACGTATATATCCTTAGAAACACTAAAAACTCACTTGTATACCAAAAAATAGATTTCAATAATAATTATACATTTTAAAAATTAAAACACTCATTTTAAATTGATATTTTGTTACCAAAAAACTAATTAATATGAAACATCAGGAATCTACCAAAACTACCTTCTCTCAAAATCAAAACATATTTCTTCTTAGACGGGGTTCTGTGTCACGGCTTCGCTCCACCAACGTTAAACCCAAAATCGGTTTACTATTCCTTACTAACACTGATCTCCACTTTGCTCCTCTGTGGGAGAAAACCGGTTCATTCCCGTGAATCTGAGGGCGTCTTCGAAAACTAATTCATTCCCAAGGAAAAAGCTTAGAGATCTCCTCCGCCTTCTCGCTACCGTCCTACTCGATGGCTCCTAAAGCTAAAAACCAACAAAAGAATACCGATTAAGAGAATTTTAGACAAGTATTGAGGATCTAAATTCTATATGTATTCGAAATGAATTTATTTCAAAATCAATGAATTCAGAGGCTCTTAACCGATGAGAAAATCCATTGCACCACATCTTATGCAGCTTCAATTCTAGATGAACACAATCAATTTTATAGATGGTAGTTCCAAGAAACGGACCTCCTCTTGCTAAACTCGGGAGGTGAAGATAGCAGTAGATCACGGTACGACATCAACAAATGCGATCACGGTACGTCGACATCAACAAATGCGATTATCAAGCAATGCGATCACGGTACGACATCAACAAATGTGATCAATTCCAAAGTCACGGTACCAACCAACTAATCGATCGAATTGAATATTCCTTCCCTAACTATCAAACGATTGACTCCTTTTATTGTATCGATTTGAAGATGCAATCCGAAACTAACAGATATTTGCTTCCATTCTTTTTTCTTCCTTAGATTTTTCACCATTCATCTATTAAACAAAATTTTGCACAACAGTCCCCAGATTAACTTAGACTACAATGGAAAACAATGTATAAGGTAGTGGCTCGGCTACTGGATACTAGAGCCTTCTGTTTTTGTCACCCCTCTTTCTCTCACACCACAACGACCCGGAACAAGTTTATTTGACCTTAGTCTTGTATCTGTTTCATTGTTCTCACGGCTAATTAAGGTAGTGTATCTGTTTCATTGACCTGAGTCTTGTATCTGTTTTATTTGACCTTAGTCTTTGCACTGAGTACCGAGTAAAAGAGTTGTGATAGTTCTGTTTGTTTACACACAAAATGCTAAAATAATACGTAAGTTTTAGTTACGACAAAACCACATTTAAAACTTAGTAAATCCAAAATAATTGTTGACAATTACAGCGAGATTTAACTGCGTACTTCTTCGAACACTTTTCGCACTTCCATTTCTTCTCACCATGTTTCCGACTGAAATGCTTCTTAACTCCGGTCTGTGAAGTCGTGATTGAGGACTCTGATTATGGAATGACTGCGTTTGGGTATTTTAGTCTTTTGGATATAATCTCATTTAAAATCAGTTTTTTCATTTTTAAAATGTTTAATTATCATTAAAATAATATTTTGGGTATATAAGTGAGTTTTTAGGGTTTATACGGATATATACGTAATTTGAAAGTTTATAATGATATATACGTAATTAACAAGGTTTGTAAGGATATACACAAAATTCTGCCTAAAAAGAAAAGTACGTTTTGTTTCGGCTAATAGGAACCATGCAACATGATGGACGACAATCATTTCAACAAATGATTTTCAGGAGACGATTAATTAATTATGTAAAAATGTCATATTTCAAATGATGTACACATATAATGGTTATTAATTGTTGTTGGTCGGTTTTTTTAAACGCATATTTAATTTTCTTATCATAAGTGAACAAATTGAAAAGGAATTACATAGATTTTTCGTTTGAATTAAATTTCAATAAATGAAAACGAATTATATAATTTCTTTCGATAAATAGTTTACGGTTAGCCATTGAAATTATGATTAAAACGTCAAAAGCAAGAAACTTTCATGGTACAAAAAGTTTCGTGTTAGAAAAATAAAGTTCCACATACATATGCCAAGTTTACAAGTTTTATTTATGATAAATGAATGTTAAAGTCTTTTTATCAGGATGAACATGCTACCTTTAAAATTTTTGTGAACCCGAGATAAAATGTTTTCGGTAAAACCCTTGCCACCAACACCCCCTATTACTTGCTTATGTCAACTTTGTGCCTTAAAACAGTTAAATATTTATGCAACTAAATATCTCATGCTTTGACTATATGCTTTCCAACTTTGATGTTGACGAATACCGTTAAGGTTAAGTATGCTCAACTAAAGATTTTAATCTATTAACTTAAATATTACAAAGTCTAAGTTTGGATGGCAGCAGATTGGTTGACCAACTTCTAAGTGCGAGGTGGTTAAAATGTGGAGTCTGATCTTTCCTTTAACCTTAGTGTCAGTGCCAGTGCTAGCGAAAATATGTATTATGGACTGTGGTGCATACAGACTTGTGAGCCCAACTAGATGATGATGTGTTGGGCTTGCGAGTCCTAGACACAAGAAATTCTAGTCAAACGATTGTCTTTAAATAGATCCCTCAGCATGTTTGTAACCCTATCCTGAAAGCATGCTTGATGACTGCAATTATAGTAAATTATATCTCTAGTTAATTCCTGGCTTAGCTCGATTAATATCGAGTGAACCATGTTAAATCATTGAGTGCTCTTATTTTTCTTTGTATCTTTTATGTTGTGTGTTTATCGCGTCTAATTCCTAATAATACGATTCACATGGGAAGGAGAAAGCAAAGAAATAAGGGAGGACAATTATTGGTGACAAGAGCACATATTTAATATGATTTAAATGTACTACAACTTTTTACAGGTATATTAGTTTTCTTAATTTCGATAACAAACTACTTTCTGTGTCACTAACTTTAGGGAGACCAGTTTTTTGGCTTTTGATAACAGGGATTTCGAATATAAGATCACCAAGTGCTCAAGTTGGTGTTTATTAACATACAAGTTATAAAAATAGTGGCATATTTAACATAACTAATTTACATGTGTATATTGACATTACATAAATCCAGTGGCAACTCATCAGTGATTTATATATCTGGTTACGAGGGTGTATATATGTTAGTTTTAGTAATCAGATATGAATAAGAATAGCTTATTATGAAAATCAACTAAAAAAAGATAGTTGTTAGCTATTATTACGAAGCTTAGAGTTTGGATCTTAGATTTATCGATAATGACGTTGGATAGAAAGGGGCTAGATTTTGACGGTTGCTTCATTGCATATATAGCTAGGAAGTTGATCACCCACTCAAGGACGATAGCATATTAACCTAGCATTAGTGATCCAAGTCCTTGTTATCAAATGAAAGCTTTATCTTTCCAAAGTAAATACTCATTCGAGCGTCAAACTTAATTTTGTTGATTATACTTGAATGATATATACCACAAATACAAGACATGTAATCCTTAACTTTTCGAGGAATCATTCATCAGTGGTTGTGAATGACTGAATTTTTTCAATCTTTTCGATCTTGCTTCCGTAGGAGTAAGTCAGAAAGTAGAACCATCTGATTTGATCCGTTCTCAATAGCCATGAGATGATCATCTTACGGTGATCCTTTTGTCGACGAATGCTCCTATTACACTCGTAGTCTCTGAAGGATGAGAACCAACTATGTGACATCTACACCGAGAATTCAAGTATTGTATACGTCATTAGTCTGATCCTTTGTAGGAACTACCCGTAATAAGAACTTGCAAAACGGATCTATTTATACTCAGTCTTTGTTTATACGCCGATGTATATTCCTCGTTTCTCCAACTAACTCACATGAACAGCTAACTTTTTCTCCAGTCACCATTTAACATCTATATGAAGATGAGTAAGAGGAAAAGGTAGGAGGAAATATGATTTCTCAAAAAGGATGCTAGACAGACGAGCAAAATCACCAATATCACAAGAATGCTAGACAGAGACGCAAAATTATTCCTTTGGTACTTCAAATCTTTGTTTTTCCAATAATTCAAGAATCTTTTGTTTTTATTTGAAGTCAATTTCCAATGTATTGGGTTAATCTTCCTTTATTTCATGAATAAATTTAAATTATTTGTATCTACTTTGAACTTCGAGTTTATTGAAAGAACCTGCCAGATCATATATATCCGTTCTACAAAAGACTCCACTTAGGAACCTTAATAGCCAATTTCAAATAACATATCTTTCGTAAAAACGTGTGTATAGTGCTTCTGTACCTCCTCGTAAAACCCTAATGAACACAAGACATTAAAAGTTGGGAAGTGGGAATGTGAGGCGAAACAATTCGGACATTGCTCAGTAACACTACCCCTGGGTGGAACATTGAGATTAGAAAAAAAGGGTTCGGATATATATATATATATATATATATATATATATATATATATATATATATATATATATATATATATATATATATATATATATATATATATATATATATAGGGTCGAGATCATGAGAGAACCTAAAAAAACCTAGGAACCTAGGAACTTTTTTTCTACACAATATTTTAAAAAAAAAAATTACATCCAATTTTTTTATTTAAAGCGTCTAAGAGATTTCTAAACCCTAAACCCTAAACCCTAAACTCTAAACCTAAACCCTAAACCCTAAACCCATATGAAAAAAAATAAAAAAAATGATTTTTTTGCATCCAATTTTTTTATTTAAAGTGTCTAAGAGATTTCTAAACCCTAAACCTAAACCCTAAACCCTAAACCCTAAACCCTAAACCCTAAACCTTAAACCCTAAACCCTATACCTAAACCCTAAACCTAAACCCTAAACCCTAAAACCATATGAAAAAAAAATTAAAAAAATGATTTTTTTTGAATTTTTTTTTTTTTTTGATATCTTCTAGATGCATCATAACAAAAATTTTGGTATATTTTTTTTTAAAAAATATTGTGTAGAAAAAAAGTTCATAAAATGGGTTCTTAGGTTCCTAGGCTTTTTTAGGTTCTCAATTGAACTTTACTCTATATATATATATATATATATATATATATATATATATATATATATATATATATATATATATATATATATATATATATAGAAGTAGGTTCCATTGAGAATGAAAATTATGTTGAGAATGCGAGAATGAATCTCAGCCACATATTTTTTCTTGCCGCTCTAATGTTTTGGCGCCGTCGGAGCGTTGACGCTCTAACGACGAGATATATATTATTATTCACATATGATTTTCACCACCACTTCCACCGTCACCACCTTCGTTACCACCACCATCATCGTCGCCGCCACCACCACCGCTGCCGCCGCCATCTCTACCACCACCGTCGCCGCCGCCACCTCCGCCAACGCCACCGCCACCAACCACCACCACCACTACTGCCAACGCCGCCACCTCCCCCACCATCGCCGCTACCACCTTTACCACCACCTCCACCATCGCTACCACCACCCACCGCCACCACTACCACCTCCATCACCGCCGCCACCGCCGCCACCTTCGTCACCACCCACCTCCACCAACACCGCCACCCCACGAACACCGTCGCCACCATCACCACCATCATCACCACCCTCTATCGCCATCACCATCATCATCGCCACCCTCTACCACCATTCCGACCACCACAACCATATATGTATATTTATATATGTTTATTCATATATGATTATATGAATATTCATATAATCATATATGATTATTCATATATGATTATATGAATAATCATATATGAATATACCTATTCATATATGAATAAATCATATACGAAAAAAACCCAGCTCCTCGTCGTGGAGCGGCGAGCGTCAGCGTTGGCGCATCTAGTGGCCCAGATTTATTCTCACGTTCTCAACATTATTTGCATTCTCAATGGAACCCTCCCCTATATATATATATATATATATATATATATATATATATATATATATATATATATATATATATATATATATATACTAGTTGTAAGACCCGTGTATTACACGGGAAGATATAAGAAAATTTGTTAAATAATAAGATCTAAACATTGATAACTTTACATAATGAATTTTCGATAGGATATGACGAATTTAAAAACATAGATAATAAAATATGTAATGTGTTAATAAAAAAAAAACTTCGAAGTACAATGCTAGAACTAAATGACATTTCCTAATTATAATGTCTTGATAAAGAAATGGAAGTACAATGTGATAATTAGGTTAACTTTTCAAAGTATAATGTCAAGGTGAGCGATAACATATACTTTTAAAAGAAAAAATGCCACTACCAAATTAAAAAACAACATGAGTGGTAACAGACTAACAGAGTCCACAAGTAGTAAAAGATAATAAAGCAAATAATGTAAAAATAAAACCACGAAACATTTAAAACCAATGCTTAAATGTCTTTTTAGAATAAATGTTTCTGACAATATACAATGTAAAATAAGTGTCTTTTTATAATAAAACAAACAACAAATGAACAATATACAATGTAAAAATAAAAACACGAAACATTAAAAACCAAGTCCTAATGTTTTTTTTCGAATAAATGTTTGTGACATAAACACTCTCCACAAGTAATTTACCATAGGTCTCTTATTCTACCAGCCCCTTTCCTCCAACATGATGGTTGTTGTTTGACCATCAAATGATGTATGGAGTTGTACAAAACCTGTAGCAAGGAGACAACAAAATCTAAAAACAGAAAAAGGGCATGCTCCTATAGAAAAGGTGTGCAATAAATAATGTAAACTCGCATGGCCAAAATTATGAAAATAGAAAAAACCTTGCGTAAATAACCATATCATCAACTGAACATTTTAAGTTCCAACTATTTGAGTTATAAACCCACATCTGAATTATGCAATTGTAGTATAACTTTCATTCAGCCCTTTTATTTAAGCCTCCTACGTTGCTATTTCTAAATAAATTTAGAAAGTATGTTGCTATTTAAAAATGGCTAAATACAAAAGGTAAATTGATTTTTTCAAAAAAGTTTAAAAGCATGTTGTTGTTTCTAAATAAATTTAGAAAGTACGTTGCTATTTATATAAAACTTCCAGAAAGTACGTTTCTATTTTCCGGTGGTTACCCAATTTCTTTGAAAAAGGAATCATCTTTTTTCAGCAGCTTTCCCCTATTTCTTTGAAGAAGGAATAATATGAAATGTACAAGCTACAACTCCAACTATACATCTCTGTTATTCATGAAGCAGATACTCAAGATGGATCCATGATTCAAGAACTCTATCAAAATAACCATCATTAGAAAAACAAAAACTAAAATGAAAGATGCAACTAAAATTGTAATTTACTAAAAACAAACAAAAACTAAGAAAAAAAATCAAAGTTGCGTTATTAGACAACAGATTAAAAGTACATTGCTAATTCTTACATTTAAACCATGATTGGGCTCAATGTAATTTCTTTTTATTGCCTGCTATAACATATTACTTTGAGTATGTATTGCATGCACTTTAATATTATGAAAATGAGTAACTTATCTCATGAGTATTGTGCATCAGAATATTGACAGCTTCCCTAGCCTGATAGAGCTCTTGTACGGAATTCATCATACCATCCCTTATTTTCATTCAATATAACTTCTTTAGCTGGATTTCTTGATCCATAATATCCATCTACAAAGAGACATGTTTAGCTGGCATGAAATTTTATTTTAGGCAGGTAAAAGAACACTACTTATGGCTATACTCGACAATTTAGTTGAATCTTCTTGATATTGAAAGAACTTATGGCTCACTACAAAATCCCAAAATTGCATTATACTTTCAAGTTTTTTCTCGTTACAACATTATACTTTGATAAGTGATTGTACCCGTTCCCTTGTAAAATTCCCAACATGTCCTCCTTCACTCAATGTTCGAACGCCCAAAACAACTGCCCCCTTGTTTCCGATGTTTCCGCCGCATGACCACCGCCTACTATAAGCCGCATCACCCCGACACATGTTTCGGTTTTCGATATCTTATTTAACATAAACAACAAAAATTCATGTCATACATGTTAAAAAAGGAAAAAAAAATTAAAATCAGAAGTAAACGCATATATATAACATACCTTGTAGTTTATGGAAATCCAATTTGAGAGACGACATTGAGTAATTCCTGTTTCCTTTTCAAGAACTTAGTAACATCCTACTTCTTTTTCACATATTGATGCAATAATAGGGGGTTGGAGGATTTGCTTCAACTTCAACTTGTCATACAGAAACTTCATGAATTGTTTAATCTTTAAAAATTAAAAACACACCAAAATAAACATCATTAAAATCATGTGAATTAAAGAAAGGAAAAAAGAATGATTTACGGTTCCATCTTTTGGTGTATCTTGATTTGTGGAATCATGTTCATGAGTGAGTAAGGGAACTTCTTCAGGGGGGAATTGTATTTTTGGAGGGTTTCTTAACGGAAGATTACTATCTACAATGTCAAAAGAACCTCCAGGAGGTGGTGCAAGCATTTGAAATACATATGTGTACAAAACAATTGCACCCACCTAAATAAACCAATAACTTTGAAGTTTTGTTAGTAAAATTAATGTAATTATATGTATAAATTATAATGACATAATATTAGCTTACCCATTGTCCAAATGAGATGTAAGCGTTTCCATCACGAGTGCATATAGCAAAATCACCAAATGGGTTTGATTTATCGCGATATAAAGCTACAATTAGAAAATCTCACCATTCGATCATTTTTTTTCAAAAGTGATGGCTTGTCCAAGTTGAGAGAAGATCAAACATGGAAGAAGAAGTGAAAACACCAACTGCATCGAACAGAATTGATCAGTTTAAATGGAGAAATTGAATCATAAATTGTGATTTGGGGATAGATTTGATGACATACCTGCATTTCATATAAACATAATTGGACTTGGTAAAGTTGATACCTTTGATTATATGAACATCAATGGCCAATACCCAATATCGAATTTGAACTCGTCTAGGTTACGAAAGCTTCAAATGTAGGTTTAGAATTTTAAAGCTAATCTCATTTAATCTCTTTTGTGGCGTTAGAAAATGACGATGCAATACGTGATTGTGATGGTGGTATGGCGAGATTTATGGTCAATCGGTTTCTAATTTCTTGTAATCTCCTGATTTACCGTATGGGAGTTACAGAGCATGTGTTAATGAAAGACATTAATGAAAAAAAGTAAATTTTTTGAAAATCTGAAAATTTGAGAAAATGACAAGTGTACAAGAGGCCTTAGAAGATGACATGTGGCACTTTTAGTTACTTATTTATTAGGATAGGATATATATCTATACATTCTTATAAAGCAACCCTCTTAATGCCACTTGGCAATTTTCTACAGCTATACTTTGACATGTGGCATATTTCTAGCGTGCTTCTAATATGAATTCCCGCTCAAAAGATGAAGGCTAAAATTAAGGAAGTGTTATCTAACCGTTTTTGTAGGATTAATTGCAATCTTAATTTACTCATACCAAATTTCCAATATGAAGGCTAAAATTAAGGAAGTTTACAAGGCGTCAATCAAATATCAATCCTGCTGTATTTTTATTTCCTTCCTAAAATTTTCTCACGTATGATGAGTTTTCGAAACCGTTCCTAAAATTATGCTGTGAAATTTTGCCTGATTCCCTAAATCACGGCTCAATCTTTACCTTCCATTTTGAAATTTAAAATCCGCTGATGTGCACGAAGGGACGGTTCTTTACTTTTGATTTCAGTGCGTTAAATATTTGAGTATTGTGGAACAAACTTAGGAGTTTCAACTAGATCTCTTCGGATAATCCGAGCTCTTTCCTTCTTACCTTTCTATTTCTTCACCGGAGATGATGTAGAAATAAAAGAAGACGAGCCAAACCCTAGGGGCGGTAAGGCGGATTTGAGGGACGAAGAGTTCTTATCGCTTGGTTCAGTAGATTTTGGAGATGACGAGGTGTTCTGTGCTTTAATGGCGGTCAGATGGTGAAGGTGATGGGCGGGATTCGTGGCTGAAACTGATGAAGGTTGAACATGAGGGGAAGATTAATGCCATTTTAATTTAGAGGTAATGTATGCACATCTTCGGTTCAAATCAAATTTAAGTTTTATTGGCAAGGGAATTTTAAATCTTTTGATTCTTGATTCCTTTTAATGGAAGTCCTTTATGGGTTTAAATGATTTGATTATGGGTTGTGTTGATAGTCTTTAAAGGATTTGATTATGGGTTGTGTTGATAGTCTGATCTTGATTTATTTTTATGGCAGATTTGTTGATTTTCGGGGTTAGAAGCAGCATGAAATCAGGTGACGTTACTTCTTCAATGCTTTGAAATTTCAGGTTTGATCAATCTTTCTAACCTTGAATCAAGCCCAAAACTAACAATTTTTTTTTAACTTTTATGAATATTTTGTTGATTTTGGGGTTTGGAAGCATCATGAAATCAGGTAACGGTTTTCTTTATGAACCCTTGATCTTGATCTATGAATCCTTTTCAACAATCTCTTAAATTTTGTTTTTATTGATTATTATTATGATTTTTCATATTTTAGAATCGATTACTATGATACTTATTACAAATATGTTTTTTCAACTTTAAATTGGATATATGCGTTAAGATTTTTGATACTGGAGGAAGCCGATTACCAAATCCCCAAAAAATAGCAACAAACTTAGAGATTTTAAAGAAGAGCAGCAACAATACATTTTTATAGCTTCTATCAGTTATTTTTTCCTAAAGATGGAACCTTCAAGGTCAAACTGGATATTTGATGAAACTTTGACTTTTAAGTTGAACAAACTAACGTTTATTTTTGAAATTAATTGGAATTCTTCTATTTTGTTTTAGAGTTTTCATAAACGAATGATACATGGATGGTTGATGGCCAAAAAATAAATGTAAGTTTCCGCACTTGCTGGTTCATTGTGCTTTTTAATATGCATAAAGAGTTTTAAGATGTCAAACTAAAAGTTCTATTTGTTTGTTCCATTATAATATCACGTTGGACTCAATGTTGTGTCACACCCTTCTTTTCTCTGTCTCAGAGTCACCCTGTTGTCAACCCTACTGTTACGTCACTGTTAGATGCCGCCATTATCAGATGTCGTCAACCCCACTGTTCACCAATGTCTGGGCTGTGTCTTTACACCAGGTAAATGCGTAAAAATTCAAATTTGATCTTTAACTATTTTTGCTAAATGAAAGCTTCTTCATCTTCAACCGGTGACAGATTTAAGAAGTGTGGTTCATTCATCTAATTTATTCTCCAAGACGTATTCACCGACCTATGTAACAGTTTTCTTTTAAATTCCATGATATTTTTGTACTCAAGTTCGTTTTTGTTTTGATTTTCCATCAGATTCACAAACTCAGGTTCGAGTTTAAGTATTGAGAACAACTTTCGAACCGCGAAGCATCTCATTTCCAACTTTTGTCTTGATTTTGATTTTCCGGTCTTCCATCTAATTCTATCTTCTGATTTCCCAGGTTCGAGTTCATTTTCATATATTTCAAAGGGCTTTTCCATCATATACACATTAGTAGCCTATTAAGGCAGACAATAAAAGCATTGGTTGAGCCGCACATAGAGTTCCGGTACTATATTTGGATATGTTTCTAAAACTTTATTTTCTATTTTCGGTTTGTTGTTTTCTATTTTGGAATCAGTCTGCATGAGCCTTTTTTGTAGAAATTTAAAGTCATCTTGAAATCTATGAAGGAATTAATCTGGAGAAGCAATAGTTATATAACAGTTGAAGCGTGAAATGTGAGGGCATTTTCTTTAAACTTACATACTCTTAATTTTGTCTATTGGAACATATGTTAAATTTGGTTTCAAGTCTTTTTGTGAATTGAATTCTTGAAATTATATGGTTTATTTAAGGTTCTTAGATTTTGATATTAATGTTAGTAAACCCATCCTGGTAAGCAATTTATATGGCTCAGATTACGGTTAGTATTTGGAATATATTTTAAATTTTGCTTGAAGTCGTATTTGCTTTCCACATTTTTAATATTTGTTCAATCTATTTATTAACTGTTAGATTCCTTTCTTCCAGGTTTACTCCAAAATTCTTTTTTTGCAAAGCTCTTTAAAGATTTAGTTAGAGCGTGTTTTAACCCTATGAAAGCTGGATTTAACCCTATATATTTATACAGGTTTAATTGTTTCATTTTCATCTTTCGGTAGACGAATTGTTTAAGTTTTGTCTGGTTTATACAACGTACTTTCATTTATTGGTCTAATATAGCATCCTACTTTTGTTTATTGGTCTAATATAGTGTCCTACTTTCAGGTTTAATACTTGATGTTTTATGAAGTAAAGAAAAGATAGTAGTGTTTTCCTTGATGTGGGAGGACCTTTGGTGCGGCTCTAATAATGACTATGATTTTCCTTTTCTTTATTTTCTTAATTTAGCAACTTTCTATGAGAGGTCCTTGCTTACACCCTTTATTAGGGCTTTTATACAGTACACCGTGTTTGGCTCTTTAGCAAAAATCTTGCCAGTTATAGCAGTGTACTTTCATATATTTGTGTATTATAACATATGGTTTTTAGCATTTAACTTTCCAAAATAATTCATTAATATCATAGTACTTTGTAAGTTATTGTTTATTTGTGTTATTTTGATTTCTCAACCCGTGAGTACACGGGTTAATAATCTAGTATATATATATATATATATATATATATATATATATATATATATATATATATATATATATATATATATATATATATATATATATATATATATATATATATGTATGTATATGTATATACATATACATATACATATACATATACATATACATATACATATACATATATATATATATATATATATATATATATATATATATATATATATATATATATATATAGGGGAGGGTTCCATTGAGAATGAAAATAATGTTGAGAATGTGAAAATGAATCTGGGCCACTAGATGCGCCAGCGCTGACGCGCGCCGCTCCACGACGACGAGCGGGGTTTTTTTTCGTATATGATTTATTCATATATGAATGAATATATTCATATATGATGGAGGTGGGTGGTGACGAAGGTGGTGGTGGTAGCGGCAGTGATGGAGGTGGTGGTGGTAGCGATGGTGGAGGTGGTGGTAAAGGTGGTAGCGGCAGTGGTGTGGGAGGTGGCGGTGGTAGCGGCAGTGATGGAGGTGGTAGTGGTGGCGGTGGGTGGTGGTAGCGATGGTGGAGGTGGTGGTAAAGGTGGTGGCGGCGGTGGTGGGGGAGGTGGCAGCGTTGGCAGTAGTGGTGGTGGTGATTGGTGGCGGTGGCGGCGGCGGCGGTGGTTGTAGATATGGTGGTGGCAGCGGTGGTGGTGGTGGTGGCGACGACGGTGGTGGTGGTAACGAAGGTGGTGTAGGTGGTAGTGGTGGTGAAAATCATATGTGAGTAATAATATATATCTCGTCGTTAGAGCGTTAACGCTCCGACGGCGCCAAAGCATTAGGGCGGCAAGAAAAAAAATATGTGGTTGAGATTCATTTTCGCGTTCTCAACTTGTTTTTCATTCTCAATGGAACCTACTTCTCTCTCTCTCTCTATATATATATATATATATATATATATATATATATATATATATATATATATATATATATATATATATATATATATATATATATATATATATATATATATATATATATATATATATATATATATATATATATATACTTGTTAGGAATCGAACTGGGTACACGCAGCGGAAACACACTATCACACACACACACACACAAACTCACGAAAATAAAGCAAGAAGAACACAAGGATTTTTACGTGGTTCGGATTCGGTGCAAATCATACGTCCACGGGCTGCAACTAGAGAAATCTTATTAACTCAATATGATTACAATTTACAATTGTTTGCCGCGATTAACAAATGAAGAAAACAATCCTATTTATAGGATTTTAGAGCCGTAATCGTTCCTTTGTTTTCTTTCTTTCACATGTGGGTTTTAATATTAAATTATGGTAGGCTCATTTATGCTTTTCACCAAACACGGCACAGACACATATATACAATTCAATTGCAAATTGAATTGTAAACCAATTTACAGTTATGGTCCTTGAGCTATAAACAATGTGTCAAATTGTTCATGGTTCCACCAAACCCAACAATCTCCCACTTGGAGACATGAACAATACAGTAACTCCAGTAATCTTCAACCAAATCAGTCTTTCAAGCTTCCAGTTCCCAAAAACAAGCTAAGACACAGTCAATTTCCTAGTTGCAGCCGCCCCTCATCATCAAGTACTAGAAGGGCCAGTTGAAGCTCCTACAAGCTCCAACTCAGTCGTGGTCAATACCGCCATCGACTCATCCCCTGTCTCAACCGGCTTGGACACTCCACCGGATCCAGAGATACACCGAGGACCACTAACACTCTCCAAACTTTGCAAACTTCCAATAGGAGAGAATTTTTCAGTCTTAGTCTTCAAAACCCAACGGCTCTTTGTAACTGTACCCAGAACACACCCCGTGCTTTCACTGTCACAAAATCCCCTGAATGGTTTAGACTTTCCGACTCGTTCAGCTAACATCCCCTTGGCTCCAGAATTCATGTTTGCAAAATGAACTCTCTTAGCACTAGATTTAGCGAACCAGATTTTGTCATGCTTAATGGGGACGGTCATACTTCCCTCAGCAGGTACCTCAACCATATACAATGACCCACGCTTCATACCTTGAGCAATCACCGAATTACCATTGACCACCCTCCATTTACCACCACCAAACCTTACTTCCATTCCTTGTTTATCCAGCTGACTAACATAAATCAATTTCTTCTTCAGCTCCGGAATCACCCTGACATTCTTCAGGTTCCATGTAGTTTCCAATGAAGTAACCAGATCAATATCTCCCATTCCCGTCACTTGAAACGTCTCGTCATTTGCTAACCGTACCTTCCCAAAATCTCATTCTTTTAGATTCACCATCGTTTCTCCGTTGTCCATGGCGTGAAACGAAGCCCCTGAATCCATGACCCAAGAGTCTACACAGTTTTCCATACTTAGTATCAGTGCATCATCCTCAGACACACCCTCAGCACCAGCAATGTTCAATTCTTTCTTTGGACATTGACTCTTAACATGTCCCACCTCTTGGCAGTTCCAGCACTTCACATTCTTCCTAGTTCTAGAAGAACTTCTTCCTCGGCTCCCACTGTTCCTGCTATTCCTTCTACCTCTGTCCATATTCAATAACGCAGAAGAAGATGATTCACCTTGATTTTTGCGTCTGATATCCTCGCCCAAAACCAAGTCTCTAACCCCTTCAAAAGTCATACCACTAGCTCCCACGGAGCTAGTAACTGTTCCGGACCAACTATCAGGTAGTGAAGCTAGCAGCAGTGCAACTTGAGTTTCATTATCAAATTTAATTCCCACAGATGATAATCTGGATACAATTGAATTTAAATTGTTAATGTGAACCGTAACTGAACTTTCATCATTCATCCTTGTAGTGAACAGCTCCCTCATCAAGAACACCTTGTTAGCCGCCGACAGTTTCTCATACATGTTCGTCAGAGCATCCATCATATAACGCGTTGTGGTTTCCTTCATGATGTTGAAAGCAATGCTCCTTTCCAACGACAACGTAATAACCGCCTTAGCTTTCTTGTCCTTTGAGTTCCATGCATCTTCAGCAGCTTTTTCCATTCTCTCCGGTTTGTCTCCAAGTACCACGTCCAAATCTTTCCGACATAGCAATGCTTCTATTTGCATTTTCCACCAACTAAAATCAAAACCGTCGAACTTCTCGATTACAATCTTGTCTTCAGCCATTACGACAAACAAGAAACAAATTGAGACAATGAAACAGACACAACAATGGTACAGGCCTGACCGATTCGTTCAGTATACTCGTGTGTGACAGAACAGTACCCTTCAAAGTACCAAGGCACCTTTAATACGATTAATAGAAATTAGTTTCTGATGTGGAAGATCAGACAAAACTGCAACCACAGAGCATACTCTAATTTCTAAAACCGAGACCTCCTCCGAAACCCGAAGCTCTGATACCAGTTGTTAGGAATCGAACAGGGTACACGCAGCGGAAACACACTATCACACACACACACACACAAACTCACGAAAATAAAGCAAGAAGAACACAAGGATTTTTACGTGGTTCGGATTCGGTGCAAATCCTACGTCCACGGGCTGCAACTAGAAAAATCTTATTAACTCAATGAGATTACAATTTACAATTGTTTGCCGTGATTAACAAATGAAGAAAACAATCCTATTTATAGGATTTTAGAGCCGTAATCGTTCCTTTGTTTTCTTTCTTTCACATGTGGGTTTTAATATTAAATTATGGTAGGCTCCTTTATGCTTTTCACCAAACACGGCACAGACACATATATACAATTCAATTGCAAATTGAATTGTAAACCAATTTACAGTTATGGTCCTTGAGCTATAAACAATGTGTCAAATTGTTCATGGTTCCACCAAACCCAACACTACTATACCTAATAAATAAAAATAACAATTGTCATGTGTCCATTTTTTAAACCCTCTTCTCTCTTTGACACTTGTACTCACATCCTGTTAATTATAGCATCATATCCGAAAATGATTAGCAAGGATCAAGCCTAAATGTCAGCATATAATCTTAATTCAAATTAACAGTCAATCAAATTCCTAAAAATTTGGAAAGTTGTTGCATATCGAATCCAATCCTTTTATTAAATACAATATAATTATGCTTCATTGTTTTCACCATAATACCCATCCGATTTTCTTCTCTATTCTCCCTTTCTGCATTTTGTTCTCTACTCCTGCTCTTATTTGTTCGTGTTTTAACTACATGCACCATTATTTGAAGGTATGTTTGTACTATCAAAACTTATACACACACATTACAACAGACACATACACAGTAAGCACACAATTTTTATTTTAAAATTGGAATTTTTAAAAAATCTCTATGTGTTATACTATATCTAAGTATGTGGGTGTGTGTTCATATTTGTCTGCGTGTGTGTTGAGTGTTTTTCTGTGTTTCTGAAATTATATATTATTTTTTTAATGGCGATTTCTGTGTGTTTCTATGAGTCTGCGTGTGTGTTGTCTGTGTTATTAAAAAAATCGATTGGAGGTAGGATGTTATAAGGGATTTACTAATGTTTTCTCTCATAAAGAATAAACAGTCTCGATTCCTTATTGCTTCTCTTTATGCCTTTTAGTCACTTTCTAAATAAAATTTCACAAACAGTCCCAAAATATCTCACATATGGCAATTTAGTCCGATAAATTATAGTTTTGAATTTATGGACTTCTATATAAAACGAGTTAAGAAAGTAGTCCCTCCTGTTGTCAACATTTATTTAGGCATTTTACTTTACAAAATATAAAAGGACCAATTCCATTCCATCTCCAATTCCATCATATCAAAGTGTTAAGAGTTATAATGAGAGATACCTAGGTATTTGTCAATGCGAGCCTTCACAATGCTTCCATCAGGACATGTACCTTTAATATACGATTTTATTGAAAAATATCTGTAATAATTCTGAGGTAACTTTTTTCCACAAAATTTTTTCGGTCTTTTCTCTTTAACAGTCTGTTTCTGAAACATGTGTGTGTTCATATGGTCTTTATGCAATGGTAATTGTGTTTTTAGCATTGTCGTCTGGATGTGTATCTAATTACAACATTCTACTTTGGATTTTCTTTAATTACAACATTTTACTCTGTGTTTTGTAGCATACAAGTTTTCCAATTATCTGATTTTCGGGGCTAAATGCAAAAAATAGCAATGTACTTTTAAGTTTTTTCCTAATACAGTATCCTTCTTTCATTTGAGTGAATGTGCATTGCTATTATTAAAGAAGCAAATAAGAGTTATAACAATACTTTGTTACAATTTTTAGAACTAGAAAAATTATTTTCAAATGGAAAATGTGGGTTGTGTGTTTGAAGAAGTTAAAAAATAACAATAAAAAGGCGGATTCTACATTTGGAAAAATACCAATGTAGTTTTGAGTTTTATCCAAATATAGCATCCTTCTTTCATTTGAGCGATTATACGTTGCTATGTACTCATATATGATACAATCATAAATCATAACCGAAGTACCGAACATAGTTTCGGCTGTAGAGATTAAGAATCACCATGCGTTCGTACTTGAAGATCCGTACAGAATCCAATCGTTGAATGAATTATACCCGCGGGAACAAAGGGAAATTGAACAAACCGAGAAGTTGATGGCTTATTGAGAAGTGGATGGTTGTATGCTAAGGGAAATTGAACAAATCAACTCCCAGAAAATGCAACAATGACATCGATAATAAAGTTAATAACTTACTGAGAAGTGGATGATCGTATGCTATTGGACATGAGTTGCGGACAGTAGGGGCGAAACTAGAGTGACCAGCGTTGCTGCAACGAGGTGGCTGACTGTCGGTATGGTCGACGTTGCTGTATAGTGAACTGAGCACGCAAACAGCCAATTCTGGTTTTCATTTAGGATTTTAGTTTAGGGCATACTAGATACTTCCGTTTTCTATAGGAAATAAAAAAATATTAAAAAATGTATTTTAAATAAAAAAAAGTCGGGTAATGACCAGATAAACAAAAAAAAATCAAAAATACCCCCCTTCACGTATGTCAATGCAGTCGCTTCATACACCACATCCATTCCAGTGTTAAATATTATTAAAATGTGATAGAAAAGTATTTATTTAAACATGATCTTAAATAAACTGTTTAAGGGGCTTTTGAAAAAAAAAATAGAACACCATAGCAATATACTAACATTCAAAAAACACGATATCTCCTTTACCGTCTGACGTTTTTCTTATCCAATTTGTACACTGTACCAATCCTTGCGTTAATTATGGACTTTTTTTTACATAAATTTTTCTTCATTCAATATACAAATTACATATGTGTAAGGTAAAAACTGATGCTATGTTTCTCCTAATTTAATAAATTAAAAAAGAGCATTGTTTTTCATTTTTGGGAGTTATTTTGAAAATTTTAAAAGTCTATAAATCTTTTAAATCAGTTCTATTCGCCAAGTATTTGGGAGATATGTAGCTTTTCCACTAATTCCTCTCCTTCAAACAATCCCCAATTCATTTTGTTTCTCCTTCTATCGGTGAAGCATACTTTTTAAGAATTCTTTTAAACAAAATCAAAGGTCCAACATCATTTGATGATATACTCACGGTTAATGGACATAAATGTCATAGTTTTAGAGATGCATGTTATGCACTACGACTTTTAGACGATGAGATGGAATATATCGAAGCCATTCAGGAAGCAAGTCAGTCAGGTTCTGGTTATTATCTATGGACTTTATTTGCGACCATGCTACTGTGTAATAGTTTGTCCAGACTAGAATTTGTATGGGAAAAAAATGGGAATACTTGGCTGATGGCATTCTTTACAAGCAACAACTTATACTAAAATCACCAGATATAGAATTTTTGTCTTCATTATTAATAAATCTGGAAATTATATTTTATTTTCATCATTGATTAAATTTTATATTATATGTTTTAAGTTACTACATTTATTATTTTCTAAATTATTTTAATATGCTTAGTTTTTAAAACTTTTAATTCTACATATTTGTTTATTAATATGCTTAGTTTGTACACATTTTGCAGGTTTGTCACTGCCAAAATAACAAATTAAGAACTTAACTTTGTTTGAGATTGAGAAAGTATTGCTTCGTAATAATTCCAGCCTACATAAATTTCCAATGATGCCTTATCCCGACAATGACTCTATATCTTCTTCAAACAACCACTTGATTACTGAGGAGCTAGGATATGACATACAAAATCTACAGAACGAGTTTGAAAATCATTTTGTTGCATTAACATATGAACAACGAACTGTTTTTGACAATATCATGACTGTTCATGAAAACAAAGAAGGTGTGTTTTTCATTTATGGATATGGTGGAACCGGTAAAACCTTTCTTTAGAAGACATTATCTGCAGCAATCAGATCTAAAGGTCATATTGTTTTAAATGTTGCTTCAAGTGGGATTGCATCGTTGTTATTGACTAGAGGTAGAACAGCGTTCGTAATTCCTATCTAAAACCAGAAAAATTTATCATATAATATAAAATATCAAAATAAACAAAATTCACAAATGACAATTTTATCATCTGCAATATTTATATTTTTCATATTATTTTATATATTTTTTAATCGACCCGTGTATTACACGGGTTTTTAACCTAGTGTGTGTGTATATATATATATATATATATATATATATATATATATATATATATATATATATATATATATATATACTAGGTGTATACCCGCGTAATGCAGCGGGCGGCAAATAGTTCGGTGAATAGTTTCATGATGGCAATTTGTTTTAGGTAAGTCTTTTGTAATTATTTCCCTTTCGGTAGTAAATTGTTTCCTTTTGTCAAGTAGTTGATTTATTTTGCCAAGTAGTCAGCTAACACAATATAACGTAAAATATTAAATGAATGATGTAAACAGATAAACGCATTACATTGCCAACTTTGCATTTAGAAAAAAAATATACGGCGTTTATGTACATATATCCAACAAGATCAAAGGCGGCGTTTATGTAAAAAAAACTTAAATCAGCATTAAAAAGCATCTAACTCTTGTCGGAATATAGCAGCACCACACGGTTAGTTTCTTTTAGGTATGAGTTATTCGATTTTTAGGTAATGTAATTTGGTAAGATGTATAATATATCATTTACAATTAGTGTACATGCACAATTCGGCAAGTGGCGAATAATTTTTCGACAATTAGCTTCTTTTGCGAGATTAGTTTAATTTTCGAAATATGTCATGTTCTAAAAGCATCTGATATTCTCTATATATCATTTCACAACACGCAAACCAATGCCTATTCTGCATCGATGTTGTTGTGATCAAAACCTTTTTATATCTATATTGTCTCATTACGTAATTCATTTGAAGTATCAATTTACCAAAATAGTATTACACGACATCCAACTATATCTTACAATGTAATTAGGTGATATGTGATGATTATAAAATTATATTTTTATTTTTAATAATTTGAATTTGGCCTAAAAATTACATTTTATCTTACAATGTAATTTGATGATTAATATTATAATGGTTGTAGTTAAGACACCGAACTATATCCTACAAAAAAATTACATCCAACGATGTTCAAAAAGCAAATAAAATAAAACTTCCTACATGCATTCACCTTTGAGTATACATTAAGAATAAACGAATTCGATGTTACTTTTAACCCACTTCATGATTCAGTTTATTATAGGTAAAATATATATGATAACTGAAAATACCATTTAAATACAAGAAATTTTCAGTCGTATAGTGAAATGTAATACCTAACTTTAATTTATAATAAAGTTATGTTAAATATATATACTTATATGAGATAAGATGAGTTAAAAGTATGAGTTATGATGTTTAGAAACTAATTTAAGAGAAGTAGGATGCTAAAATAGATAAAAGAAACAAAGTAAATGAAAAACAAGCCAACCCGGGTCGAGTTTGTGAGCCCGGGTCGTGTTCGAAGGGAACCCGGGTCGGGTCGATAAACCCGGACCGTGTGAGACTTGAATCAAAGGCGGTGGATGCGTGACGTAAACCGGGGCGGGTTCAAAAACCCGGGTCGGGTTCTGACCAACCCGGGGCGGGTTCTGCAACCCGGGGCGGGTTACTGTGCAGGTATAAATACCCATTTGGACCTCATTTCGTCATTTTACGAACCACAAACACCAAAACGCGATTTTTAGAGCAAGGAGGGTAAAAATTAGTCCTTTTGATCGAGGGCTTTGCTTAGGAAAAGGTTGGGGAAGTGGATTAAAACCCGAATCACGTTCTTGAATCCTTGATTTTCAAAGGTATGTGATTTTGATTTCTAGAGTTTCAAACCCTAGGTGCTCAAATCCGAGGGTATGCTTGAAATTAGCTCATGTGTTGCTAGTAGGTTGTTATTATATGTTGTATTGAGTCTCTATTATGATTATTGAGAAGTTTTATCGGTTGATTTGGTAAAACCCGCAAATCTTGGAAGTTTTGAAGTCATTGTATATGATGTTCATAGTTGTAATTCTTGTTAGCTATTAATTCTTGATCTAATGAGTTAGATGTGGTTAAATTGTTTTGAGAATGTTGAAGTATGATGTGTGATGTCGTTTTGAGCAGATACACATAGGAGGGAAGAAGATATACGAGACACGGGTGGACCACGGACTGAACAGACATCAGGTGAGTAGTTAATTGTTAGAAGAATTATGCTTGTTGATATGTTTAATACAGATAAGAAGTATGCTATGTTTTGATTGGTTGAGTATAACCAAATTTGAGTATATGGAATAAAGAGTTATAGTGTGTATATCACACTCGGGACTGAGATAGTCCGTTAAGTTTAATTAAGACGAGAATTTGTTTTAGACTATGGTGATACAACCAAGTCTAGCGATCAGGAGTCCGGTATGCGCATTTTGGGAGTTTCACTTACTAAACCAATATCAGGTGAATACGTATTAGTATTTGAGTTGAGTTATACTTGTTTATGCAAAGTGTACATGTTTTTACAAGAACATCTATGTATTGTGCTGTTATTATGAAGATTGAATAGTAGATTAATATCGTTATCCGTGAATAACAAACAATGAATTTAATATGAATACTGAGTAATAAAGATGAGTAGATGTTAGAGTGGCTGTGGTTAAGTGTCCTTGTATGGATTGTTATAACCATAAAAATTACTATGATTAAGTGTAACTTGTTTGTAATCATGAGTAAATACGAGAATATGATCGAGTTTATGAGTAGTACCGATTGTGGTATGTATTGATGAGTTGATGAATGTAAATTATTAATTGTCAAAGTAAGTTAATGTGTTGCAGGTTTCAGAACATAAGAGAAGATGGTTACTTGCTAGTGAGAATAGCAAGAGAGGAAGATGAGGATGTTCATTGAGAAGGATTTGTGGAGTATGATTAATATTTACTCACTAAGCTTTTATAAGCTTACACTTGAGTGTTATGCTGTTTTGCAGGTATCTATAGCTGTGATAGGGGGAGGCATGTGATAAGAAAAGACGGACAAGTTTAGAGCCTGTCCTTAGCCGAAGTAAATTTAATTGTAACACTTGGTCATATATTTTGTAAGGACCTTTTTGTGTAATTATTGTAATGATAACAGCTTGATCCTTGGTTTGAGTGCAAATATACCCAATTAAATGTGTAATTGTTTTAAAATTTTTGGGTGTACTTTGTATGAGAAACTGGGTGTTACAAGTTGGTATCAGAGCATGGTTTAAGCGAACTAGGTCTTTGAGTGTAGAGTCCTAGACTTGAACCGAGGAGAGAGAGAGCCCCTATCACATGCTTGGAAAAGATACCACTGCAGACGTTAGAGTATGAGTTGAGTATAACTCTTCTATCATATTTATTATTTGTTATATTCTATGGGTCAATACAGGTATTGAGACAGATGAAGGATGAGTTGATAAAAATGGTCACATTCGGTTGGACCTACAGAGGATGATGAGACGAAATTTTGGTTGATATGAGATATCAACTAATAAGAAGACGAGAACTTCAATTGATAATGAGATGTCAACTGAATACGAGATGAGATACTAAGTGAGATGAGATTCCAGAATGACGAGATTCCAACTAATGATGAGATGAGATCCCGGTTGAGGTGAAATTCCAACTAATGATGAGAAAGAGTATGAGTATAATCTGAGCATGAGCTAAGAATTTAGACATGTAAGTGTAGCCGAGTACATTCGAGAGTTGAGATCCGAAGTACGCAAGGTTCAACTAATGAGAAAACAAGATTTTGTTGCTATGAGTAACCGATATCGAGATGAGAACGTCGTGTTCATTTGAGGTAAGATTTACATATCACATAACGAGTTCTTTGTGATTTTATAATTAAGATTATAAGTGGTTGCTTGACGAATACTTAGCAACCATGGAGGAGAGTGTATAATGAATATATAAATAATGATTAATAGAGAAGAATAGATATTAGCGTGACTGAGGTAACATGTTCTTGCATTGATTATTATAACAATGAGAAATGTTGTAATTGAGTTCATATACGATTTTGCTATGTTGTGATTATTGTTGGAACATTTGACTGAGTAAACTGTTATGAGTATGTAAAAGTGGCCGAGTCAAAAGTGCATATTGGTTGTATAATTAGAGTAAATGTTGATATGATTGTGTTATAAAGTTTCGTTTAAAAAAAAATGTCAACATAAGGTAATTGAGATTAATAGATTGTTAAAATGAGTATATGTGAGATTGCAATCAAGTCTATGAGTATTACTGCATATGGTATTATGATTGAGTTGATATTACTAAGAATTAGTTAGTGTTTGTAAAGCTAATATGGTTGTAGATTCCGAGTCAAGAGAAGAGAGATCTTGCTAATGAAAATATATATATTGCTTATTGTTTCACAGATGAAATGAGATTTCTGTGCACGAGTACTTATGTGACTGAGACCACATATTCTGTGGGGCCACATGACTAGTACTTGTGATTGATCAAAATAAATGGCTGAGATAGCCAAAAGAGTATGAGTTGAGAAAAACGGTGAGTGTGTAGTTGATTGCACACGATAACTGATTATGAGTTGACATACTAAGAATTGAACTGTGTGGTTTGGAGTTGTCACAAAATGAGATATTTGTGACAGCGTTATCAGAGGACACTTGAGTAACCACATAAAGAGTACCTTGTGGTTATAAATTGAGAGAACCTAGAGTGGTTCATATAGGCCTTATTGGCTTAGAGATTGAGTAAGTTACTGAGTAAATATGGTTGAGACCACATAATTGTGGGACCATATATTGAGTAAATGTGGTTGAGACCACATATTTTGTGGGATCATATATTGAAAAAAAAAATGGTTGAGACCACATATATTGTGGGGCCGCATAACGAATAAACGTGGTGGAGACCACGTAATGAGTGCCTTGTGATTAGAGTAATAAAGATTGTTGTGACTCAGACAAAAGGAGGAGTAACGGTGAGTCTATATGGCTTGATACCATAGCGGAGACTCGCTAGAGTCAAAGAGGAGATGGATGAAAAATTAAGAATGGTACGAGGTACCATGATCTGATAAGAGGACGGTCCGAGGTACCGTGAGATAGTGTTGAATGATGAAACCAAAGGATGGTACGGGGTACCAAGAGTTAAGGCAGAATGGTTCTATAGTATTGTGCTTGCGTGTAGATAGACATGCACTTTATGATGATGCAGAGTAATGAGACATGTACTATCCTTGCGTGCGGGTAGATATGAACGTAGCGGTAAGCTTGTGTGGCTTGAAACCTACAGATTGAGAAAAAGACGAATTAGAGGCCGAGTAACAGTACGGGGGTACTATGAGATAGTATAGTGAGTAATACTGTTGAGAAATGTTGTTGTGAGAAAGTGCGTTTGTCACTTAGTCATGTTGAGAGTGTGTGAGATTTCTTTCATGTTGAATAAGACAGAATTCTATAAATGCATGATGAAAATATATGCGTTAAAAAGAGGATGAAAGTAATTGTAATTGTGATTGATAGGATTCGTTCCTTAGCAATCAAATCGATTACTGCCAATGAGAGAAATTTGTGAATGTCGGGATAACAAAACTACTTATTCGTATGAGACGATGGATAGTAAATTTTGTTATAATAATGTTAAGTTATTTTCTTGAGATTAAAGAGCTAGTCAAGTGATGAGATATGATTCACCATAGATATTGTTGTGTTAGATGTTAGTATTTTTAGTCGTGTGTAGAGATTTTGGTGACTTGTATATATAACCTATTTTGTGTCATTCAAATGAATAAGAGATTGAGATAATAATGACGAAGAAATGACGAGAGTAAAATCCTTACTGATGGTGTGTCAGGAAGAATACATGCGGTTGTGATAAGAATTTATTTGATAATAAATCATCGAGTTTGATAGAGCTAATGATTTAGTGAAATGTGATGTGGACTGTCCACATAAGAGAGGATGTAATGACTAAGTATATCGAGAGAAACAACATGAGTTATGTTGTTAAACTGAGATGAAGTGGAGTTATTATTGGTAGAGAATCATTGTACAGTTGAGGTGATGTAATAACTGAAAAGGGTCTTGTGTGACCAAAGTGTCGAGAGTTAAATGTTAAGTCCAAAGGAGACGTGAGTGAAACTCGAGATAGTTTCTGATATTTTATTATTCTGGATTTATATTCTAGTGTTAATGAGTTATGTAACGTAATTGAGACAGTTGAATGTCGGCATCTTTGTGTTGTATGAGTGTTTCTCCTATCTAATCGACGAGAGTGTGCAAACATGAGAAATCAATAAATGGCATGTTGCTATTGGAAGAGTAAATTGAGAGAGAATGTGAGTCAGGAATCGATGAGACCGTTTTCCTTATTAAATTAGAGTAAACCATTTCAAATAGATTAGAAATGGAAGTTGAATCTCAAATAGTTATTGAGATTAGTGTTATAGAAAGAGTGGATGGTACGCTGAGAATATGGCTCGATGTGGACAATAGATATAGGTGTGTGTAAGTGATGATAGTGATTGAAGTATCACTTGAAGAGTGAGGTGAGATACCTTTGTATCGGCAAAGCTATAACAAGGAAGTGCTCTGAAAGAGTGAATGGTTGTCCATGCGAAATGGTAACAACCAATGTGCTTATAGAGATCATATTATGAGAATAATGGCGGGCATAAAGATTTTATGGAAAGAGAAGTTGAATGAGAAAGTTTCTAAATATAATGTGAATTGAGAGAGAGCTTGAGTTCTATAGCTATATTATGAGTAAATAAGATGCGACAGTAAGTACATGTTATATGAGTTGACGAGAGGATAATATCATTATCATACGTGATATATGATTGCGGTGGTGAGATGGTTGTATGAGTCATGCCTAATCTAAGAGATTCCGAGGACGAAATCTTCTGAAGGGGGTAAGAACTTGTAATACCTAACTTTAATTTATAATAAAGTTATGTTAAATATATATACTTATATGAGATAAGATGAGTTAAAAGTATGAGTTATGATGTTTAGAAACTAATTTAAGAGAAGTAGGATGCTAAAATAGATAAAAGAAACAAAGTAAATGAAAAACAAGCCAACCCGGGTCGAGTTTGTGAGCCCGGGTCGTGTTCGAAGGGAACCCGGGTCGGATCGATAAACCCGGACCGTGTGAGACTTGAATCAAAGGCGGTGGATGCGTGACGTAAACCGGGGCGGGTTCAAAAACCCGGGTCGGGTTCTGACCAACCCGGGGCGGGTTCTGCAACCCGGGGCGGGTTACTGTGCAGGTATAAATACCCATTTGGACCTCATTTCGTCATTTTACGAACCACAAACACCAAAACGCGATTTTTAGAGCAAGGAGGGTAAAAATTAGTCCTTTTGATCGAGGGCTTTGCTTAGGAAAAGGTTGGGGAAGTGGATTAAAACCCGAATCACGTTCTTGAATCCTTGATTTTCAAAGGTATGTGATTTTGATTTCTAGAGTTTCAAACCCTAGGTGCTCAAATCCGAGGGTATGCTTGAAATTAGCTCATGTGTTGCTAGTAGGTTGTTATTATATGTTGTATTGAGTCTCTATTATGATTATTGAGAAGTTTTATCGGTTGATTTGGTAAAACCCGCAAATCTTGGAAGTTTTGAAGTCATTGTATATGATGTTCATAGTTGTAATTCTTGTTAGCTATTAATTCTTGATCTAATGAGTTAGATGTGGTTAAATTGTTTTGAGAATGTTGAAGTATGATGTGTGATGTCGTTTTGAGCAGATACACATAGGAGGGAAGAAGATATACGAGACACGGGTGGACCACGGACTGAACAGACATCAGGTGAGTAGTTAATTGTTAGAAGAATTATGCTTGTTGATATGTTTAATACAGATAAGAAGTATGCTATGTTTTGATTGGTTGAGTATAACCAAATTTGAGTATATGGAATAAAGAGTTATAGTGTGTATATCACACTCGGGACTGAGATAGTCCGTTAAGTTTAATTAAGACGAGAATTTGTTTTAGACTATGGTGATACAACCAAGTCTAGCGATCAGGAGTCCGGTATGCGCATTTTGGGAGTTTCACTTACTAAACCAATATCAGGTGAATACGTATTAGTATTTGAGTTGAGTTATACTTGTTTATGCAAAGTGTACATGTTTTTACAAGAACATCTATGTATTGTGCTGTTATTATGAAGATTGAATAGTAGATTAATATCCTTATCCGTGAATAACAAACAATGAATTTAATATGAATACTGAGTAATAAAGATGAGTAGATGTTAGAGTGGCTGTGGTTAAGTGTCCTTGTATGGATTGTTATAACCATAAAAATTACTATGATTAAGTGTAACTTGTTTGTAATCATGAGTAAATACGAGAATATGATCGAGTTTATGAGTAGTACCGATTGTGGTATGTATTGATGAGTTGATGAATGTAAATTATTAATTGTCAAAGTAAGTTAATGTGTTGCAGGTTTCAGAACATAAGAGAAGATGGTTACTTGCTAGTGAGAATAGCAAGAGAGGAAGATGAGGATGTTCATTGAGAAGGATTTGTGGAGTATGATTAATATTTACTCACTAAGCTTTTATAAGCTTACACTTGAGTGTTATGCTGTTTTGCAGGTATCTATAGCTGTGATAGGGGGAGGCATGTGATAAGAAAAGACGGACAAGTTTAGAGCCTGTCCTTAGCCGAAGTAAATTTAATTGTAACACTTGGTCATATATTTTGTAAGGACCTTTTTGTGTAATTATTGTAATGATAACAGCTTGATCCTTGGTTTGAGTGCAAATATACCCAATTAAATGTGTAATTGTTTTAAAATTTTTGGGTGTACTTTGTATGAGAAACTGGGTGTTACATGAAACCAAAAAATCCCAACGTGAAACCAAAAAATCCCAACCTAAATGTCCTTATTAAACAAAAATATATGCAAATTACAAAAATGATCCGTGTCTAATAAAATACACTTGTTAGAATTGGTCCCTGTGTAAAAACCTTACAGAAATGCCCCTACGTGAAAAAAATGCAAATTACAGAATAAAAAATATACTTTACAGAATTGGTACCTATGTAAGAAATTTTTTTGAATACACAATGACATATAGTCACACATAGAATTGCCTTCAAAGTATATGGTCAATATAAAAATATGTGTTCCCGCGCAATGCGGCGGGACACAAATTGTTGGGGGCGAGATGCTGTGAAGAAAAATATGTGTTCCCGTGCAGTGTTCATATACTTCATTTAGTAAACTTTTATAAAATACAAAAAAGTAGAAGTGCCAAGCTCTGCGCCATTTATAGATTTATCCACTGAGATTGTATTTTATCATGGGTGGGTGAGGGCAATTTTGGCAACTTGCAATAACTGAACATCATTTTGGTGCTTAAGATGCTTTTTTCAAAATTCATGTAATTGAAAAGCAATGGTTACTCTTATTATACAATTGATGTAATTAAAAAATTATACTAACCGATCAAAAGAAGTTTGATCATGAAGTCTCTCATTCCTCGTGCATTCTTCCTGAACAGCCATGCTTCTCTCCCTACGGCATCCCGATCCTTCTGGTTGCCCCAACTTTTTTGACCCACTAAATCCTTTTTTGCAAAAGCTAATTCGGTCATTGAAACAATCAAACATTGAGTGTCAGAAAAACATCAGGTAATTGGCTAGGAAGATTAGCTCAAAGTAATGACAATCATGGAAAAAGTCACTACAAAAAAACCCCAAACACCCCCCACCCCCCAAGATAAAAGAACCCCAAGAACATATCAGAGTCAACAAAAGATAAATAAATGACTTTAATTAATTTGACATTAGATATCAATTGAACAAACGAAAATTCCAAAGAATCCCAAATAATGGTGTGTAATAGAGAGGGGGACGGACAATGATAACCTGGTAAGTTTGCTTTGATGTGTAACTGTGCTACAAAAGCATTCCATGGTGGATACCCTACACCACTCCCACAAACATGACCATTGAACCTCATAGATAAAGACCTGCAAAATTTGTTTGATTGCTTATGTATGATGTCATAAAACAAAGATAAAAAGTGAATCGGTATAAGTGAATCAGCTTTCAAGATGCAATCATTCTTGACCTGCATAAGTAAATCAATTTTTTTGATCATTAGAATCATCAATTTATGCCAACCAAAAACCAAAAATCAAAAGAAAAAGTAATCTTGATCTGATTTGGCTTCAATATCTGAGAAATTCAAAGAAGACGAACCTGTTGGGCTTTAAATCAAGAGAAATTACAACCCCAAGAGTCAATCTTGAACAATTATATTGATTTGTATCAACGAAACTGCCCTGTAAAAATGGACACAAAAACATATATTAAAGGGATATCTTTGAAGTAGCACCTGAGGATGGAAACGAATCTTCGAATCCTACTACATGATCATTCACCAAATTAAAACACAAAAACACATGATGCTTCCAGCTTTTAGCGAAATCTGCATTTGCTAAAAAGGACAAAATCCAAAAAATCAAGAATTTTTAGTATTATGTAATCGAATTAAAATCTACAACAAATAGCGAGTGGCTTTGATGAAACCCAATTGAATGCTTTCACACAGTGAGAAGAAAGAGTGTAGGAAATAATTGACTTGGCAAGTCTACAGTTGGATAAAGTCTGATGTAAATACATGTCTAATGTCAAAAATCCAAAATCCAGGTGTAATGTCCAATAGCAAATCTGCCAAGTCAATTTTAAGCAAAAACTAAAGTAAGATGCAATAATATTAAGTAGTTTGTCCAAAAAACTAAAGCAATATGCTAAAAAAACACCTGGTCAAAAGCAATGTACAAACAATGAAATGAAGTTTGTCGCAATGAACCTTATTATAAAAACAAAACATGAACCTCAGATTAATGAAGTTAGACCTCCTAACAGTTGTACCTGGAGAATGGTTGAAGGCGACATGCTGTGGTTCTGGTGAGGACACCCATGGCGGTGGGTGGTTGAAGGCGGCACCACCACTATCAGTAACATGTGCATTTCAATTTTAAATCAAAAAATATGAGTCTACTTCAATTCGACTCATATATGGTTTGGAGAAATTAGCGCACCTGGATTTGGAGATACAGAAAGTAGAAGAGATACAAATCTCCAGTCACGTGGTACTACTGCTTCTGAGTAGATGATACAAATTTGTAGTCGCGTGGTACTACTGCTTCTTAGATCTGACTGCGATAACACAAAACCCTCAAACATAGGTTGTAGGTTGAGAAACCATGGTAATGACGGCTCCATATGGTGTGTATCAAAACAAACCTAAATTGTGGTATATTAGATCTTCTATAGGACCAAGAAAAAAAAAACTCAAACCAGAAAGAAAGAGGATTGGACGGAGATGGTATATTAGATCTTCTATATGATCCATATGGAGAGGGTTTGGCTCCTCCGACGGTATAAAGAAGCAGGGGAAATTTGAGAAAAAATAAACTTACCGTTGAAGCTTGGATTGTTAATACCTTCATTTAACCTGCAAGAAAAAAATCGGTTTCCGATATCAGCTACCCATTTCAAAAATCCAAAGATCCAAATCTAACTGGGTAATACGAAAACCATAGAAACCATTTCAAAAACCATAATCACGATCTAGATATACAGAAGAGAGTGATCGATGGTGATATGTTTACGAGAGTGTAGGGTTTGGCTCCTCCGGCGAGATAAAGAAGAGAAGAAATTTAAGGAAGAGGAGAAGCGATAATTGGGGAGTGGATTTCATAACTCTCTTGTATTTCAAAATTCAAAGTTTGGTATCCTCAAATCACGGATTTCGTTTGATGGGTTTATTAAGATGGATCCGACCGGAATTGGGGGAATTCGTTTGATGTAAAACAGGAGATACGAAATTAAGCAATAAGATTGAATTGTATAAGGCTTTACTATTTGTACATTACGCATTATAATTTGCATCTCTTAATTTTAAGAGTTTCTATTTTTAGAAACCATATTTCCTTTTTAATGTAGTATATATATATATATATATATATATATATATATATATATATATATATATATATATATATATATATATATATATATATATATATATATATAGGGTTGGGTTCAACAAGGGACTTAAATTATCCATGGTACCAAGGGACTAATCTCGATCGTCGGAATCAAAATCATCAATGACTAAAAATTAGGTTGTAAATTTTTTATATCGACGCACATGTAGAGGATTATAACAAAAAACCCACTTCATTTTTTTAGTTTTTTTAAATTTTCGAAAATATTTTTTTAAAAAAATAAAAACCGAATATACCAAAATTCATAATTTTTTGTCCTCTACAAATAGACATCCATATTGATATACAAAAAATATATTTTTTTCATAAGTACAGCTCGTAGAGGATTATAACAAAAACCCACTTCATTTTTTTAGTTTTTTAAATTTTTCGACAATATTCTTTTTCAAAAATAAAAACCGAATATACCAAAATTCATAATTTTTTGTCCTCTACAAATAGACATCCATATTGATATACAAAAAATAATTGTTTTTCATAAGTATAGCTAGTCTAGATTCATAATGTGAATCTGAACTGTAAAAATTTGAATATTAGTAACTATTTTACTTTTAAAACTTTTACTACTTCAATATTATAACCATTTATAAGTAATTTACTTGATTCATAAGTGGATTTACTCATATTTACACGAAAATTTACTCATATTCACATATCAATATCATATAGTATTGAGAATTTACTTAAAAGTTTTTTTACTATTTTAACATTTTAACAATTTATAATGAATTTACTCTGATTCACAATTGAATTTACTTACATTCACATAAAAAATTTACTCAGATTCACATATGAATATCATATGGTATTTTAAATATACTCTAAAATATGAATTTGATTAATTTACTTAGAAAATTTTTAATACTTCAACATTTTAATCATTTATAATGAATTTACTATGATTCATAAGGTAATTCCATTTACATTCACACAAAAAACTATTCATATTCACATGACAATATTATATGTCATTGTGAATACCAACAGTGAATAACAGAATAACAGTTCAGATTTACATGTGAATCTCAACTAGCGGAAAATTTGAATCTGAAGTGTAAAATTTGAATATGAGTAATTATTTTACTTTTAAAACTTTTACTACTTCAATATTATAACCATTTATAAATAATATACTTTATTCACAAGTGGATTACTCATATTTACATGAAAACTTATTCATATTCACATATCAAAATCATATAATATTGAGAATTTACTTAGAAGTTTTTTACTACTTCAACATTTTAACCATTTATAATGATTTTACTCTGATTCACACTATAAATAATTTACATTCACACAACAATTTATTCAGATTCACATATCAATATCATATGGTATTTTAAATATACTTCGAAATATGAATATGATTAATTTAGTTAGAAAAATTTTAACAATTCAATATTTTAATCATTTATAATGAATATACTATGATTCATAAAGTTAATTCCATTTACATTCACATAAAAATTTATTCAGATTCAGATGACAATCTCATATGTCATTGTGAATGTCAAAAGTGAACATAATAACAGTTCAGATTCACATGTGAATCTCAACTAGCGGAAATTTCGAAAAAAATCGTTTTTGTATATCAATATGGATCTCTATTTGTTGAGGATAAAAAGTTATAAATTTCTATATGTTCAGATTTTTTTTTTGGATAAAAAATAAGCCCTAAAAACTAAAAAAACGAAAAAAAACGAAGTGGGTTTTTTTATAATCCGGTAGATGCACGTCCACTGTAAAGTGTACAATTGTGTGGATGAGATTAGTCACTTGGTACCATGGTTTATATTAGTCCCTTGTTGAACTTTTGTATATTAAATAGCCATTAATAAAAGCAATATTATTATTCAATCAAATTCAATCAAATCATTCGTGTAAATAGGAAAGTGTTTCGTGCCTATAGAATCACCCTATATATATTTGTGTGTGTGTTTTTTCTTTTTAGAATTTTTTTAGAGCAGAGCAATATTTATTTATTCATGGGAAAGAGAAAGGACAATGGACTAATTGATTGATTGAACACAAGTTGGGGCTAGCCCACTTGGTTAACAATGTGATATACTAACAAGGAGGTCATGGGTTCAAACCCTGACACTAACATAACAATGAGTAGTTTAGGAGTAGGAGTAGGATAGATTTGCCGTTCTAATATATATATATATATATATATATATATATATATATATATATATATATATATATATATATATATATATATATATATATATATATATATATATATATATATATATATATATATATATATATATATATATATATATATATATATATATATATTGATTGAACTCCGTGTTGTAAATTGTAGAAATTTGTCATGACAAATTGAGTCATTGGTGGAACCTGGGCACCATATTGACCCGTTCTCGTTGACCTTAACATCATGAATATTGGCGGCTTTAGAATGCTACTGGACCCACTTGCGCAAAAAAAACACGAATGTTGTTCTACATCAATTATCTCAAAGAATAACAAGACGACTTTAAGTTTTTCTCTCATTTTTGTTTTTTTATATCTTTAAATTACACGACTAAATAATTGTAAAAAGAAGACGATGATAGACTACATATCATGGGCTTTTGTATATTATTATGTAAATGTATTTTTGGGCTCTTGTGTATGTATTCAGCCCAACATGCATGTGTTGCCTTTAGAGGTGCACATTTACCGGTTATAACCGGTTTCGGTTATTAGGAGGACCGGTTTTTTTGTTAACCGGTTTTGGCTTAACCGGTTTCGGTTTAAACCGGACCGGTTTAGGCCGGTTTTTGTGCTTCGGAATGTATAACCGGTATAACCGGTTCCGGTTCCGGTTAAAACCGGTTTTTATATAACCGGTTCCGGTTAAACCGGTAAAAAACCGATTTTAATGAATTAAATCTTTAAAAATACCAAAAAAATACTAAAAAATACTATAAAAATACATAAAAATTTATATTGTCTTTGGTTATGATATACAATAAGAAACAACAATTTTTGAACTTGAATAACATTGATTGAAATTGAAATGAAAAAAACAAACGTGAACGACCAAATACGTATTATAAAAAACTAGGAATGATAGTTTTCGAATAACCGAGGTTCAACATCGAAAAACCTAGGTCAATCTACAACAAATTACATAAACTAGGAATGATAGTCTTCATCTAGAAATACCAAAGTTTTAAAATTCAAATTACATAAACGTCAATAATAATAATAGTAGGAATTATAGTCTTCAACTTTGTCGTCTTCAAATCTTCAAGCTTTTATTCCGAAAATTCTTCAATCTCACCCTCATCAACTTCGGTCGTTGGAGGTGATATCCCCATTGCAACTTCTTCTTCGTGGATATACTCTTCCACCGGTGGTAAAAGCGGCCCTTCGAGCGAAACGCAATGTTGTATCCTTTCGACGCCATCCAAGTAGTCCTTCAAGCAAACGCATACTTCCATCGATTCGGCCGTGAGTTTGGACCTTCTTTCCGTGATGACCCTGCCACTAAAAGAAAAAGCGGATTCTGAAGCTACCGTGGAAGCTTGGACGGTTAGTAAATCGCGGGCCATGGCGGCTAGAATCGGGAATTGCACTTCCTTTTCTTTCCACCAAGCCAAAATGTCAAAGTTTTGAAATTCTTCGACGGTAAAGTGGGCTAAAAAGTTTGTGGCCATATAATTGCCCAATTCGCTACTTGGGGCGGAAGTACGTTGGCGTTTTGTGGCATCCTCCATCAAAGTGTTATAAAGATTTATGTTAACGTTGCTTCCCGATGAAGATGAACCGGCCATACCTCTACGAATATGATCAACTATTACATTAGTTGGTTGACCATATTTGGTAGCGTACATTTCAAATAATTTTTTGAAAGAGTCATTGAATTTAAATACTTGATTTTGAACGAAATTTGGTTCGAGTTCACTTAATCCCAAGTTTTCATAAATTTGCCCCATTAAAACGTTTACACCACCCACATTTATATTCGGGTTTAGGGCGGCGGCACATGTGAAGACTAAAGGCAATTCCCGAAAATATTTTAAAAATTTGCTTTTCATAGCAATAACCATATTTTTAAACAATGTGATCGAAGAATACTCGAAATTTGCCATTTTTTCCGTCATAAGAAAATTTTGATTTAAAACCAACGGACTCGTGGGATAGTAAACGCCCGACAACAAAGTTGTTGCCTCCTTGAAAATTTGTAGAAAATGTGTTAGTTCTTGAAGCAAATTCCAATCCGATTCGGGGATTGAAACCGATCGACGTTTTTCAACAAGTATTTCGTTAAACGCATTAAGTGTGAGTTTTTGACGTAAAATGCTTTCAAACATAAAACAAGTTGAGTTCCATCTTGTGGGTGTGTCAAAGTTAGGGCCTAAACATGGTTCGTTACATTGTGCACAAAAAAACCGGTAATTTGCTTGTCGTTGGTTACTTGTGCCATAAATTGTGGTTAAAAGATTTTTAAATTTCGTACGTAAATCATCACAAACTTGAAGTCCGGCTTGCACACTTATATTTATAATATGTGCAATACATCGGGTATGAAAAAAGTCGCCATCTAAAATTGGTTTTAGTCTTAATTTCATTCGATTGATGGTGTTGGTGTTGTTTGACGCGTTATCGAGGGACATAGAAAAGACTTTATCGTCTATTTTATATTCCGCCATAACGTCCAATAATATTTTTAATAAGTTTGCACCGGTATGTGGATAACTAAATAATTTAAAATCTATTGTCCGTTTCATCATTAGCCAACTATCGGGATGAAACCAATGAGGGGTAACGGCTAAATAGGAATTTGCATTTCCGTGGGGGGCGGTCCAAACGTCACAAGTTAGCGAAATCGAATTTTTGTAGTTTGCAAATCCTACAATTATTTCGGATTTCGCTTTGGCCCAAAGTGCAATAGCATCACGTCGAAGAGTATTACGACTTACAGCGGAGTATCGAGGTTGAAGTTTCGTTTTGATGATTTCCGTAAGCCGCGGGTTGTCGAAGTGGTCGAATGGAAGTGCTTCTTGGATGACAAACTTGGCAAAGGCTTCTCTTACGGAATCGTTGTCGTACACAAATAAAGCGCCGTCCGATCCAATTGTAGTTTGCGTCGGATCGGTGCTAGTTTGTTGGAGTGCTTTGCAACCGCTACTTATATGTGACCTCAACGTTGAGTTGCTCGTTGACGAATAAAACCTCCCACATTTCTTGCACCGAGCTTTTTTCGCACCATCTCTCATAACACAATAATCGAAATTCGACCAAAATCGGCGGATCGCGTTGTGGTTTTGATTTCCGCTACATCATCGTTGGTATAGCTTCGTGTTATTCCGGAAGTACCAACGGAAGCGGAACCGGTAGCGGAACATGACGAAGCCATCTTGAAATTGTTAGAAAATAGGTCGGGAATGCGAAAAACGTCGACAATTGTGAGCGTTTTTTGCGGGGTGTTGAAACCAAATGAACCAACATCTATTTATACTAACAAATGAGGGGTAAAATGGGAATTTAGGGGTTTTAAACGGCTATAAACGGCTAAAAAACGAGCAAAAGAAGCCAAAATCTTAAAATTCCCGTTTTTTAACGGCTATATAAAAAAAACCGGAAAAAACCGGTTATTTTCCGGTTAAAAAACCGGTTAAAAAAAACCGGTTAAAAAACCGGCTCAAAAAACCGGTCTGCGCAAAGGAATGGAAACCGGCTCATAACCGGCGGTTCGGTTAAACCGGAACCGGTTCTCGGCTAACCGGTTATTGAAAAAACCGGTCCGGTTAATTTTTTCGGTTTTTATAAAAACCGGTTACGATGGGCACCTCTAGTTGCCTTACATGTACATGTATTATCTTGTAATTGTTTTGATTAATAATCCATGAATTATTAAACCCAACATGGTATTAGAGCTTATATGATCATGCTTTCCCTCTCAAATTCTCTCAACTTACTTCACGACTCTCACCTCTTTTTTGTCATCTCCTACCGCCCTCACCGCTAAAATCTGCCTCCTTTCGTCATGTCTTTTGTTGCTCCACCCACTCCAAGTTACCAGAGGCGAGTTCATAGTATGTGAAGGTGGGTCACTTGACCCACCTAAAATAAATAAAAACTGTAACGAGTTATATATGAAAATTATTTGTGACCTACCTTAAATTTTGTGAGAGACGTACCTTAATTTGTTTGGCAAAAGGATTTGTGCAAATTATGAAAAAATATTATATTTTATTAATTTTTCTGTTTTAACCATCATTTTTTCATCGGTTTTAACAAAACCATCAATTTTTGGGAAAAATTTTAACCTAACCATTATGACCTGAAATAACCGCTAACAATAACAATGGTTTCGATCGATGAAACTTTTTACCAAAAAATTATATTTTTCCGAATCTTAAAAATTGGTGGTTAAACCAAATTTTTGACAAAATATAGTGTTTTTTCGTAAGTATCAGTAGATAATATTAACCCAGCCATTATGACCTGAAACAATGACTTCAATAATACAGTTGTAAAAATATTTCAAGTTATTAGACATCGTCGGGTACAATTTTAAGAACTTTAAATCTTTTTTTGCTTATACGACCCGACCTGCAACGAGTATCTTTTGACTATTTTCATTTCTACCGATTTCACTAAAATAGTGAACCACATAGGTTTCCATCCTAGACTCGCCACCGACTCCAATCAATAAAATCTTTGGTATTACAAGCATAAAATCTCACATCCCTCTTAATTCTTGACTTAGATTGTCTCAATTATGATGTGTTGCGAGATGTTTACTACACATTGCATCGGGTTTGATGTCATCGATCATATTGATGACACTTACGCTATCTCGACTACTAAACCCACTGACCCCGAATGGCGCGAGATTGATTCTATCATCAAGCTTTGGATATACGGTACGATCTAACAGTCGCTACTCAAAATGGTTCTAAAGCAGGATAAATTCGTGAGGGATGTTTGGACCCACCTTGAAAGTTTGTTTTGGGAACAAAGATGTGAATGCCATGTAGATTGACAACGAGCTTTGATCAATCACCATGGGCGATCTTTCGATTACTGACTATTTTTCCAAGATTAAGACGATGACCGACCTTCTCGACAATATTAGTGCACTGGTGCCTTATAAGAATCTTGTCATTTACGTCGTTAATGCCTCACCTTGAAATTTTCCTATCTGGAAAGCATGATCCCATTATTGTCATTTCTCGAGACCCGCTCAATGCTTTTGCTAGAGAAACAACAATTGAAACAAAACCTTCCGACCCCATACGACTCACCTCGATCACGCCTCTGTACCCACTATTTTGCACACCAACTCGACCCACAACAACAGCTCCGACAATGACAACCCTGCCACTCCAACACGCCAAGTGACTGCCATTAGCATCTCCTTTACCCACCACCCGACTAACAGCCCCCTGTCTACCAGTGGGTCTTTATCCCACCTCCACAAAGCAATGGTTAGCAACGTCAATAGCCTCACAACGTTAGGTCTTCAGCGTCGCATGCATATATGCCTACTTCTTAACAACCCCTAATTCCAACCTTGCTGTAACATTCCACTAAACAGCAAGTGTTTGCCAATCAGCCACCTTTTGCAGCCTAGGCCTGACCTGACCTACCAGCACTGGAGTAGTGGACTAGCTCCTCACCACTTTTCAACTCAGCAGCCCCATTGCATATCATTGGAACTTCTAGCCCATCAGAATAGTATTAGATCTGGCCCACTAACCCGGATTAGCCCACCATCTTTCACCACCTATTTAGTAGCATGTCGTAACAAAATAATGGGTGTATTATGGATACCGGCACCACAGACCATGTTTACGCAAATGGAGGTACACTTAATACATTTTCGAACACACGTAGTCCTTTTTTTATTTATGTTGATGATGGTTCTAAAATACATGTTTCTATGATCGGACACGCTTCATTTCTCGTGTCAAATCCATATCGTACACGCCACCTAAATTACGCTCTCATTTCTCCAAATATTATCTGTAACCTAATTTCAGTTCATTGATATCGCAGCGGTCGTCATGCGGTCAAAAATAATAAAACCAAACACACACACTTAGCACAGTGGAAGACAGGGTCGATCCGCAGGAGTTACGTGGTCAAGTCAAGTGATAGATTACCAACTATAGTGTCACGCTATAGTCAGAGGGCTTAAGTTCCTACACTTTTGACTACTGATACCCGAAAACATAAACCAAATAATATCAAAACAAGCATAGACTAAGCTAAGCTTCAACTCAAACCTAGTTACTTTCTGAAATCAGAAGTACATCTCTGCTTCAGAAGCAACAAAGGCAAACAAACAAACCAAACAATCACAAGGCATGAACTGAACCAATAACTACAAGTTCAAATGACAGTCACTGGCTAAAGTCCAAACCTAAAAGCTAACCTAGTTGGCTACTGAAATCAGCAAAGGAAACAGTCCCAAAAAAGGTCATAAACACATCCAAACACAATCCAAGCATTCAAAACCAAAACAAGCATCGAAACACCGAAAAACCAAGATTACTTGTAACCGAATGATTATTATAAACCAAAACAGGTGCCAAACATGCAATACAATAACAATAAATGAAAACAGTAAATGAAATGCTCAAAGTAAGTGGGTGTCACTCCCACAAACCCTAGCCACTAATACTAACTACTAAACTAAAAAGAAATTAAACATAAAAACCTGAAATACCAAAAGGTAATTGTTGGAAACGAGTTCTTGGAGTCAAAGAGCCTCTACCGTCGATTTTTCACCAGAGTTTTTGCTCGGGTTTTCGGCTGAAAACACCTCTATTTATAGTTGCAAAATATACGCAACCGCGCCGTGCATATATGGTTTCCGCGGCGCGCGTAGGACTTTATCCCCGTTTCTTTGGACTTTAAATTTGTTCCACCGCCTTGTATCCGCGTCGCGCCCTCTTGATTTCCGCGGCGCGCATACGTATTTTCATGATTTTTCCTTCTTCTCCAAACTTTCTCCAATTTGTACACTTTTGGTCCCTGTTTTCATTATTTTCTCCCAAACAAGTACGGACACGAAAAGTGAGAATACCACGATATATATGATATAATTTCACTAAGAATAGGGCTCAACAACGACTAAAATATGTAATATCACTAGGCGTTGTCATTCATCGAGTCACACGTCAAAATAAATGTACTAAATTTACAAGTTTGATTTCACTATCAAGGATTACAGGACCACCAACCTCTAATCCGATATGACAACGACGATCCACTTTATGATGTCACTCGCTCACTCTCCTAAAGTTTTTGTGTCTTGCAGTATGTCTGGCACAAAAGAGTTGGTCACCTCGGGAATCAAGCCTTGAAGTCTTTACTTTCCAGTAATTTCATTCCATGTAATAAAGACATTTATGATGTTTTGTGTCATGCTTGCCAACGTGGAAAACATATATTTTTTACTGTTCTATAATTCTAATTCAACTGTTTCTTGTATGCTTGATGTAATCCATTTAGATATTTGGACACATCTTGTTACCAGTTTTAGGGGTTCATTCTACTATGTTATTTTCCTTGGTTAATTTACCCATTATCTTTAGGTTTATCCATTAAAACATAAATCCGATGTTTTCCATAAATTCATTCATTTTTCCAACCTCATTAAGAACCAATTGGCCAAACCATAAAGCTAATCCAATATGACAAATGGTTTTGAATACAACAATAGATACTTCCATGACCACGTTACCCAAAATGAAATCACAATTTGTTTCTCCTACCTGCATACATCCCAACAAAATGATAAATTCGAGCGTATGTTGCACACCATCAAAAATATGATTCCTACCTTCCTCCTCCAATCCATACCACCCGACTTTTGGGTTTACGTATGGCCATACACCTACTAAACACACTCCCATCCACCACCATTAACATTGATACACCACATTTCACCAAATTAATAGCTACCCCACCTATAAACATCTCCAAGTTTTTTGGTTGACTATGCCACCCTCATATCACCAACACTTATAAATTACAACCTGAAACCACCCTATGTATCTTTCTTGGTTGCCCTTATTTCCAGGGTACCAATTACTTGATCTCTCCACCCGTAAATTTATCATATCCAGACATGTAATATTTGATGAGTCCATATTTCCCTGTTGACAACGCTATCGTCACACGCGTCAAAAACAATTTATAACCCACTTTTACTAAGTAGATAGGGCAAGCGGGGTCGAGTCCAAGGATTTAGTGGTTAACTTTTAACGAGTTGTAAAGTAAATATTGACGGTGATGGTAAAAATATTGAAATTGTAACTTGAGAATAGAGGAAGAATTACTTCCGGTTTAGTTATCAACAATTAGTTTCACATGTTTTACTACAATGATTCCGATATAATTACTTTGACATAATTACAGTTTACTGACAATTACTATTACATGGGTAAATACATAACATGTTGAATCAATTACTTGTCTTTGTCTAACAATTAAGTAGATTAGGCACAAATAATGGTGTAGCAATATTATGTTTTATCTAGATGATAGTAACGTTACAACTTATTAACATATTATTTGGGCACAAAGTATATTAACTGATTATCCGTCTTAGCTCGTTATTTAGGTGAGATAGGTACGAATAATATGTTGGTAATACTATGTCTTAAGAATATGATCGCAAGTAGAAGTAGACACAAATGATTCACTAGTTGTATTCAAAGATATGAGAGTTTAAAAGTTACAATAGTAAAACATTTGTTCGGAATCAAAGTAAAAACATGTTACACTAAAGGTTGGATAACATTACCGGAAGTAATCTGAAAAGATTAGCCTTCCATGATGATCGTGGCGATAGTCTTGTTGTTTCTTGACATGTAACTTGGTGCGTGTATCCTTCGGATGATCTTGAATTACTACTAAAATTACAACCGAGATAGATGATCTATCGGTTCTAAACAACTAACTAAGATATATTTTGAACTATTACAACTAATTGGAGTAATCTTCTGAGAATTGGAGTGAATTGATGTAAATTGGTGTATATGGGTGTTTAAATCCGTGCATAGAGAGCTTCTATTTATACTGGCTGAGCACAGTGCTCGCGTCGCGACCAAAGGTCCCGTCGCGTCGCGAGGGTGCGGACTGGTGCTCCTTTTGTCGGCCACTGGTATGGCTAGTGCGTTTGTTGGTAGTCTCGCGACCAAGAAGTTGGTATTGTCGCGTCCTTGATCTTCGCGTCGCGACCATAGCCTTCGTCGCGGCGCGATTGCTGTAGGTTTCTGGGTCTTCTGCCTTGCTTCTCTTCACGTCGCGACACATGGTCTGTCAAGTCGCGATTGCTGTAATTTTTATGTGTTTTTGGCCTTTTTACTCTTCGGTTTGGAGCATCACTTCCTCGGGTTTGATTTCTTATCAGAGTTTCTTGGGTCTTATTCCTGAAAATAAGTCATAAATGTTAACACACAAATCCCTCTTGTTTTCCTCACACCAGCAGCTCCGGAGAACTCTGTTCAAGTTAAACATGAATCGTGATTCATGTTTAGCCACCTGTTAATATAAGCCTGTTTTGATGTTGAGCTTATCAGGATTTCCTATGGTAAAAACCATAGTTCTGGCAGATTTGCATCTGCAACACAGCAGTGGGCCGTGATGTGCAGTGTATGAAAGATGAGATATTATCTCGTTAGCTTGCAATTTTTGTGAGGATGTCTGGGGACTAAAGACAAATTAATCATAATTCTATTGAGAGAATTAATGATATCTTAATAGGCTTTCCCCGTGATTTGTGAGATGTTTTCTATGCGAAAACAAATGGCTGGCTTTGGCTAGTATTGACCCGACAGTAGATCTATTATCACCGCCAGACTTTTGGGAGTCTGTGGTGTGCATCAGGAGCTGCCGTTGGAATGTGAGCTTTTGCCTATTTGTTGTGAAAACATGCATTCTTTATTGAAATATGACTGTTTGGTTAACAGACGAGGTAGGTTAGACGGATCTGTCTGAACCATATCTGTTATGAAGAAGCATTTTGCATGTTTTAAGGCGGTTTTTGGGTTCTTTTGTTTTGCACGAAAATATAGTTTTTGTGTGCCTCTGAGCATCTTTATGCGATAAAATAGTCTTTAAATGATAGTGTTTTATTGTAAAAATAAAACACTATCACCTGTGAGTTGGTCATACCAATTGAATTTCCCTCTTATGAATTACCGGATTATACCTCCGACCCATCCCATGACTTCACCACAAGATATATATTTTGATCACCACCACTATCGACCAAAATACAAAACCCACTACCTAACCATTATTTGTACCATCTATTTCGTCCCCACCTCAAAACCGCAACTACACCACCTCAGCACCACACATACTCCACCGATGACCACACGAGCAAAAGTGGCATCACCAAACCTATCAAACACCTCAACCTCCATATCTCCATACTTTCTCCTGTTCCCTAATCATATATTACAGACATTAGACAACTTGAATAGGGATAAAGCCATGAACGAGGAATACCATGCTCTTATTTTGAATGGTATATGGTCTTATTTTGTTAGCTCCATATGGTTGTTTAAAAAGAGGTTCAATGTTAATGGTACTCTTGCCCGCTACAAGGCTCGTCTTGTGGCAAACAGTCGTAGTAAGCAGTCACTAGTTGATTGTGAAGAAACCTTTAGCCTCGTAGTTAAAACGACTACTTTACGGACATACCTATCTCTTATTGTCTCCAACCATTTGTCGTTTCACCAGGGACGTGAAGAATGCATTTCTTCACGACAACCTACAAGAGATTGTTTATAGGCATCACTCATATGGTTTTTGTGATACACAGTTTCTTAACCATGTCTATCTTCTACAACGATCCTTATATGGCCTCAAAAATCCCCCCTCGTGACAGGTATCATCGATTTGCATAGTTTACTATTCGACTCGATTTTCATCACAATTGTAATGACTCATCACACTTCATCCTTCATACATCCCAGCATGTGGCTTATCTCCTCATGTATGTAGATGAAATCATCCTTAGAGCATCTTCCACTGACCACCTCTAGCAGATCATTGCATGATATGCTATTGAATTTTCTATGACTGACCTTAGGCCCCTAAACTACTTCTTAGGCATATATACAGTTTAGAGATCGTGTAACTTATTTCTATATCAGTATAAGTACACCACAGACCTCCTCGATCATGCAAAGATGATGAATTGAAACTCGTGTAAGACACCTACTAATGTTATTCATAAACTTGATTTCGATGGCACACCTATAGCAGACCCCACACTGTATTGCAGCCTGGATGAGGCTCTCCAGTATCTCACATTTACAAGAATAGATATATCATTTACTATACAACAAATATGATTGTTTGTACACATACATAAGGAGCCACTTATTTATTGTTGGATCTATCTGCTCAAAAATCATTATAAATTATATTCATAATAAGATATGATCTTATAGGGTCACACATTTATCAAGTTGGTACGTATTGAATATTTATTAAGTATTTGATAATTGATAAATAAATTCAACTCTTGTATTTATTAGAGAATAATTATTATTTTGTGAAAATAATAATTGTAAGGATTTAAACTAATAATTATGTCATATGGTATGATATATTAAGGCATGTACAAAGTTTTGGACACTTTGGGTTACATTAAGATGTAACTAGACTTAGTTAGTTTCTAAAGGAAGAGTGCTGGACACTCTTGCCCTTTTCAACTCCAAGTTAGTCGGCCACATATAGTGTGGGTGGAGGTTGCTTGTCAACCTTCACCATACACACCCATACCCTCAAAAATATCATATCTTTTGCATTAATTGAAGGTATGGGTCATGGTACACACTTGTGAGTATAAAAGAGAGTGTTGTGCAATTTTTGCAAGAACTTTTCTCCTCCCATCTCCAAACCGTTGGCTTGCATCTCCCTCCCTCTCTTCTCTCTTTGTAAGAATTGTTGCAAGTTTAAGAGTTTAGAAGCACTTCTTCTTTAGTGCTTAATTTGTTAAGTACGTAAAGGCTTAAGAAGTTCTTTATACAAGAAGGAACTAGCATTCCAAGTGCCTTTACATTGGTGGTGGATAGTTGTAAAGAAATCAAGCTTCTTGATTTTTGCCATCTACTTCAACACCCCAAATCCAAGAGGGTTCAAAGGCTACAAAGGTTATCTCTTTAAAACATCCTATGTATGTTTGAAAATATTATTCTTACCCATGTAATTAGATTCTTGATGGTTTTGTTTAAAATTGTTTAAAATAAACTAGTTATTTTAAATAAGGCTTCTGTTGTCGTTTTAACGTAAAACGCTCTATTTTATTTATGAAAACCCGTCATTCATGTCCTCAAACATACCCTTAGCATTTGTGGTGGACCCTAGACCACATTCTCCATATTCACGTCCATCATCCTCGCAATTATTACGTACTCGGATTCCCATTGGTGTGGATGCCTGACCACCAGATGGTCTACCTCGATCATCCTCGCAATTATTACGTACTCGGATTCCCATTGTGCTTCCGTTTGTGATAATTTTGTCTGTTGGTCATCCAAACGTTAGGGTGTCATCACCCAGTCCAATGCAAAAACAGAATATCATGGAGTGGGCAACGTTGTAGTCGAGACCTGATGGTTATGAATTATTTTATGGGAAATTCATATCCACCCCAAGGAAACCATTACTAACTATAACGACATCAATGCCACCTATATTTCCTTCAATCTCGTTCAAAACCAATGCACCATACACATTGAGATATCCATTCATTTTGTTAGAGACCTGGTTGCCACTGGTACTATTCGCGTCCTTCACGTCCCCTCATTGTCTCAGCATGCTAACATCTTCACCAAAGGACTACATCTTATGTTGTTTCATGAATTCAAGTCCAGTCTAAACATACGAAAATTTCCTCCTGATAAAAATACGGGGGATGTTAGACTACATAGTATGGGGTTTTGTATATAATTATGTAAATGTATATTTGGGCTCTTGTGTATGAATTTTTTAGTTCAAAGTGCTCAATAATCATTTTAGAATGGTATTGCCAATATACATATGATCCAAAAGGGTCACACTAACAAATAGTCATGGTTATTAATGAACATTTATGTGAAATTAAGTTTTATATCAAAATAATGTTTCAATTATATTATTAAATATTAAATAAACAAATATATAAAAGATTTTATATTTTATAAAATGTTTCTAGAAGCTTTTTATAAAATATTAAAGTTATGACACGTCACTTAACTTGTGTAAGTGGTGTTTGTCTTATCAATATGAGATTTTGGTTTGAAAAAAAGTGTTATACTCCACCACCCATTTCAATCAACGTATGTGCACCTTTGGTGTGACCAAGGGTACTTCCCATGTAGTATAAATAGGTGTGAGGAGTTGAGAAAAAAGTAGGGATGAGCAAAACCAAACCAAAAACCGAAAAACCGAGACCAAAAACCAAACCGAACATAAAACTGATGGTTTGGTTTTTCTAGTTTCAAAAACTGAAAACTATGAGTCGGTTTCAGTTTTTGGAATAAAAAACCAAGGACAAACCAAACTGAACCGATTTGTATTAAGTGCTAAAAATTTCTATTTTATATACATATAATATAAATAAAATCACTATAAAATAAACATATCTTGTGGTTTGGTGTAATGGTTAAGGTGCTCCTTATGGGAACAGGAGGTCTAAGGTTCGAATCCTACTTCAGGAGCGTTTCTATTTCCTTTGTGAACCATACTCTTATATGTTCCAGTGTCCCACATCGCCCAAAGAATGAAAGTAGTGCCCATATCAGATGTTATATAAGCCATCTCAAATACTCTTTAACTCAGCAATTGAGGATCCCACATCGACACGGTGAAGAAACATAGGGCATCATCATCACTTATAATAAGCTTCTTCATCCTACAACTTAGGGTATTAACCTTGCTTGAGGTTCTTGGGTTTAACCCGAACCAAACCGACGAGAAAACTGAAAGCCGAGACCCCGAACTGATCGATTTGGGTTCGGTTTCGGTTTGAAATACTTGAAAACCGACGTCATTCGGTTTGGGTTTAGTTTTAGGTCAAAATCGACCCAAACCGACCCATGCTCATCCCTAGAAAAAAGGTTGAACTTATGGAGCTTTCTCATTTCTCTCTCACTCTATGAAATCTCTCTCTCACTCTATGAAATCTCTCTCTAAAATAGTTTAGGGTTTTCGTTTTGAATACTCTCTTGAAGTTTAAACTTTAGTTTTAACTTCAAGCTTAAGATGTTCAAACACTAACACAAGTAAAGGTCTAGCAACCAAGGATATCGCCCAAGAGGTTGTAAGGCTTGTTGGTGAACTTTATTAGAGACGGTCCTTTTGATCATTCAACTTCTTCATCGACATCCAACTTGCTTGGATTAAAAGGCATTGAAAGGTTGTAATCCTAAAACCTCTATGGTTGTATTGAAGTTTAAACTTTAGTTTTAACTTCAAGCTTAAGATGTTCAAACACCAACACAAGTAAACGTCTAGCAACCAAGGATATCGCCCAAGAGATTGTAAGGCTTGTTAGTGAACTTTATTAGAGACGATCCTTTTGATCATTCAACTTATTCATCGACATCCAACTTGCTTGGATTAAAAGGCATTGACAGGTTGTAATCCTAAAACCTCTATGGTTGCATTTATAGTTATTCTTTTCATGCATGCAATAAAGATCTTCGTTTGAGAATATATTTTTTCATGTTTATGTTCAAAGATTTTACGCTTTCGCAACTCTTCTGTAAACTTGATTTTGAAAAACTTTTGAACACTTGATTTTATAATATTCCCAACAAGTGGTATCAGAGTCATAGTTACATTGATGATTAGATAACATGATAATCTTTATTTTTGGAAGCTGTGGATGTTCTACATTTTATGTGAGAATCCATGCATGGCTTCTTTGGCAACTTCCATGTTGATGTTTATGATTTTATATAACCAATATTTTTTCATGCATTTGGTTAGATAATAGTTGCTTCTTAAAAACAAAGTTTGAGTTTTACTTGTGGTTGCATGTGTGATTTTGTGCCTAAACAAGCCATGGACAAAAGACTTGATGTATGTGTTGTTGAAATTCACTATGGTTGCAATATCTATTCTTTTATTCAATGGTTCTAATAGTAAATAGGTATTTTTTCATTTTTTTCTCATTTTTAAGTACTAGGATAGTGTTAGACTAGAATATATACTTCAAAATATAACAAGATATGAGGATGGAGGTCAATACATTGAAGAAAAAGTTGCTGCGATTTTCTGCCCATCAACCCCATGCTCTCGGCCTTGGGGTGGGAAAACAAAAAATTTGTTTTATGACTTCTAGGCAAATGCAAGGTTGGAACATCCATTATATGATAATATGAGGTGTTCTGTCAAGTGGGGGCATCAACAAACAACATTTGGAAGATCTTTTGGTCCTACATGTCCCTTAGGAATGGACATGTTATTTCATGTAGTGGCTCACATGAAATAACGACTAGATGGCTTGGTTTATACACCTATGCATGTGTGTGATGATTGTATGTTCTTATTATTGTGTTTGTGTATGAAAATAGCATTTTGCATTCTAGAAAAACTAGATAATAAAAAGATAAATCACCAAGGAGTTTGTTGTTTTCAAAAATGGCATTTTCAACAAAAGTTGCAAAAATGAGTTTTCATGAACTAAATCGTTTATTGACAAACTCAAAAATATCAAAGTTTTTAAAACGATAAAGGATTAAAATGGAGATTTCAATAAGTTACACAAACTCCTAAGTCTAAATAATAAAATAAGTTTATTATAAGACTAAAATGGTTCATGTTGTGGTTGTGCTCAAACCGTTGTAGAAGATTATAATCTAAAAGACCACAAACTCAAGATAATAAAAAAAAGATTTTATAAAGAAACGTTAGATGATTTTTCAAATTAAATGGCATCATATTAATTGAATGCATGCAATACATGATACCTAAATATTTTCAAAACTAATATTTGAAACCGTAAAATCCCTTTTCAAAATGCAAATCAATGTCTTCCTTTTGATGAAACGCTCGGAATTGTTTTGTGCGGTCATTGTCGGGAAAAATGTCACCTAACCGCTTAGATTTTCCCTTATGATGTCGGAGGTGGTATTGAACTTCCAAGTGAGTTTAGAGTCACCTAACCACTAGTTGTTTGCAATTCTACAAGTTTCTCAAGTTGGATTATTGATCACGAATCTTTTGTAATAAAGGTCACCTAAATAAAAAAAAGACCTGAGGCATATATGGATTGAACATGTCAACATAACAAAACATTGTTTAAAGGATCCCATAAGTCTAGAAGTTATATATGATAATTTTTAAACCTTATCTACCTTGTTGGATTAAGTAGGCGGTATCAAGGTCACCTAACTGTTTACTTGTTTTGCGACTTGGATTCTAGTATTTATTAACTAATGTTTAAGAAACACGAAAGGGTATTATCTATTAATACAACAAAGGTTATAAAGGAAGATAAATGTACAGATCCTAGCTCTAGAATGCGAAGTCGTAGACAACATTGGATGGTACAGTTGGTGGCGGATAATGGATCGACATTAGCATGGCTTTAGCTCTAGAATGTGAAGTCTATGGAGACTCGATGGACGAAGGTGATCATGAGACGAGTACGTCGTCCAATTTAGGGTTGAAGGGTTAAGCATGTCTACATTAAAATCTAGCAAGAACTAGGGTTTTCAATTGATACATGACGGGTGGGAGGAAGCAGAATGGGAGATAGAGAAGAAGAATGGCTGGAAAGCGAGAGAAAGAAATATGTGGCGTGTGTTTGGTTTACCAGGGACTTGTGGCAGGGAAGAAGGGAGGGTGTTATTTAAATTTTTTTTCATTTTTTAAATAGTTTTAATAGAAATTAAAATTGGTAAATTAGTCATTTTATATGGATAAGAGACCAAACACGATAGAAATTGAAACAACATGGACCTTTCAAGAGACAAAAAGTAGTTGAAAACTAAACTTGCGAATCTAAAAAACCATAAGGATCATTTATGAAGTTTTGTCTAGTTAAATTGATATCATTACTTATCAAAAAAGTATTAAATACTATCTCACTATAAAAAGAATCAATATCACCACTAAAATCATTATAATGCACTTTCAATACTTGCTATATCCCATGAACTTAACATCATGATTCGTAAAATCATTTGTGCAAAAAATAAAGCTATAAATCTTTCTAAGGAACCAAAAGTTGTGAACTTTATAAAATAGTATTAATAATAATATTTAAAATGAATTTCAATAGTTAATGTCTCAATCTCCAATAGAAAATGAGTAGCTTAGGTGGAATAGCTGTGACCGGTTGTTATTGTTTAGTTAATGCATAAAAAGATTTAAGATGAGGAAATCCATTTTCTTCAACCCTGTCAACTCACTTGCCACATATGCGTTGGTCCAGATAGGTCGTGTGGGAGATGTGGCAAAGGACGAGGATCGTGCATCCAATGAGCGGCCTGGTCCCCACCTGTCACGGCAAAGATCGTGTCGGCCACAGTGAGACCTGATACACGTATAAGTACCCTCACAGGGTACCAGGTAAAGGGATCGCTCATTCTTACTCCATACTCACATATTTGAAAGGTTTTCTGCAAACCATGAACTAAATAACCTAAGTTCACATACAACCTATAAGGATCTATGTTTTCTTCTAATTGAACATATAACAAAAACCTAGAGGCCATAAGAAAATTAACTAAAAAAGTAAAATTAGAAAAACCAACCTTTTAGAATTTTCTGGAAGCTGAGCAGCAAAAATATCCTGCCTCAAATGAGATCACACCCAAGCCTAGAGGATTATGGATCGAAATTCCAGAGAGAAAATAATAGAATGAGCGACTGATAATGAGGTCTAGGGGTCCCTATTTATAGGGAACCAAAGGGTAAAGCTAAAACCCTAGCCGCAACCCATTTTCCGGATTATCTGTACGCGCGCCGCGCCCAGATCGTTTGCGCGCCGCGCGCCGCAAATTCAACTATTAAATTTGTACGACTTTAACCCTGACCTCCTGATTAATCTAATTAATGCCACAGAAATTAATCCAATTAATTTCTGATTAATTATTAATCAAATAATATTATTTCTAATTAATATATTATCTCCATAATGTATTAACAAACAATATCTTGATTTATTAGTCATATAATAAATCAACCTTCTCTCTCTCTTTAACTTTCCAACAAACCTCTAGCTATGAGGGCAACCCAAATGGACTATGCTACTATTAATTAGGTAAATACTAATTATTAGTCATGGCTTAGACACTTAATCCAACAGTCTCCCACTTGGATAAGTCTATGACTATAATTACCAATTTAACCTCTAATTAACCAGCATTTTTAGCTTCCTAGAAACCGCTGCCAAATTCTGATCTAATCAGTTCTGTCCATAGATAAGCGATCAGATGATCCTCCGTCCAACAATATATTTTTCAGACACAAGACATGGATTAAAGTCAATCCCGGTCTGATTCACTGTTCCTCGATTTCCGATTTGCATATGACTCTTAGACTACCAATTTAGTCCCGGTTGGCCAACCATTTTAGTCAACTTCAAATTCATCGAGAGGCCTACAGATATCTGTTCTCCTTTAGGGTCAAGGGACGAATAAGCTTCGACTCATATACTTATGTCTTTTACCAGACAAATCACTCACAAAATACATTTTATAACACCGAGTTACCGATGCGTTTTCGTATTATCAATGAACAACCGTCTAGTAAATCATAACTCATATGTCTTAGCTTAAAGATCAAAAGATATTATCGTCTCAATATTGCTTGTGATATAATCCATGAAGCAATCCATTGAGCGCGGGTTTATCCAATACTCAAAACTCCATTTCCAAGTACTCACGAATGGTGCAGCAGTCCAATTGCAATGTCTAACTCCTTAGACAATCTATTACCAATTCATGACAGTCTTACTTCACACTTACTCCCCAAAAGTGTAATCGACTGTGGATATTTGAATAATCCAATTATTCAGGAAGTAAAACATGCAAAATGAAACACAATGATAAAGTATTGACAAAAGTAGTAAACCATTACTCATTAATAAATCTCTATTATTAAATCACAAGAGTTAAATACAATACATTGTTACAAGTTTCGAAAACTATCTAATTTACATAAACTTTATATCATCTCTTAATCCAATGCTCCTAGCATGCTGATTATGCTTAACCCTACTCAGAGCCTTTGTCAAGGGATCTGCAGGATTATCTTCCGATGATACCCTCTTTACCACGAGGTGACCTTCTTCTACCTTGTGCCTTATGTAGTGGTACTTTCTGTCGATATGTCTGGACTTTCCATGGTCTCGCGGTTCCTTTATTAAGGCGACCGCACCTTCGTTATCGCAGAACAGTTCCACGGGCTCCTGAATACTCGGGACTACTCCAAGGTCACCGATAAAGTTCTTCAGCCAAACCACTTCCTTTGACGCTTCACTTGCTGCTATGTACTCTGGTTCGCATGTAGAATCAGCCACTGTTTCTTGCTTGGAACTTTTCCAAGTAACTGCTCCACCGTTCAAAAGGAATACCCAGCCCGACTGAGACCGACCACTATCTCTATCCGTCTGAAAACTGGCATCTGTATATCCTTCAACTCTCAAGGTATCACTGCCACCGAGGACTAACACCATGTTCTTTGTCCTTCGCAGATACTTGAGTATATTTTTCACAGCTATCAAATGTGCCCTTCCAGGGTTTCCCTGGTACCGACTGACCATGCTCAGAGCAAAGGCCACGTCATGGCGAGTACACGTCATAGCGTACATGATCGACCCTACCGCCGAAGCGTAAGGTACCCGACTCATTTCAGCTATTTCTTCGTCTGTACTCGGACTTTGAGTCTTACTCAATTTTGCATTACTTTGGATAGGTAGCTCTCCCTTCTTGGAATTTTCCATACTAAATCTTTTTAGTACCTTTTCCAAGTATGTACCCTGACTAAGTCCTATTAGTCTCTTCTTCCTATCTCTCAATATTCTTATCCCTAGAATATAGGCAGCCTCTCCTAGGTCCTTCATGGCGAAACATTTCCCAAGCCAAGCCTTGACATCTTGCAAGGTTGGAATATCGTTTCCCATGAGCAGTATCTCATCGACATACAGCACCAGAAAAGTGACTATACTCCCACTAGCCTTGACATATACGCAGGACTCGTCCTCGCTCCTAGAGAAACCAAACTCTTTGACTTTCTCATGGAAACAAAGATTCCAGCTGCGAGAAGCTTGCTTCAATCCGTAGATTGATCTCTCAAGCTTACACACCTTATTGGGATACTTTGCATCGACAAAACCCTCTGGCTGATTCATGTAAACATCCTCAGTCAACTTTCCATTAAGGAAAGCGGTTTTGACGTCCATCTGCCAAATTTCATAGTCATGAAATGCAGCTATGACCAGCATAATCCTAATAGACTTTATCTTGGCTACTGGTGAGAAGGTCTCCTCATAGCAACCCCTGGGGTTTGAGTAAAGCCCTTCGCAACCAATCTTGCCTTGAAAGTGTGTACCTTTCCGTCCATGTCGGTCTTCTTCTTGAAGATCCATTTGCACCCGACTGTCTTTCGACCCGGTACATTATCAACCAAGTTCCAAACTTGATTGTCATACATGGACTTGATCTCGCTATCCATGGCCTCTTTCCACTTGGCAAGCTCAGGGCCCGCCACTGCTTCCTGGTAGTTAGCTGGTTCATCCAAATTTATCAGTGTCATATCACTGACAAACGTGTCCCCATCCGAAGTTATATGGAAACCATAAAACTCGGGTGGCATGCTAACCCTACCGGAACGCCTAAGAGGTAAGGATACATGTGTCGGACCAACAGGAACTTCTTCCTCATGTTGGTTGCTAGTTTCTCCTAAGGTTGCGTCATCTGATGACTCTTGAATTTCTTCCAGATCAATGGTACTCCCACTGTCCTCTTTGAATATGAGCTCTCTCTCTCGAAAGACCGCTCGTCTGGCTACAAAGACCACGTCCTCGCTCGGTCTGTAGAATAGGTATCCAAAGGACTGTTTGGGATAACCAAGGAAGAAACACCTTTCGCTTCTTTCTGCGAGTTTGTCTTGAGTCTCTCGTCTAACGAAAGCCTCACAACCCCAGACTTTGATATGTGCCAATGAGGGAACTTTCCCCATCCATATTTCATGAGGTGTTTTAGAAACCTTTTTAGTAAGGACAAGATTTAGGATATGGGCGGCAGTCTCTAAGGCATACCCCCAGAAGTGAATGGGAAGTGAAGCTCGACTCATCATGTAACGGACCATGTCCAACAGGGTTCGGTTGCTCCTCTCTGCAACACCGTTCAACTGTGGTGTCCTAGGAGGTGTCAACTGCGAAACTATTCCGCATTCCTTTAGATAGTCTAGGAACTCGATACTTAGATACTCTCCGCCTCTGTCGGACCTGAGCATCTTTATCTTCCTGCCTAATTGATTCTCTACCTCGTTCTTAAATTCTTTGAACTTTTCAAAGGTGTCCGACTTGTGCTTGATCAAGTAGATACAACCGTATCTACTAAAATCGTCGGTAAAGGTCATGTAGAACCGCGTGCCATCCTTTGTGGTTGATCTGAATAGACCACACACATCCGTGTGAATGATGTCCAGTAGACCCTCACCTCTTTCAAAGGACCCTTTGAAAGGTGATTTAGTCATCTTGCCCAACAGACAAGATTCGCATACATCATCCGACCTGAGGTCGAATGATTCCAACACTCCATCCTTTTGGAGTTGGGCGATGCGTTTCTTGCTGATGTGCCCGAGCCGACTATGCCACAGACATGCCTTTTCTACACCACTAGTAGAATCAATATAATTTACACTATGTCCTAAATTGTCAACACATTCAACAGTTTCATACACACCATCACAAGGATAAGCAGTAAAAATCAAAATACCATTTTTGAAGACAAAAATCGAACCAATTTTATTATCAAAAGAAAATTGAAATCCTTGTCTGAACAATGCGTGAAATGAAATAATGTTTCTTGCCATTTCTGGCGAATAGCAACAATTAAATAACTCTATACTAACATCACTACTAAGCACTAAACTGTAAACGCCGATCCTGGTAACAGGGGACGATCTCCTTTTGCCCATGATCAAGTTCGTCTACCGTGCTCCACCTCCCTGCTTTCCTTTAGGCCCTGCAGATCAGAACAAATGTGAAAACCACATCCTGTGTCAAGGACCCAAGAATTAGAAGATGGTGAGTTTTTAGAGATAGTGTATATACCTGCTGTCGATGGCTTTACTTTCCCATCCTTGACATCCTGCAAGTATTCGGGGCAGCTTCTCTTCCAATGGCCCTTCTCTTTGCAGTAGAAACAGTCGGCTTCATTGGGGTTGGCTACACAAGGAATGTGAGAAGACTTGGTTCTCGAGCCATTGCTGGACGACCCGACCTGAACCTTTTCCCTCCAATTTTGCTTAGGAGGGCCTTTCCTTTTCTTTCCTTTGCCACTTCCAATGGCTAAGACGGGCTGATTAACCGAGGGCACACCTTTACCCTTCATCCCGTCCTCAGCAACCCAAAGCATACGATGCAACTCAGTCAGATTAGCCTGATTGTTGTTCAAATGATAAGCCAGCCTGAACTGGTCATAACAACTCGGTAAGGAGTTAAGCACTACGTCAACGGCCAACTCCTCAGGTACAGGCATCGCAAGCTTTCTAAGCCGCTCCACGTAACCTTGAATTCTTTGCACATGAGCGCAGATGGACTCTCCATCTTTAGGTTTGCTGTTCGTGAAGTCTTTGACCACCTCGCACCTCTCGATGCGCTCTTGCTTGCGGAACTTTTCCGCGAGCTCCTTGTGCATCTCGAAGGGCCAGTAGTCTTCGTATATCCTCTGCAATTCGGGGTTCATTGTGGCGATCATGATGCAGGCCACTTTGGTTGCATCATCAGTATGTTTTTGGTACGAGGTAATTTCCTCGGGAGTAGTAGTTTCAGGGTCAATATCGACAAGCTCGGTTTCGAGGACATACTCTTTGTTCTCGTACCTCAGAGCCATCTTGATATTTCTAATCCAGTCATTGTAGTTTGTCCCGTTCAATTGAACCTTGGAACACAGTGAGAGGATAGAGGGAACACTGGAGTTTGGGTGGGGAGCGGATTGATCAGCAGAAGACATCTATAAAATAAGGTAAGTTTAATTAGATACTTGTCGGTCCTTATAATAACCCAATATAAAATAAGGCTAGGATCCAACTATAACAATTTGCAACATAGAAGAGGGATGCCGTAATCTATAAGCAAATTTTATAAAGGTAGGCGAATGACGATTCAGCCAATTCCACTACGGAAAAATAATCTTATTCTAAATGGAATTCCTAGTTTCTTTTGAGATTTATTGAACTGTTCAATGGCATGTTTAATCTCGGATATGCCCCACCGTTTGTGACTGGGATGCCGAGGATCATAAACCGGGTTTGAATAACCATGCAAATTAGCTTGGTACTCTCGGGGTCCATTACCATCTCAAATTGATGTGCCGGTAAACCACACACGCTCCATCAACAATGATAACACCCGAGACACCCATTGCCACTCTTTATGAACCCCTATTGGTGTGCCGGTAAACCACACACGCTCCACCAACGTTTCATAAAGTGCAATATGCAATTTCATGGGTTAGCATTAAATTCACATTTTTTCCTAAAGTAACTAGATTGGGATTTTGTAAATAGTTCTAGTACTTTGATCATTATACTTTTAATGATTAAGTGGTCCTATCAAAACTGTTCGGCTAACGACCCTCCACTGATCAGGCGAGCGGTAGGTGAGAGTGTTCACCCATTAGACTGCCATTTTATAAGCAGTCTCCTTATACCCACTTTATAGACCAGGTTCGTGAATGAGGCCTACTATTGAATTGACTGACCAATTTTATCTTATACATATAGTATTAACAATTAATAACATATGTAAGATGTATTTTAAAACCCTTTAAAATATTCAAGGTTTATCTTTTAATTTTACCAAATTTAACAATTAAATTTTAAATTAAATTAAACCTTAAAATCGATTTAATCAATTTTAATTACCAATAAATTAAATTAATTAAATCTAAATATTTTAAACATTTTAAAATATTTTTCCGGATTTATTCCATTAATTTCGCAATTTTAAAATTAATTAAATCCCTTTTGAATTATCTTTTAATTAACAATTAATTAAATTAATTCAAATGAAGATAGGTTTATCCAAATTAATCAAATTAATTAAAACCTATCCTAAACCCCTTAAAAATCGATTTCAATTAATGGGTTTAAGTTTATCCATTTAATTAACAAATGAAGTTACCAAAATTAGAAAACCTTCTAAAACCCTAAAAGCCAAAATCGAAAATTACATGGGGGGGCGGGATTAGGGTTTCCAAAACCCTAATCCTAGAAATCGATCCACATAAAAAATTAGGGTTTAAAGGCATTAAACCTTAAAACAGTTATATCAATTCAACAAGAAAACAAAACAGGCGCTGATACCACTGAAAGGTTTTCTGCAAACCATGAACTAAATAACCTAAGTTCACATGCAACCTATAAGGATCTATGTTTTCTTCTAATTGAACATATAACAAAAACCTAGAGGCCATAAGAAAATTAACTAAAAAAGTAAAATTAGAAAAACCAACCTTTTAGAATTTTCTGGAAGCTGAGCAGCAAAAATATCCTGCCTCAAATGAGATCACACCCAAGCCGAGAGGATTATGGATCCAAATTCCAGAGAGAAAATAATAGAATGAGCGACTGATAATGAGGTCTAGGAGTCCCTATTTATAGGGAACCAAAGGGTAAAGCTAAAACCCTAGCCGCAGCCCATTTTCCGGATTATCTGTACGCGCGCCGCGCCCAGATCGTTTGCGCGCCGCGCGCCGCAAATTCAACTATTGAATTTGTACGACTTTAATCCCCGACCTCCTGATTAATCTAATTAATGCCACAGAAATTAATCCAATTAATTTCTTTTTAATTATTAATCAAATAATATTATTTCTAATTAATATATTATCTCCATAATGTATTAACAAACAATATCTTGATTTATTAGTCATATAATAAATCAACCTTCTCTCTCTCCTTAACTTTCCAACAAACCTCTAGCTATGAGGGCAACCCAAATGGACTATGCTACTATTAATTAGGTAAATACTAATTATTAGTCATGGCTTAGACACTTAATCCAACAATATTACCATCGCCGGAGACCTGACTTAGGCGTCGGAGCGTTCTCCTGGGACCTCCTCCCGGAGAACGGCTGGCGCCATCTTTTTCCTTGTGATTTTGAGCGCAGGCCTCACCGATAACCGTCTAAACCCTTCCAGAACAGTAAAGAAGTCTGAGTTCGCATCAGGCGTCATTTTAATTTTTCTTTCTTTTCATCTTTCTCAACCTACAACACATAATCTATATTTCCCAACCTACCATAATGTACACATAATGAAGCATACTGTACAAGTTAGGAAAACTAGTTGGTTGTGGGATGGGGAATGGTCACAGACCCGCAAACACCCATCTTTCGTTGAACCCACACATTGATGGTTGTTGTACCATTGGTATTGTCCATACCACCACTAACCCTCACAATCTTTAATCATCTTTCTCTTCACTCTGTGTGGCCTTAATACTATTTACTATATTTTTTAATAAAACATAATTACTTCTATTTTAAAGTTTAAAATTAAAATTCTAACCAAAAATTCAGTTTTTAATTTTTCTCAATTTATAGGTTTCTATCTGATAAAAGAAAATACGGTCTTTGTTTAAAAACACGGTTAAAATATTATATATGTTATTCAAAACAAAATAATTATTACCCAAAAGACATAATGTTTTATTTTATTTTTATAAGACTGTATGGTGTCGTGGAGTTTTGTACTAGAGGCTTGCAGTTTGAAAAAATATTTACTAAAGTCTTGTGATCTAAAATTTAATTATAAAAACATAGTGGAATCAATTTTTTTAGTCTTGGCCATGTTTATTTTTACGATGTCATACAATTATTTACAAAAAAAAAACATGATAAACGAAAAGTTTTGGAATGTCGACCCTATTTTTTTTTAATAAAAAATCAAAAACAAATAAACCAACTTCTTCTTGCTGGTGATCACCTTACATGCGTCGGAACTTAAAAAACTTTCTCGCTGGATATTTTAGCGAAAAGGGTTGTTACTTGTTATCATGGTGATCGCTTTACCGGTGGTGCAAGGGTCATTCAAATTGAAAAGTTTGGTTACGAACATCTTGCATCGCTTCACCATCTTTAGAATACAACATGTGCGCTATGTTGCTCAAATTGTCGTTTATCTGATTTTTCCAATATGTTTAGCCTTATTAACATCAAAAGGTTTCAAATTCTACATGTTGGCTTTCCGGTGATCATCGTTGCCTTTCTGCTCGCCTCATCTTTCTTGTTTTTTTCGTCGAAGATCGTTAGCAATATAAAACCACATATATAGGGATCAAATTTACAATAAATGTTATATTTTCAAGAAACCAATTAGAATGTTTGCTTGACATTGTCTCTGTTCCTAAACCAATTTTCTCCAATAGCGATTTCAAACCAAAAAATAATGTTAATGCTTCACTTTATTGCTCACCCTTATTGATGCTGGGGTCGAGAAAAGATCGTATTTGAAATCAATTGATTGAAATTGTGCTTAATATTTGGTCAAAACAGAGAATCATCAATTTGCAGCAGAGCGAATGAGGCGGGTATAGTGCAGAGATGGTGAATCGGTTCTAAAACATGATTTCTCCGGCAATAAAATATTACACGAGCAAAATATAAGATTTCCGGCTAGCATAAGATAGTTACCTCCGAGAAAAAGCTGAGCTTATTTGTTTTTATTTCTTTCTTATAAAAACGTGGGGTTACACTTAAAAACTGATTCCACTATGTTTTTGTAATTAATTTTGAAATCACAATACTTTGGTAAATATTTTTCCAAATTCCATGCCTCAAGTACAATACTCCGGTGTCGTGTCTTCCAAATCTTGTAGCAATCACATATCATTTGAAAAAACGTTTCCAAAATATGTTTCTAATATAGGGTGGTGTTAGAAACGTTTTTGTGTATAATTGTGTGTGGGGGGTTGGGTGGGTGGGGGGGGGTGGGGAGGAGGAATAGAGTGAGAGAGAGGAGAGATAGTAGGCAAGTGTTTGTTTCCCAACTTCGTTTCCAATGTGGTGGCAAACACGCCCACATAGAATGTCGTCAGTAATTTTGTTTCTCATATCGTTCAGCCTCAGAAACAATTTTTAACGGTTGAAAACTTATTAAACCGATAAAAACACAAAACAATATATTAAATCAGATTAGATTATAAAAAGCTTCAAAATGTCTTATTAAAAAATGTTCGGTTTGGTATTCATTATTGATTAAACTTTATTATTTAGTAATATCGCTATAACTTCTTTATATACTACGTTCTTGATGCAAGGAATTTCTAAATTTTAAAAGTTTCACAGCATTATGACAAACTAAAACCCAAATAATTGAGCTTTTTCAAAAAATCAAATAATTCAAATAAAGCAGAAAACCACCCCCACGTTAATACATTATTTTTCGAAAGCTTCTCGTTGACCATTTCAAACCTAACTGTTTCGAAAATATCCTAAAATAACTTTTTGCAATTATGAATTAAATTTGACGATAAAAAAATTATGCACACCCGTGCAACCGAAAGTATAGAGAAAATTGCAAAAATGGTCCCTGTGGTATCCCAAAATAGCCAGGTTTGGTCCAAAATGGGTTTTAGTAGCACCTGAAGTCCAAAAATGATGTATTTGTTGCGACTTTGGTCCAAATCGTTAACCCCCGTCTATTTTCCTCCGTTTAATACCCCATGTGCGACCCACGTGAGGGTATTTCTGTCTTTTCCTTTACTAACGTCTCTCTTTAAAATTGATACGATCCATATCATCTTCTTCCCTCCCTCGCTTCTCTCCTCCAGCCCTAAAATAATTTCTTCTATTCTTCTCCAGCAAATCGACAATGGTTCTGTGTTTCTGTGGTCAAACCGCTATGCCACGAACGTCTTGGACTGATAATAACCCAGGTCGACGTTTCTGGGGATGCCCTAATAAGGTAAGTAGTTAACATCCAGAGCTTCATAAAGTGTTTCTCGACTAAAAAGGGTTTTTTTCTAATTAATTGATAGGGATCTACTTGTGGATTTATTGGTTGGATTGATCATCCCATGTGTGAACGTTCTAAAGCTATAATACCTGGGTTGCTTAGATCGATCAACAGGCTCGAGAAAGCTCTAGAAAAATCGAAGGAACAGACCACAAAGCTGAAGTTGTACTTGTTATGTAGCTGGATCTTATTTGCAAGTGTGTTGGTTCTGAAGCAGTAAATGTAATATCTTAGTGGTTGTTTGTTGAATTAGAAAGGTGTAATGGTTAAAACATATGATGCATTGTGTTTTGTAAGTGAAAGTCAATGGTAATGTGTTTTGTAAGTGAAAGTCAATGCTAATGATATATCGTTTATGTACACTTTGTTGACAATGTTATGTGTAAAATGATGCATCTTCTATGTTCAATTGAAAGGAACCTCAGGAACTGGATGCATCTTCTATGTCTCCAGTCACGAAATGCTAATTATGCATCTTCTATGTACAATTGAAAGGGTTAAATGATTTGAGTCTATTGAAAGAGGATGCCATACGTAAATAAGGAAACTTACAACAACATTAAGACAGTTTTGAAGTGTTAAATGATTCTATCCAACAACATAACATTTAAACAAAAGAAACATACAAACCATTAAGACAGATTAAGCAGGTTCATTAAGTTTGTATCCCACAACAAAATACCTTACAAACCATCATCCAAAAGACACATCAAAAGACAACATCAAAAGACAACGTAGTTAGCTTTCCACTACCAACCTAATTGACACTAGTTCAAAGTAAAAATCAGTTCCCTCCTCGAGACTTGCAACTCCTAGCATTGTGTCCTTTAACTTTACACTTGCTACACGTGACCTTCATAAACTTCCTTGTTAACTTTCCACTACCACCTGGACCATGTACATGAACCTGTTCACCACCACGACTCTGACTTCCACTTGTACCTACACGTTGACTTTGACTTTGAAGCCTCTCTTCAACTGATTGTTTTCTCTTTCTCTTGGGTCTACCTGGCTGATTATGGTGTGGGGGAGGGTTGATTTTCATAGGGCAGTCACTTACAGGCCACAATGTACGACCCTTGATAGGTTCTACCTTGTATGCATATGCTGCTTTCCATGTCTCTAGCCAATGCACACTATGTACATACGTGTGCAGCTCCCCAACAACCTCACCATGGTCTCCTTTCTCAAACAAGACTGTAATGACATGCTTACAAGGAATTCCAGTTAATTCCCATTTCCTGCACGAACAAACCCTCTTACCCATGTCCACTACATGCTGATCCTGCCATGGTCCTTGAACTTGGTATTTGTCTGACCCATTCCAAGTAGCCGTGTACTGAGCTGCAGCTGTGGTATTTTGTTCGAATATTTTTGATGATGATGGGGTTAGTGGGCCAACACAATTGTCTTGCACCTTCATCACATTGCATATCCGTTTCATCATATATTCCCTTATGTATTCCAAACAGGATATAATGGGTTTGTCCCTCCCTTCAACTAATTGTCGATTAAACACCTCACAAACGTTGTTCAGAAGCATGTCGGTCAATGGTCTCCCTACAAAATATTCAATTTTACCAATTAGATGCTAATATGAATTCTATATGGTTAAACAAGAAATATACCTGTGAAGTGGCTTCTAGCCCAGTGTTTTGCAGGAATTTGCTTAACCCAATCATATGCTCCTTTGTCAAAAATGCTTAATTCCTTCATGAAGTGGTTGAATTCAGGAATGGTTGTTGCTGTAGCACACTTCCAAAGATGCTCTTTGTATTCCTTTGTTCTCCATGTTTTCCTCATATTTTCGTAGATATGTCTGAGGCAATACCTGTGCTCAGCACATGGGAAGGTTTCGGCAAGGGCAGGAATTAATCCCTATCAAGTGTAGAATAAAATAAGGTTAGCCTGTTACAATATTGTTATTAAAAAGAAGAATGACAGTTACCTTTTGCCTATCGCTAATAAAGGTGAAGTTGGAATTTGCAACCAAGTCCAAATCGTCTCCAAGACATTCAAGAAACCATTTCCAACTTCGGGTGTTCTCAGTCTCAACAATCGCATAAGCTAATGGGTATATTCCGTTGTTGGAATCTACACCAACTGCAGTTAAGATTTGACCTGGAAAAGGTCCTTTCATAAACGCACCGTCTAAACCCAGAAAATCCCGTAGACATGCTTTAAAACCCTGTTTCATGCCACCAAGACAAACATATATTCTCCTAAACGTTCTGGAAGTAGTATTTGCGAGATTTGGTTCGGAAACAAAGTCAAGTTTGACAGTTGTATCTGGATTAGTTGATTGCAACTCTAGGATGTAGTCTCTAAGAAGCTCGTATTGCTTTGTATAGTCTCCAACCACTTGTTTTTTTGCATTCTGTTTAGCTCGAAATACCTTGTGCATAGAGAAACCCACATTATACTTCTTCTGTAATTGGTCTTGAAGAGCTCGAACTGGGACAGTTGGGTTGGATTCAATCTGATCCATAATTTGTTTTGAGATAAATTTTGCTGTTGCAGATCGAACCTTTCGTGACTGGAGACATGTGTGTTCTGTTTGATATGTTTTCACCACCCAGTTGTCTTCCACTGTTGACCTAGAAGCATGTATCAACCAAGGACACTCCACGTTAGCTTTTTTGTCTTTACCTTTACTCTTGCTTTTACTTTTCTCTCCAAGGGTAGGTCCACCAACTTGAGTGTCATTGATTGCAACTATACCCTTACATTTCGCTGTCAACCTTGTTAAATCATTTTTCACAAAGAATATATTCCTCCTTGTTTCCAATGCATGCAGGTCAATTTTATCTTTCAACTCTGGTTTGGTTTTGAATTTTTGACCAATGTGAAATTTAACTTTATGTACCTCCCCTAATGAACACTGTCGCTCCTTACCTAGTTGTTTGAGTACAGCCCTTCTTTTCTTATCTAGATCTGAATCTTCATCCAAAGAATCCCATTCATCGTTTTGAATAACATCCAGTTCCTGAGGTTCCTTGTCATTATCAACTACCTCAGTTCTGTTATCTTCAAAGAACTCTACATCACTATCAACATTCATATGAAAATCCCTCATATCCACTTCTACATTTGGTATAAGATTCTCTTCATCAACCCAATAGTCACTATCGCCACTATCATCATCATTATCTAAGTCACCATGATCTTGACTTCCATTCTTCTTCTCCTTGATTCCATCCAGTCCTACATCACCAGTATAAAAGTCACCATGCTCTTGGCTTTCCTTGTCTTGAGGATCTTCATTCACTTCCTCCACTTCGTGTACTTGATTATCTTCATTGATTTCAGTCACTACCTCCATTTTGTGTACTTGATGATCTTCATTGATTTCATTAACTTCCTCTACTTCGTTTCCTTGATGATCCTCATTGACTTCATTCACTTCCACTTGATTGAGATAATCTGTTTCTAAAATTTGTTGGTACAAACCAATATCAAAGTCATTTGCTGCATTATCAAAGTCATTAGCAATCTGCTCTGCAACTGCATCATCCATACTCAATTTCCTAGTACAAGTTGACATTCCTTTGATTTTGTCCCAATCCTTCTTTCTATTAAACTCAGGAGTCAGGAGATACAGTCAAAGCTAAACGGGTCTCATTGCATACAACCCTTGATTGAATTTGTGGAGTTGCCCTAACATCATGGAAAACAGGAGATGTACGTGTACCATCTGTACACTTTTCTTGTTCATCCATTTCTTGAATAATAACCTTGCTCATAGGTTTAGGATTCATAAAATAGGTTAGTAAGTTTGTTTGACCGTGTTCAATGTAAACCCTAATTCGTTTATGATCCTTGACATATTGAGCAAGATTACGAAGATCATCGTCATTACCCAAGGGACGTAGACCAAAGTGGAAGTCTCCATTAGGCACAAGGAAATGATAGTATATTACTGGAGGAACAGAGTATCCTAACCCTTTCATAATCGCATCCATTTCATGAATTGAAAATTCGTCTATATCCACCAAGTCTACATACACAAAACTCCCATCAACGTAGCTTACGTCTGGAAATTTGGTGAACTCACCACCATGATATAACTTGATGGTGAACAATGTGGGTTGCCCTTCTACATAACAAAAAGGAAAAAACACTTTCAGAACGATTCTTTTGTTAAAATTGATGAAATGCATATGTAAAAGAATACGTACCGTACACCAAAGTCTCGTTAATCGGTCTGTTGGATAGTCGAAAGTTCCACATTGGAAAGTGCATACAATTTCAATTTCTACAAATGGATGCACCAACTTGATGGTGAACAATGTGGTTTACGTTTAGGGTTTTTTTGAACTACGATCGACAAGGAGGTACTGAAGGGACGTCTTCAACAGAGGGACTATAGATGCAATGAAGAGTCTATTTGGCGGTAAGGAGACGTTAGTAAAGGAAAAGACAGAAATACCCTCACGTGGGTCGCACATGGGGTATTAAACGGAGGAAAATAGACGGGGGTTAACGATTTGGACCAAAGTCGCAACAAATACATCATTTTTGGACTTCAGGTGCTACTAAAACCCATTTTGGACCAAACCTGGCCATTTTGGGATACCACAGGGACCATTTTTGCAATTTTCTCGAAAGTATATTATCTAATGAATAATTTATTTTCGGAAAAGGCATTTTTTCATTCATAAAATAACTATTTTTTATTAAATTTTAAATTGATAAATTAAATGAACGAATAATTAATGACAGATAAAATCTTGTAAACATAAATAAAAATAATTATTAAAATAATCTAATCACATGAGATTTACCTCAAAATAACAAAAATTAAAAAATTTCTTAAAGTAGCCACTGAAATACTGGATGGCTAATGTATTCTATGATATCCTCTCCTGGTCTGCAATTTCCCCCCATTTGGGTTAGCCAACTACGATTTCATTTTCCAATATAAAAAAGTTTTTCGGTCTGCAATTTCCCCTCATTTGGGTTAGCCAACTATGATTTTCTTTTCCAATATAAAAAAGTTTTTCGAAGTTGTCATTTTGTAAATCACCTTCTGCGATTTCTTCTCTACCATTTCTGATTTCATCCACATAATCTGCGATTTCCTCCTCATTATTTGTGATTTGCTTTGATTTTTTTTTGGTTTGAAGTTTAGGGTTTAGAGTTAAAGGAATGTGTTTATGTCCAATTTTAGCTTCATAATTTTTTCATACAAACTTTGATTGACTTTGATTTTTTTTTTACAATATGATCCATGTAACAAGGGGTGTCCATACTCCATAGACATATCATACACGAAATTTGGATATTAAGAAGTCATACTTTTTAAGCTCTAAAGTATGCTATTTGATCATATTTGTAATTTTGTAATATTCATCATTTTTCACATTATGTTAAAGAAAACGTTTCCCATTCAATCCAGAGTACTCTTATAATATTAAAATGAACTTATGGAACTTAATTTGTTCATTCATCTTTCAGATTAGGCCCTAAGAATCATCTTCGCGTTCCTAGATTTACATCATGAAAGCGTTTTACTCCAACTTTGCAATACCATAATTTTCTCATACGAGCTCCGATTGACCTGATTTTTTTCAATGTATTATTGAACAAGGGGTATCCATAGACCTATTAGACACGAAACGTGATACTAGGAAGTCATATTTTTTATGCTCGAAATTACGAAACTTGGTCATATTTGTAATTTTGCAATATTTACAATATTTCATATGAGGTTAAAGGAAACAGTTAGATTCAGTTTAAAGTACTCATATGCTATTATTCACCATATCTCGGATTGAGTGTTATATAAAGTGCAGTCATCACTTTTATGATTACGTAACATTATTTATTTAAAATGTCAGAACAAATGTAACACCCTAAATTTTTCAATAGAAAATAAAATAAAGAAAAACATTCAAACATCATCTCTAACAAATGCGGAAGCAATAAACTAAAGTAAATCCTATGAGTGTTACGTCTCTATGGAACTCTCACGATGTCTTCACGTTCAAACTTTTTCCTCTACTTTTCAACTATCAATGGCAATAAGATTCATTGGGTTGCGTATATTTAAATTTTCTAACTGGATAAGCCTAGGGCGTAGTCAGTTTGTGGTTTTCATGCGTATTGACATCATTAAATAATAGAATGCAACAATCTTCTTCGTTATGATTCTTTTTCATTTTTCTTTCCATAACTTGGTGACACACATAAGAGAACTAAAATGTTTTTTTAGAGAACAGATCCATGAAACTTAATTCTCTCTGTCATGGACAACAAATGTGCTTACAGCTAAATAAATCAGTGCATAGGCACTCCATCTCGTACTCACACCCTGTACAGCAACTTCTATCGTAAATAGTGTAGCAAGTAATTACACTCATTCCCATACATGTGTCTCCGCAACTTTCATATTTTTATACAAATTAGTTCATATAACCAACATAAAAACTCTTTAGCAATAAAAAAACATAATAGCAAATGATACCAATAGCAACTCTTCATGCAAATAACCACAATATCGCATACAAAACTCACCATGTAGGCCTTAGGTTCGAAACTAAATCTTGCCATGCTACTTACATTTTATATCCCACCATAAATTTTTTTCTAATGTTACATATTATCAAAACATCCTACGTACTCATCTTGATTTAACTATACATGTGTCTCTTTTGGTCGACCAATAAGAGTTATCCAATTAGGTTAATTAAACGGCCATAACAATTTTAGTAAAAGTATTATACCTTATTTTAGTTATTTTGTCACCTCCAAATTAGTAAGGTTTTACCCTTGAAATAATAGCCAAAAGTCAAAACAAATAAACATTTAAAACACAAAAAATTACAGTCTAAAAATAGTAAATGAAATTGGTTTGAATAGTTCAAGGACCATTTGTGTGTATTTAGATTTCAATACACAAGAGATAGACGCATGATTGGTTTGAAGAAATCAATATGTTGGCTAAACTAGGGGTTGTCTTTGTAAATTGGTACTCTAGCAGAGAAAGAAAAGAGGGAAGCACCCCCTGAAGCTCTCAAACACAAAACCTTAGACCCACCACTAAACAATCTACATCCCTAAAAGGTCTCAAACACAATACCTTATTCTGTCACTCTGATGAATCCTACTGCGTGCACGATGTCTGGCCTTATGCACATCATTGCGTATATCAAACTACAAACTGTGGATGCGTACGGAACCTTAGCCATTTTTCCTTGTCTATGTCTGTCTTTGGGGATTGCTGCTTTGAAAGCTTCAAATGGCTTCCAAACGAGGTGCTTCGGACCTTAGCATTTGCCATGGAGAAATTCTCTAAAACTTTCAAGATATACTTCTCTTGATAAAGTTTGATCATACCTGAAGTTCGGTCTTTGACAATGCTTATGCCCAATATCTGCTTAGCAGGTATGAGGTCCTTCATCTCGAACTTTTTAGAAAACTGTTGTCTCCGCCTGTTGATCTCCTGAATATCAGCACCCGTAACCAACATATCATCAACATAGAGAAGTAGGATGATGTGAGAGGACTTGAATTTTTTCTGATAGCAATAGTGATCACTATCACAACTTCCAAATCCATTCCTCCTCATGAAGTCATCAAACTTCAAGTATCACTGCCTTGGAGCTTGCTTCAGTTTGTACATGCTTTTCTTTAGTTTGCACACCCAATTTTCTTTCCCAGCTATCTCAAAACCTTCTAATTGTGCCATGTAGATGTCTTCTTCCAGGTCACCATGTAAAAACGTTGCCTTGACATCTAGCTGCTCATGGTAGAGGTCTTTGGACACAACAATCCCAAGCATTGTTCTGATTGTGGTCATTTTTACAACTAGAGAGAAAATCTCGTTGCAGTCAACACCCTCCTTCTATTGAAAGCCTTTACCACCAATCATGCATTGTACCTCTTGCTCCCCTCAGATTTATCTTTGAACTAGAACACCTACTTGTTTGACAATGCCTTCTTCTTTGCTAGTAACTTTACAATATATCATGCCTCATTCTTGTCAAGTGAGCTTATCTCATTCTCCATTGCCTTCTTTAACTGTGCGGAGTCTTTCATCCTCAAAGCTTCAGGATAACATTCTGGTTCACAATTCTCGGTCAGCAATAGGTAATTTTCCAACGCAAGATAACGTAGCGGAGGTATTCTCCCTATAGTAGATCTCCTGGAATACCTGGAGCTATAGCTCTTGATCCTTCAGCTTCGGTTCAGTCTGGGGTGTTACCTTCTGACACCTCGCAGTCGTTGATGTGGTCAAAAATACTAAACTTAACCTTACGGCTCACTAGCTAGCGGCAAGTAACGGTCGAACCGTGGAGTCCGTGGTTGACATTTTGTGTCGATAAACCGAAATATAGTGTCACTCTATAGACGGTGGATCAAGAACACGTGGGAAACAATCAAAACCAAACAAAAACCAAAACAAACTCAGATCTGATTGCAGATCGAGAAAACGACAATAAACCGAATGATTACTTTTATAAAATCAAACCAAAACTCAAATCAATATCCAACAATCAAATAAAACTAAACTATCCAGATCTACCAAAGAATCTACATGAATTGCATGATCGTTCCTGAGATCTAAACTAAAACATTGCGTAATCGACGGAAATTCCAATTTCGGAATACCTCGATAAAGAGTTGATAAAAAATAACAAAATACCAAAAGTAAACCAAAACTATCAAATGTAACTCAGAAAATCACGAAAATATGCTTCTGGATCCCTTTTTGATGCCCCGGGATGATTCAAAAGTCGGACTGGACTCCGGTATCTATAGGCTGAAAATTGGAGGTTAGCGCCGCTAACTTTAAGGGTTAGCGTCTCTAACTCCTTATCCAGGCCTCGTTTCTCACGATTTGAATCTCAAAAATGAATATTTCATCCTTATCACACATTAGCGTCGCTAACCAAGAAGGTTAGCGTCGCTAATATCTTATCCTTCCCTCGATTCGCGTGATTTGAATTTTAAACCGTAGATTATGACTTTTGGCCACATTAGCGGCACTATTCTTGAGGATTAGCGTCGCTAATCCTTCCTGCTCCACTTCCTTTGTCTGTTTTGCTCCGTAACTTCTTCCAATATGCATTTAAACCCTTGTATTTACACTAAAAACAATTCCAAGCACTTTGGTACAAAAGTAAGTGATATTAGTCTTATTAGAAAGATAAACTAACTAAAATCTGGCTCAATAATGACTATAATGTCTGACATTACTAGGCGTTATCACCTTCCTCCTCGTACTCACTCCCACTATCTCTGGTACTACCAGATGCTTCATCATTGCTCCCACAGCTTCCGGTGTCTTCACCCGACTCTACTCTGAAAGACTTTGCGATGTCATCTCCGAATAAACCTTCAAATTTCACTTGCTCATTTTATTTAAACAGTTTGCTTTAGTTCGAAGTTCCTGAAAGAGTGTCTTTATACATGGCACTCTCATTGAATGCCACGTCCCTACTTCTGATAACCCTTCGACTCTGGCTATACCAACATCGGTAACCCATGTCATCCAATACATATCCAATAAATAAGCACTTCCTCGACTTGGCCTCTAGCTTATCTCTTTCACTGTCCTTCATCTTGACATATCAAACACATCCGAAAACCTTCAAGTGATTGAGGGAAATATCATGACCTTGCCAAACTTTCGATTCACTTGTGGGATCCGGGCAGTCCGGGGGGACCACCATGGCTCCTCTCTTCTCGAGAATCCATACATCCCTTATCAGTGTATGGAAATACCGCATTTAGAAGTCCATTTACTCCGAAATTTAGACAAAATGGAATTGTAATGCTGGGATCTTGGGTGGAAACAGGTGATATTTTAGTAGGTAAATTAACGCCCCAAATGGTGAAAGAATCATCGTATGCCCCGGAAGATAGATTGTTACGAACTATACTTGGCATGCGGGTATATACTTCAAAAGAAACTTGTCTAAAACAACCTATAGGCGGTAGGGGTCGGGTTATTAATGAGAGATGGGTCCAGAGTTCTAAGACAGCTGAGATAGAGAAAACAAAAAGTATTTGCGTATATATTTTATAGAAACATGAAATCAAAGTAGGCGATAAAGTAGCTGGAAGACATGGAAATAAGGGTATCATTTCAAAAATTTTGCCTAGACAAGATATGCCTTATTTGCAAGATGGAAGACCCGTTGATATGGTCTTCAACCCATTAGGAGTACCTTCCCGAATGAATGGTTCTCTTCAGGAATCTTGAACCCCAAGGGTAACAGATGGTCCGAGGTTGATTAAATATGTTGTGGTATTCACAACATCTGCCCTAAACATCTTGGGCAACCCTGCGTCAGCCTCATGCTCTTCACCCTCTCATTTAGAGTTGTGTTCATCCACTTTGTAACACTATGTTGTTAAGGGGGTTTGGCGACCGTTTTCAGCATCCGGATCCCATACTCAACATAGTAATCAACAAATTCTCTGTTGTTGTATTCTCTTCCATTGTCTACTTCATGCATTTAACTTTAAGAGATGCCTCGTTCTCCACCACAACTTTCTGATAACGCGCTTTTATATTAGTTTATTTATGCATTATTTTAAATGTTTTAGTTATTTTATATTTGTAATAGGACTTGATACGCTCACTTTTGTTAGAAGTTGCTTTGTATGGAAAAGTACTAAAATGCAGCGTTTAGACTGAAAATTGGAACAAGATAATAGATTAATAGTAAGAGACAAAAAGATAAGAGCCGGAGAAGATAACGATAACACCACTATATCTCAGAGATAGCATCGCTATCTACAGATAAAGTCATAATCCCAGTTTGATTTGAATTTCAAAACGTGAAGAACCGGGATGGATCAGGAGGTAGCGCCGCTATCTTCCATAGATAGCGACGCTATCTCTGGAAATTTCAAATATAAATACCAGACTCAAGGACGACTTTCAAATCATCTCGGGGCATCATTAGGGGATCCAAAGGCTTATTTTTGTTTCTTTTTAGTCTCTATTTGATAGTTTTGCTTAGATTGTTAGTTTTCTAGTTTTATATCAACTCGGTATCGAGGTATTCCGCATTCAAGAATTTCTCTGATTACTAGATGTTGGGTTTAAATCTTAGAAGTAATCATTCAACTTCTGCAGTTCTTTGTTTCATAATGTTGGAACAATTTGTTACACTCTTTAGTTTAATAAAGGTTTTGATTTTCAGTTTCATGTTGTTCTTGATTTGTGTTTGATTTATTTTGCAATCGGTTTTATAGAGTTTTGGTTTGTTTTGGAGTGTAAGTAACTTTCCTGCTCTAGAGAGATATTATAGTCAGGCTTTTATCGACATAGAGTGCCAACCACAAACTTCTTGGTTCGACCCTTACTTACCCTAGCTATTAGAGTAGTGAGGTTTTTAATTATTTTTACCACATCAACGACTGCGTACGTCACTCTCCACTTCTTGAAAGTGACAAATACTTCCGACATGTTCTTCATGAAGTAAACTTACACCTTTCTTGTTGAGTCATCAATGAACATAAGATAATAATGAAATCCTCCAACTGAATATACCGAGGTTGGACCATAGACATCATAATGCACAAGCTTGAGTTTCATAGCCTTCAGAGCTTGGCCAACCTTAGAGAATGTGACTTGCTTCTGCTTACCAAATACGTAGGGCTCACAGAATTCTACGACAGTTGCCTTTACATCCGGAATCTTGCTCCTTAGCAGCCAACATCTTTATCCCCTTTTCACTAATGTGACCAAGTCCGTGGTGCCACAAAGTATAGGCCTTCCGATATTCTATTGTGGAGTGGATCTTGTCTGAGGAATCTTCAACCATATACAAGGATCTTCACTTCTGATCCTGAATAATGACAATGCTTTCCTTCGTTACTTTTTATTGGTGGTTGCCAAACTCAACTTTGTCCCTTTCTCATCCATGTGCCAAGCGGATATTAGCATCCTCTTTAGTCTCGTAATGAATATGACATTGTTCAAAATCACTTCGTGCCCAAGAATGTCCGGAGTGTAACATCTCCAACTTCGGTTATATCTAGGATCTTGTTATCCGCAAATCTCACTCAGCCATTGTAACACCTATAATTTTGCATTACATCTCTGTTGTGACATGCGTGGAAGGATGCACCCGAGTCCATTATCCAAGACTCCGAGGAACTATCTACACAACAAATGAGTGCATCTTCAAAATCTTCCGCAAGGTTCGTTTCCTTCTTCTCTTCTACTGATCCGGAAGGCTTCAGGAACCGATTTCTAAAATGCCCACTCTCTTTATAATTCCAGCAGAAAATATCCTTCCTATTTTTTGATTGCCCTCTTCTCCGTGACTTAGATCTTCCTATACCACCACCACATCGGTTAGGACTTCTCCTTATTTCCTCTGTAGCCAACGTACTACTAAAACTCTCACCAGCATTCCTTCTCTGGATGTCTTCCCCATGGATTAGATCTCGGATGCCTTCAAATGTGAGTTTTGCTATTCTAGACGAGCTGCTGACTGCAGTTCCCGTTCCAGCGCAACTATCTAGAAGTGAAGATAGTAACAGAAAGGCTTGGAATTCATCATCAAAGCTAATGTCCACCGATATCAACCTTGATATTATAGAATTGAACTCATGAACGTGTTCTGCCACAAGACCTCCTTCCTTTATCTTCATGTTAACAAGTTGTCTAATCAGAAAATCCTTGTTCGCGAATGAGGGTTTTTCATACATGTTGGACACCACTTTGAGTAAGCTAAATGCGGTTCTTTCATTGACGATGTTGTAAGCAATGAACTTCGACAATGATAACCAGAAAACTCCCGGTGCCTGCCGGTCCAACAAATCTTACTCCTTCTGCTGCATGTTTTCTGGTTTTCCTCCGATCAACAGGAGGTGGAGTTTTTCCTGGAAAAGGTAATCTTCTATATGCATTCTCCAAAATCCAAAATCAAAACCATCAAACTTGTCAATCTTGATCTTCCCTTCTTCAGCCATAGCCCTGATACCAATTTGTTGGGTGTTAAAACAACAACTTGAGATTGATAAACTTCAAACATCATAATATCAAGAGCTGTCAAACTAACTCTCGACAAGAACTCAGAAACACGAAAACACTGCAGCAAGAAATACAAGAAGAAAAAACAAAAAAGATCAGCACGGGGATTTAAAGTGGTTCACTCGATTTGTGGATCAAGCTACATCCACTGTGGCAAACTAGAGAGATTTATATTAAAGAATGTTATGCATTTTACAAGGTATTAACTGCATTCTATATAATGATGGTTCACTATCACTCTCACATCATGATTAGGGTTTACATTAAAGGGGTATATTTATAGCAAAGGGTTGACCTAAAAGGCCCGTGAGGCCTAAGTACTAGACATGTAGAAAGCATGTCGTGCACCCATACTGCCACCTGACACCTACATGCATCTGACAACATATATTAGAAGTAACTTCATTTGCATCAGCTAAGAAATCCACAACGAAGTTGGTTGTAGATTAGATTTCCCCTCGGATAGAGGAACTCTAGACAGTAGTGTGCACTTCGCATCACTCTGAATAAGACTGCGTTCCTGATCAATTGACTGCGGACCGTAGTATACTCTCCTCCTCCGGACACTTTCCTGCTGCAGACCGCATCACCTCTCCAATGCGGAAAGACTTGAACGCTTAACTTCAGACGCACCTCCATTGCGGATCAATTCACGACTGTGGCTTCAGATGATTAGCATCCACCTTACTCAACAAACAATCCTAATATTATTTGTAGGAGAATTCTTCAAAGGAGGATGAGTCAAAAACCTACGGTGTTCTGGTAACGAACTTTAAGTCAAAAAAATTCGGAACTACCCTAGGTTTCTGACTCATCACCACTTAAACACCCTAAGTGTTTAATGGAACGTCTAAAAATAATTCTTTCCTTTGCTAGCAACTTGAATGATCTGAAACCTGAAAAAAATGATATTACATTAGTCATCTATGAAAGTGGGTTAAAATAATCAAATAAAGACTAAAATATTTTTTCGCAAATGACATTTGCGAAAATGTTATATCTCAGCCTTTATTTTGCTGAGATTACACATTTTTACAAACGTTGAGATATGGTATTTTCATAGATAACACTTACGAAAATATGTAATTACAACCACAACTTCAACTTATTTATCTTAAAATGTGATCTTTGATATGATCACGATGTTTGAGATAGTACAAAAGTTGAGGGTTGAGAGTTTAGAAAGTTGAGAGAACTTTTAGATTTCATCTTTTGTAAAATGAAATAATAAATAAAATTTGAGCATTTTATACTTCTTGTATTGAGCCACGTAGATTTTAGCATTGCTTCTTGGATTTTCGAAAATGACCACATTTGAAAATCCCTAAAACGACATATTTTGGGATTTTTGTAAGTGGCCTATATTTTTGTATGTATTAACCTGCAAAAATTATGACTATTTAAATCCAAACAATATTTTTTGGCTAAATCTTGAAAAGCGATTTACAAAATTACTATGGTTTATCTTTTGCTCGTAAAGAAAACCCTACAAAAAACCAATTATAAATAGCAAATAAATCATTTTTACTTTTGACAATGATTAAAAATACAAAGAAACAATGTCAAAATTTTTTATTTTTTATTTATAAAAATAAACCTTTTGAACAAAAAAAACATAACACACGAAGCACTTTTTCACTTTTCTCTATTATTTAAAGGGTTGTGCTATAAATACCTATGCAGTTAATCGCGCCATTCGCGGTGGTCAGGATAATCGCGGTTCAGTTTAGCGGTGGAAAATAGCGGTACCGATAAAATCGTCGCGATTTACCGCGATAATTATCAGCGATTACATTTGAATTTGAATTTGAATTTGATACTTTGACTCAGATGTCGATTAGAATGTTATGTTATGTGACTTATGTCTTAAATTAAGCCTTATGTGATGTTTTTTGAATGACTTTTATGATATTAATTCTACTAGTAATAGTCAAATATATAAATTCTACATATTACTAAAAACCCGCTATACCACCGCTATACCACCACGAGAACCGTAAAACTAAATATCGGTAGGTTACCGCGATTACGGTTTTGACCGCGATAACTGCATAGATAAATATCACCGTTTCTCTATTATTCAAATGGTTGTGCTATAAATACCTTCCCCCCATTTAATATTGTACCCTCTAAAACCATCAAATCAAAAAAAAAATTAATTAAATTAGTTTTTCTAATCAATACACCCTTGATTTGACTAACTTAATTGTTTTATCTCAATTTTGTCTTTTGTTATTTTTTTATTTATTATTAATAAAATTATTAAATTATATTTATTATTATTAGATTTTATTAAATTATAACCGTTTGTGTTTATTGATAATCTAATGCCTTCTTTTTTATCATTTGACATTATTCAGTCGTTTATAAACAAGTGGTTGTACATATAATTTATTATTTATAAAATCCTTCGGGTTTATATCTTTTATAGGTAATCGAAATTCACGTTATTATTAGCCGGAAACCGTCATTATTGATCCGTCGACCCAGTTGTACACCATCTCCGTTTGTCCATGCTTGTGTATACGTATATATCAGAACATTCTGCTGAATAGGAAACATTGTATAGTGCTCGACTAAATGTTTATGTTCGTTATCTATATAACGCATCGTGCAATTATAATATTGGACCAAACTTTGTATTAGTGTATCCCACATTGATGCGACACGATCTTATGAGTTTGTATATATGTTAGAGTCTCTCTCCACAATGGCTCTTTTGGAGAGACACACATGGGCTCCACATATATTTACATGGTATCAGAGCCGGTGTCCAGCACCCTATAACCTCATCAAGCCTACGTCTCTAAGGGGGAGTATTAGTGTATCCAACATTGGTGCGACACGGCCTTATGAGTTTGTATATATGTTAGAGTCTCCCATCTCTCCACAAGGGCTCTTTTGGAGAGACACTCATGAGCTCCACATATATTTACACTTTGCATTGCTATTATTATTTATATTGTTATTTTTAATACATTCATTCGAATTTGACATAATTGTTTTGATATAATTTGATAAAATTTTATAAAATTATAAACGTCGTTTATTGTGTTGTAATTAATTTAAAAAAACATTGTTTATTATTACTAAAACATAAAAATTATAAAAAGCTAAATTCATTAATTTGGCATTCGTTCAAATTTGACATAACCGTTTTGATATAATTTGATATAATTTTATAAAATTATAAACGTTGTTCATTGTATCGTAGTTACTTTTAAAAAAACTATTGTTTATTATTACTAAAACGTAAAAATTATAAAAAATAAATACATTATTATTGTTTTTCAAATAATACTAATAACAAATAAAAGACTATTAATAAAAGAAAAAAAAGAAAAAACGATAAGCAAACAAAATAAATAAAAATAACAAAAAAACAAAAAATCAAATAAAAAAGATACGTATAGATTCACCTTTATTCAAAATTTTCAAATCAAAACAAAGTAACTTCTCCATATTAAGAGTAAATTACAATTTTGGTCTATGTGGTTTGCATGAAATTTCATTTTTGATCATCGTTTCGTTTTTCCATGCTGATGGTCCCTGAACTACACTTTTGCTTATACTATTGGTCCCTTGGCCATCCAATAGCACCATTCCTCTCTTCCACTGTTCCACCGTTTTTCCACTCTTCCACTGTTCGGGTTTATTGAGATTGGGTGTCGCATCAAATATTTTGAAGAATCTTGTGCAATTTAATGGAAGAAATGACTAACCTCGAATGCAAAAGACCGTTTGAGATTGGAGTCTACAGGGACAGTTCCAAAATCAAAAGATGGTTGCCGGCGGTGAGAGAGAGACAGACGGAGAGTTCGGAGAGAAGTCGGAGAGTTCACCGCCGGGGTGGGGGTGGAGGGTTTGGCTGAATTTTTTTTAATTACCAAAATAATAATATTTCAAAAGAAAAAAGAAAAAGAAATTAAAAAGGGTAAAATTGTCATTTTATCTGGCCAAAGGACCAATGATGTAAGCAAAAGTGTAGTTCAGGGACCATTATCCTGAAAAAACGAAACGATGATCAAAAGTGAAATTTCATGCAAACCACAGGGACCAAAATTGTAATTTACTCCCATATTAATTAAAAATATAAAAAGGCGCTCCACACATATTGTTTTTATTGTTTTCAGGTATGATTGGATCGTTGAGGATAAAGTCGGAATTACTTACTCATCGTTCCTGTATAATTAAACATAAATAAAAGAAAATTCTTAAGGGGCAATATGCTCACCAAAAAGAAAATGTTAACGATATGAGTACATCTCTTCATCTCTTGTCTTCTGTCCGATCTTGTTGGATAATACCAACTTATATTTTGCGTTATACCATTTTTTATAGAAAGAAAAATATTTGTAGGAAACGCATGTCTACATTTGATTGGTTAAACTTTTTATAAATATTAGAAATATCTAAAAAAAACAAGAAACAAGGGCTTGATTTTTAATATAGCATGTATGACAAATATGTCCTTATGTTATGGTGGAAACATGGGGAATAAAAATTACAAGTGGACAGTTCTGTTTAAATCATTGACTCTTCCTGGAAGACCATAAACCACCGCTTTTAGCTTGCCTAATTGCTCTTCCACACATGTGTGTGTACATGATTACTCCGTTTTTTTTTTCTTTTTCACAATATAAGAAAACAAATATATCGTTACTAACTTACTAAAATGTCTATATCTTTATTTTTTCCAAAATAATTCTATGTGAAATTATGAATATATGAAATAAATGACGTGTCAAAAAAGTAACATGATAGATGAACTATTGATTTCTATCGTTATGTTGATTGATATGAAAAATTAAATTGAATCATTCAAATATATTAAATCATTCAATTTATGTATATAAATATATTTTGCTTATTTTTCTAGAAATAATTAAAAAATAATTATTTATAATCTAAAAATTGTTACGAAATTGAAGAAAATAGATACACTGAAATAAGAAATTATAATTATAAAAAAAATACTTTTGTTCATTTAAAAATAAGAAAACATTCTGATTGAAATTTTAAAAAATTTATAAATATTAATTTTTGCTAAAGATTATATAAATAAAATAATTTATAATTATATTATATATTATTTCATTCTAGAGGAAATGAATAAAACATCCTCTTCGGTGGAATGAAAATCAACACATGAAAAAAATCATATTTCGCAAAGAATATTTTGTTTCTTGACAAGTGAACTGCGATATTTACATACTGTCATAATATTTTATTTTATTTCCTCTTAAATTATTGTATATTAAATAATACCTAAAAATCATCTCACCATAATATCCCACTTTTACTTGGGCGTTTGATATGCAATTAGATCACAATATGCAAACCAAATGATTTGTTTTCAAACAATATTAAAAATATATGATGACTAAGATTAAATTAAACCAATAACTATTAAATTCAAATCTTTGCTGGATAGTAGTCGACCAAATGACTACAGCTACCGTGTGCTACTACTGCTATCGTGTGCTATTGTTGACCAAACTAAGAAAAGGTACAACTAAGTAATGCATTGTCCCTCTATGAACTATGATAATTTAATGGTTATTTTCGGATTTTATAAAAGAATGATTCAAAGGTACAACGAAATATTGCATCAAGCATTGACCTTATTGTGTTTTGCTTTTTCTATTGATCTTTTATCATTTCTATTTTAATATCTCTACAAGATTTGTATAAAATGAATTGGCAATATCCGATGAACAAACTTTATAACTTAATCGACTATAAATTTTTATTTAAAATTTAATAATACCTACCGCATTAAAACTAACCGTATTACGATTGTTTATTATTTATCTACCAGCAAAAAGAAATTTACTATTGAAAGTACAACTAAATAATAAATTATCCTATTGTGGCCTTAAGCTGATGACTTTGTACCCATAAAACAAAAAAAATACAACTAAATCATGCACACTTAGAGTCATGTTATTCTTATTGTTTAATACCCACAAAAACAAGGAACCAAAAGTACAATTAAAATATGCATGCCTTTTTATAATTGTCTCATATCAAAATGGTTTTTTCTTTATAAGGATTTTTCTAAGAGACTCTGTCTGATTTGGATTTTGATTATCTAAAACTTCTAACAGATAAATGTTTGATTAAAGTTATAGTATTGGAAACAAATATAAATTACTTATTTATTGACTATAATTTTAAGTTATGTGTTTTATTTTATTAGGGATACGAATAAAATAAACCTTTTAAATTTTATAAAAAATACGAAAAAGTTGATATTTCGTAATGTGTAGAAAACAGGAACGCCCACTTATTTTCATCGTTCAAAATAGTCATAGCAATTCTGTCACAACCACAACCACAAGTTTTATGTAATTAATTATCAAATTTTTATATTAATAATAGACCATACATGTTTTCTTTCATAAACAAAATTACAAAAAGATAATGCATAATACCTTAATCATTTAATAGTTATTGTTATAGATTCATACAAAAACAAATATCCAAGAGTACAAGTATATGAAGCACGATTTCCAACGAGAAAAGAGCTCACTTTCTTCATTCATTCTTCGGTCAACGAGTCACCAAAACAGAAACCAGCAACTTTCTCTCTCTCTCTCTCTCTCTCTCTGATACAAGGATACAACAGAGTCTTGAGGTTTTCTCAATCCCCATTTATTGTTCCTCACCTTTGTTGTTGAGAATATGGTGCTTCCATTAATGCTCCGCCATTAAAGCTCTCACATCACATAGACACAGATTTGGAAGAAATATCATATACCCATTTCTCTATCTATAGTTAGATGTATACAGAACGCGCTCTTGTAAATAGCATTTATTGATTGAAAGAAGGGGTTTTTTTGCACCTGAATTATACACACACACTCGGCGCACAGAGGAGTAATGGGTATTATGATTTGCACGGATATCGCCATCACATCAATCGTCATATAGTTATGGTTGTGTGATGAACGGCCCTTGTTATTAGCTTTGAGTGTCATTCTGTACGGGGAAACAGTGTCAGTTCGAACAGGGATTTGGCTTCAAGTTGTGACTTGTGAGTGATTTATTATTGCGTTCGTGGGCTGGTGCGACACTTGAAATGGATTAAGAGACATTTCTGTATTGTCTGTATCAGTCAATCATGGAGGCTATGTTCAAGGTATTATTCCATTCTTTCTTCATCTTGCTGTTGCTGGTTAACTCGGTGTTGACCCAGTCAAGGGTGCGGCCATTGAGTTCCGGGGTGGAACGGAAAGCGTTGTTCGATCTTCGAGGTTCCTTAGGAATAAGAGCAAAAGACTGGCCGAGGAAATTAAACCCGTGTACCAACTGGACAGGGGTGGAGTGCACGAACGGCCGGGTCACCGGAATAAATTTGTCCGGTTTGCGACGAACTCGTGTTGGACGTCTTTCTCCTTCGTTTTCTATTGATTCTTTGGTGCGATGTACTCAACTGGTTTCCTTTAAGTCTTCAGGATTTGCTCTTCCAGGGCGAATCCCAAATTGGTTAGGACAAAATCTTAGTGCACTCCAGGTGCTCGACCTTACGTCCAGCTCAGTCTTCGGTCCAATTCCTCCGTCGATTGGTTCTCTAAACCAACTCAATCGTCTAGTTCTTTCCGATAATTCTCTCACCGGGATTATCCCAGATTCTTTGAGGCAGCTTTCTTCACTATCGGTTCTAAATTTGTCGCAAAATATGTTGACCGGGTCCATTCCCTCTTCATTTTCATCTCTCGCCAATCTCACAACTCTCGATTTTTCTTCAAATTTCTTATCTGGGCCGATCCCAATGAACTTCGGTTCACTTTCTCGTTTGCAATCGTTAAATCTCTCCAACAATAGTCTCGCTTCTTCTATCCCTGTACAGCTCGGAAACCTTTCTCAATTACTCGACCTTGATCTTGGATTCAATTCATTCTCTGGATCATATCCAATTCAACTCGAAAATTTAAGCAAATTGAGGATACTATCAGTTAGAAACAACAATTTGGGTGGTAATCTTCCTTCCAACTTCACAATAAACCTCCAAAATATCACCCTTCTTGACGTATCTAGCAACAACTTAACTGGCAATCTTCCAGACCTCTCTTCAACTCCTTCTGGTGCGACCTTAAACTTCTCAAACAACCAATTCTACGGAATCCTGAATTCCAGTCTCTCAAATGGGAATTCCGTCGATCTATCCAACAACTATCTTCAAGGTTTAAATACCAGTGCTGCAAACAGAACTCTCACATCAAGAAACTGCTTCCTTCGAATTCAAAATCAAAGAAGCTTGAATGATTGCAGGACATTCTATCTTCTCCGGAATATACCCTTCGATGACGATTCCAATTCCAATCCCACAACTCCATTCCCACCTCAATTCCCGCGAAAGAGCAACAACCGTTTGAAATACGTAATGGCAGGAGTTTTTGGTGGACTCGGTATCTTCATAATCATAGTTATAATCCTCTTTCTGGTATTCAAACCATGTAATAAAAAATCCGTAAGCCAAAGAAGTGCAAATGTGGAACCCGTTCAAGAAGAAGGAACCGAAAAAAGTCAAACCATTTCAGTCAACTTAATGGTGGACTCGTTTTCATATGATCAATTGTTACAAGCCACAAGTGGATTCAGTGACACAAATCTTATGAAACATGGACACAGTGGAGACATATTTTCCGGAAAATTAGAAGACGGGGTTTCCGTTGTTATAAAAAGAGTTGATATGCGGAATTTAAGAAAAGATTGTTACATGAAGGAGTTGGAGTTGTACGGTAAGGGTGAGCACACACGATTAGTACCACTTTTGGGACATTGTTTGGGACATGAAACCGAAAAGCTTCTTGTGTATAAATACATGCCAAATGGGGATCTTTCAAATTCTTTATTTAGGGCAACAAGTTTGGAAGATTCTGATTTGCAATCGTTGGATTGGATTACACGATTAAAGATTGCTATAGGAGCTGCTGAAGGGTTGGTTTATTTACACCATGAATGCAATCCTCCCGTTGTTCATAGGTAATTAAGAATTTAATTTATTAATTAATTTAAATTATGAATGGTAGATACAGTGTGGGAGTTTCAATTCCAATGTGGATTGGGATACTGTGTATCTGATTTACATCTGATATGATGCTGACATGATGGTCATAAGTGGGTCGGCTCAGGGGTTGCTGGAAGAAAAATCTTTTTGCAGATACGATAATTTATTTGTTTTTTTTATTTTTGATTTTGTAGAGATATTCAAGCAAGTAGTATCCTACTTGATGATAAATATGATGTAAGGCTTGGAAGCTTGAGTGAAGTTTGTGTTCAAGGAGTGGAAGAAAATCAAAATAAAATCACAAGGCTGCTTCGGATTTCATCGTAAGAATTATTTACAAAACATTTCACCTTCCTTTAAATTTTGTATATATTATTAATTGGACAATATATGAAAAAGGGACTGTATTTTGATAGTTTTTCCGATTTAACCAATTATATTTTATTTTTTATATTAAAATTTAAAACCACCTAATTTTGAAAAGCATTTTCAGCGTGACCACTTTTTTCCACTAAAGCCCTTCAGTTTAACAATCTTTTTGTAATTTGACCACAATAACAAGTTTTTTTATATTTTTTTGTTAAATTCTGCATGGAAGATGTTAAAGGTGGTGCTTTTTAGAAATGTTTCTTTTGTCATCACAATAACAATTTTTTTTGTAATTTTACTGTTTTTACTTATAATAACATGTTTCCAGGTTTTTTCGGCTTATATACAAAAAATACAGACACGGTCAAATTGCAAAAATATATGTTTATAGGTCGGTACTGTTAAATTATAAAAAATATGTTATTGTTATGACAAAATAAACATTTTCTAGCAAATTACAAAAAATATACAAGAAAATACAAAAATAAAAAAAGTCAAACAAAATGCCGCCTTCACAAACATTTTCCAATAAAAAATACAAAAATTAACAAAAAAAATGAAATTTTTTGTTATGGTGGTCAAATTAGAAAATTTGTTAAATTTAATGGCATTAGTGTAAAAAAAGAATGTCAAATTATCATGGCAACCTGCAATGTGAGGTTGCGGTGGAATTTTTTTTTCAAAATAAAGCGGTTTTAATAGAAAAAAATAAAATATAAGTGGTTAAACCAGAAAAAATGTGTCAAAAAATCATGCTTTTTCCGTATATTGCCCTTATCTTATTTCACTTTCTTATTATGGTTACTATTATTAGCAATGTTATCTTTCCTGTACCACATATTTATCCCCTTTTCTTTATTAAAAATGTGCAGGAATTCTGAACCAACTCCTTCTGGTATGTAAACATCTTTATACCATCACTTATCTTTAAACATTAAACACTTATATCTTTAAATTTCAAATTATGGGTAGGACAAAAATTTACAAATTTATCCCTCTAGTCCAGTGTCTGTCAAACGCAGTACAACCTGTTCTGTCATGACCTAATCTGAATAACCATATAAAACTATAACTTATATCTTTAAATCTACTTTTTTACCAAACAGGATCATCACCACCTCCAATATGTGCATACGATGTATATTGTTTCGGAAAGGTGTTACTCGAACTTGTAACGGGCAAAATTGGAATAAACAATTCCGAATGGATAGACCAAACATTATCTTTCATCAACAACTATGACAAAGAACTTGTATCCAAGATTGTGGACCAATCATTATTCATGGATGATGACTTAATGGAAGAAGCGTGGGCCGTGGCAATTGTGGCAAAATCTTGTTTAAATCCAAAACCATCAAAAAGGCCTCAAATGGCTCATATTTTAAAAGCATTGGAAAACCCTTTTAGGGTTGTGAGGGAAGAAGATTTTAGTTCGGGGAGATTAAGGAATAATTCTTCTAGAAGGTCTTGGAGTGCGGCTTTGTTTGGTAGTTGGAGGCAAAGCTTTTCGGGGAGCACGCATAGTCAAAGTCAAAAGAGTAGAGAGGGTGTTAGTGGTCAAAGTGGTCAAAAGAGAGAGAATTCTCAAGGGAGTGGTGCGAATGATAAAAGATTGTCGAGTGAGATTTTTCCTGAACCACCCGTTGATGGAAATGATGTTGAAAGGCAAGATGAAAGTAGATGATGATAAATTATGGTTTTAGGGAAAATTTTTATATCGTTCTGAGATTTTGTGCTTTGAAAAGCATGTATTTATTGTTGTTGTTGTTGTTGTTGTTGTTATAGATCTAGATCCATTAAAGTTGAAATGTAAAGTGCGTGTGTGTGAAGGTTCTTTTTTTTTTTTTTTTTTTTTTGTGATATATGTTGTTGTAATGTAGGTAGCCAAAAGTAAGTTGTTTTGGAAAGAGTGTGATTTGATGCAAAATCTAAGTAAATATCTAGGGGGGAAAGAGTAAATAAGATAATGAAAGGGGTAAATGCAATAAATAGCGATGTACAGTCATTTGTTTGTGTTTTATAGCATTCCACTTTCATCTTTTTATATTACAACATTGTAGTTTTATTTTTTATTATACTTTGAAAAATCCATCTATAAGTTGTTTTATATTTGGATGGTGATTAAATTACAAAGTACAAGGAAGAAGAAAAAGTAAGATGTTGAAATAAACAAGTTATTGATAATATGTTGCTATTTCGTGAAGCACAAGTGCATTCTTTTTTTATTTTTTTTCATCAAAAGACAAGAAAGGAATATTATTAGAAAGTGGGTAGTAAGAATTGATTTCATTTTTCATTTTTTTCATCAAGAAGACCAAAGTGTCCTTGTAAACCCATTAAAACACAAACACATTCTTCGTTTGACATGCATTTACGGTCAACTTCTTTGATAAATTTACAAACCACACATAAATATGTGAAGGAATGCGATTAAATTTCATTCCATTTTCTATTTAACCAAACACGTGATGGGAAATTAGTTGGATCCCAACTTCTTCATATTACAAATCACTCATTTCTAAAAAGATTCACAAGTTACATGTGAAATATAAATTTGTAACTTCATAGATTATGTTACGCATCTAAAGTATGGTTCTTCATATCTTTTGACCAAAATTACAATTGATTTTTTGTAGTTTGATGAAAACGAAAGGAGATTTTTTTTCTCCATAAAAGTATAACAAGAATCCCAATAAGTGTTTTAAATCTTTAAGAGAAATGGAAGGAAGATTGACAAAAGCAATCAAACCATAGCCTAAATGCAAAAAATAGCAACATACTCCCATTGATTTGTTTTTCACAGAATTCTACTTTTATTTCTTCTATTTACAATATTATACTTCGAAAAATCTACCCAATCATAACAATGTCATCCAAATACAAAACAATTCTGAATGCTATAATTGGGCATCTTTTGCAAAATACAATGTCCTAACAAGAAATAACTCGAAAGTACAACACCACAAATAGGCACATATTTTTTCAAAGTACAATGCCCTAATAAGAAAAACAAAGAAAGTGGAAGTACAATTGCTATATTTTCCATTTAGCCAATCAAACCATTCAAAGATCGAATCACAAAACTAATTATAGAAAATTAGTTACAAAGTTGTTATATGTGCCAATAGCTTCAAACCCTTGAACCTATTTGACACATTTACACCAAATTTCCCATACTTTTCTCTCAAAAAATAATCATCATCAACACAAGACCAATTAAGTCCTCTTGCCAAACTTCCAACCCACATAAACCTCTCTGAAAATGGATTCACCAAACTCCTAAAAAACTCTTCAGCTTCTTCACACATAATTCCCTATAAAAACAAAAATCATACGTAAGAACACATAAAAAGTTAAAGAAACTAAAACTAGTAAAATTAGAAGACATACTTTTGCCATTGATTCAATCTTTAGTGAAACATCATTACTAAGAATGACAATCTTTCCATCTTTAATTTCTTTACATAATTGAATCACATTTTCAAGAATACTAGATTCTTTTTCAATTTCATCATCCATGTGAATCCACCATCTTGTAGTGATTCTACATTCTTCAAGCCATTTTAATGCTAAAGAAACCTTTTTTGTGGTTCTATTGAAGAGATCATGTTGGCCCTTTATGTCCATTAGTTGTTTTAGTACTGATATTGATAAAGATTAAAGAAAATTGTTAGTAGGGTTATATGACTAGAATATAATAAAGTTTTATGTAAATAGAAACAAGAAGTTATTACCAATTTTGGGTACAAAAAGTTGAGTCCCTTTAAGGCCTTGAAGGAGTTTCAAATGCTTTAAAGACTTGTTGTGAAGAAGGGTATTAGTGTCAAGTACCATGGTCCATCTTTTTTTTGCCCCTACCTGGAAATTGTAAAAAAGGGTAAGCATCAAAATGTCTCGATTACTTTATACAATTTTTTAGATGATAATAAAGTGGTAAACTTACATTAGATGAATCAATGACCTTTTTAATGGCTTGAGGGTAGTTAATGAAGTTACCACTTTCTTCCATTTTCATTGATCTTGATTTACCCTCTTTTTCTGAAGAAAACAATACTTCCTCACAACAGACAGACAGATTTCTTGAAAACCCAAAAATGTCTTTTTTACCCTCATTGACACTACAATTGTTTGATTGTTTATTTTCATCTTCCATCCATTTTCTTCTCAAGGATCTCTTCGAACAACAATTGGGATCCTTATTCTCTTTATCTGGAGTAAAAAATTCTAATTCCTTTCCATCTAAACTGTCAAAATGAGTCCTTAAAACTTCTTTGTTTCTTGATATTTCTGGAGTAAAAGTTCGTTCTTGATCCATGTCTGTTTCATCAAGAAGAGCCATAAAAACCGATTCTTTCTTATTTATCTCAAGATCCATTGATTCAAATTTGACACCCGTATCTATCTCTTCTCTTGATGTACAAAGAACCATAGAATCTGATTCAATTGTCATTTTTGTCTGATTCATTTGTTCATTTTCAGTTCCCATATCAGTCTTATTGCCTCTTGCTATTTCTTGATTTAGAGGATCTTTTTCGGGTGTTTTAATAAATTTAGAAAGAGACAGAGATAGATCTTCTGATTTGTTTAGGTTGTCAAAGATCTCTGTTTCAGATACTGATTCAGAGACAATAAAAGGGGAATGAATAGAAACAGTGGCACAGTTTTCACCATTTTCAAAGCTTGATTTAGATGGACTTGTCGAGTGTTCTGTCTCTATGTCATCACAGCAAGATTTTGAGCATTTTAGCACAGAAAAAGGTTCTTCTTTGGTGGAATTTTCATTATTAGAAGAATTTGTTTCGAGTCTCTCAAGATACGAGGAGTTTTCCTCCTACATGAATCAAGAAAAACAAAGAAGAAAGAAGAAACGTAAAGTGGCAATTTATCGAACACCTTGCAGGCACAAATATGAATCGTATCACAATCTGAACTTTAGACAAATGTGAAATGAAAAGAATAATAATACTGATAGATACCTGTGTTTCTTGTTGTTTTATGAACGTGGCGGGCACGAATGGGTCGTCAACATCAAAAGCTTGGCTCAACGGGACCCAATGCAGCTCGTAGATTCTACTTGAACCACCCATCTTCACCGTGTCTCCTTCTTTCAGTTTCACGGGAACCCCTGGTTGAATTCTCTTCCCCGACACCCATGTTCCATGAACTGCGATTTTAGCAATACCAATTAAATAGATTATATACTGTATAATGAATCATTTCTCCCAATCCAAATAATATATCGCCATAGAAGAATTAAGCGTATACCCAATACAGCTGGAACAGTAGACACATTTTTAAGTTGTATTATATAGAGAGGTAGAGGTATGGATGTCGAATTTTACCAGATGATAGATCAACTACGGAGAGTTTAAGTGAAGACGGATTTGTGTGGATACGGAGATGGTATCTGCTGATACTAGGGTGCTCCAGAGTAATGTTGCAATTTGGGTGTCGCCCAACAAGCAAAATTTCTTCATCTGGTTCTTGATTTACCAATGATGTATCGGCTGCAGATTGTTCGGTGGTGGAGGGAGGTGATTTGCGTAAAAGAAAGATGTTCTTGAGGATGGAACCGTTCTTCAGTACAGTGAATGCCGGTGTTTTCTTCACCAGAATTTGAATCTCTTTGTCTTCATCCATCGTGGATTCTTGAAATCAAAGAGTGTGTCTGTATTCTTGAAATCAAAGAGTGTATGTGTATTTTTTGAAGAAAATATTACCGTTGGTGATGGTTTTCAAACGGCAGAAACGCATTAGGACAAGGGTTCGTGGAGTATTTTGAAATTCAAAACGGTATAAGGAAATGGTATCTTTTATTTAGCAGCCGTTTAAACATAGAAGGGAGTTTGGAGTTAATCTTTAGCACAATAAGAGCATTTCCTTTTACCATTTTTATGTATCAAGTCTAAATTCTTTAGATATTTAATTCTTATGTTATAAATGAGCCTTGTAACATAATTACGTCTTATATCTTAAGACCAAAAGTCTAATAAGATCAAACTTTTAAGCATACTACATTTGATTAGCATCAAAATTAACTGGAGCTTATTGGTAGGGGGTAACAATTCTTGACACAACATAAACCCGACACACAAAGAAATAATTATGAGTTGACCTTAAGGGACTTCGGGTCATTTTCGGGTTGACCCGAGTAAACCGTATAATAAACGGGTCGTGTTCAGGTTTGTAGGCAAGTTCACGATTCAACTCGTCAATCAATTTAATTAGATCTGTTTATGACCCTCTAAACAATGGCTTGTGAACTTGAATATGACCCGACAATCCGTCAGCTTGCTACTTGTTTATGACTCATGAACTCGAAAATGACCTGTTTATGACCCGTGAACTCGAAAATGACTCGTGAACTCGAGTATATCCCGAAAACCCATACAATAAATAGGTTAGGTGGGGCGTGTCCATGTTTGCCAGATACGGGTTAGTGTTGAACCATATGACATGTTTAAAATACACCTCATGTTCAGGTCATGTTTCTAAGTCGCCAACCCGAACACACGACACGACTTCTATTCCTACTTATTAGCATTGTCTTAGGAGGAAATCTTAAGAAAATCCATATATTTTGTGTTTCATTAACGATCGAGTCATGGTTTTATTTTTTTTAATAGAAAATAACAAAAAACTTGCAACTATTGACATATTCGAAATGTTAGGAGGTAAACAAATCATCAAATGATAAAAGTAAAATACAATGGATTTTTTAATAATATAATCAATTTTTAAGGGTTTCCTAATTACAGTCTTTTAATCTTATTTTATTATCTTTTTATAGTTTTATAGTTTTATATATTCTTTCTGTCTGATAGAGAGAATTATCTTACTATAATCTTATTGTGCTATCATTGACTGAGAGATGATATTATCTAATTTTAATCTTACTATGTTCTCTACGTCTAGCAATATGTATCATCTTAACTTGATATTATTATACTCTCTCCATCTTATGGAGGACATTCTTTATCTGAAAAAGAAAATTTGTAACTTTCTAATTTAGATTTCTTATGAAAATAAATAATTTTTTATAACTTTCTTGAAGGATGTCATTTGTCAGACAAATGTTTTTTTCTAGAAGTAACTATTTCTTATAGCGTTTATATTATTATTTCTATCATTCTTAACTTTAACATTATAATAAGATAATATCATATATTAGGTAGAGAGAATGCAATAAAATTATAGTAAGATTATAATTTTTTTCATACAAGAAGAATACGATAAAATTACAGTAAGATAATATCATTTTTCAGACAGAGACAATATAGCAATGTTTAATAAGATGATACTCTAATTTTTAATCTGGATTATTTAGATCACACAAAATGAATACAATAATATTATAATGAGATAATTTTCTCTAAGTTCCAAGGATATTTTATTCTTATTTGTTAACATCTAGCTATTCAATGTTTGAGATGTTACAAATATCTACCCCTTAAAATGATTTCGTCATCAGAATCGCTAAGATAAAAAAATGAATTCACAATTACTTAACACATGCTTCAAATTAAATCAGTCTAAACTAAATTCTTTGAGTTTCCTTTGAAATTTTATTACCTTCAATATTTCCTTCATTGATCAACAATATATTGATCTCCCATTAATCACCAAAATTTTCTATCCAACCTCTTTTCTTTTACAACCTTCTTGTGCTCATGTACAACTTTTTTCCATTTTATCATTGTTCTTTAATATTCATATATCTTTTGGATCATTAAGTTATTTCCATAATTAAGGAGATTAAATGTTAATTCTTCATTTTCTTTTTTAATTTCCAATCAATAGTTCTTATTTTCATGTTTTTTCCTTCTATTCCATATATTCATCCAAATATGCTTAAACATTATATTAAGATCATGTCATATAATTTCATTCCTTTCAATTTGATTACTTCGTTCCATCAAGTTCCATTACTATACCTTCGTGTCTTTGAACTTTGATGAGTTCCATACTCCTTGACTAGCATAAAACATACCTTATCTCATTTGAGAAGTATATTAACACTATATTCTATTCATACAAAATTTTAGCATGCTTGACCTTTAAGATATACCCAAGGTAACCTCAAATCTATATATTTGAATTGCTAAAATACTAGTCTTAGTTTCTTTCATATCAATATAGTTTGAACAATTCTCACAAAACATATATCTTTAAATAACTATAAAATACCTTTTTCATAATTCAAAAATTCTTCCATGAACTTTCAAGTACTTTTAATTGATCATCCAAAACCAAGCTTACATGATACTTGCATTCTAATCATATTATAAAGTCATACAACATTCTTGAATCTCTTTCCATTATCCAAATGCAATAATGCACATCTAGCAAATTAACTATACTTAACCATTATATATTAAAAGTTCATCATTTTCACACAACATTTGCTCCTTTGAACCAAAAGTTTTATATTCATATAGAAGTGTAATTTCTACACTCACTTTTACAATTCATACTTTTATATTTCCCATTCTTTAATCATTGTATTAACATACCTCATCAACATTCTTGAGTTTATGCTTCCAATAATAGTCATTTACTTAATTAATGTTGTCTTTATTTCATCACTAGAATGTTTCCATAATGTTCAACCGAGTCATCTCATGATGACAATTCCCATAATATTTTGAAAGTTATTTCCATATTTCTTACCATTTATTCTCATTAGTTCTCAATAATCCAAATAAATTTCAACATTGAGTTAATTTTTTTCTAACCATTTATAATTATCCTATTTTCTCAAAACAATCATATTTTATATAGGTTGATCATTGTTATTTTCCAATTTCCATATACATTGTACACCTTATCATTTCCATTCTCAATTCCATTCTAATTGTATGTATTAATATGCATATTCCTCTTATTGGTTTTAATACCATTTTCCATTATGTGTACCATTTCATTGGCTCATAGTTGAAACTATGATCTGCATATGTAATGGACTAGCATGAAATAATAAATAGATCAACCCATCCTTGTTCACCATTAGTTTTCCTCAAACAATTCCATAGTCTTGGGTATTTCCATCTGGATGCGATCGACCACTAATTTGTCCTTATTAACTTTCACATCAATAGCCTTTCCCCCTTTTGGCTCTATTTCGTTGACAACAAATTCCAATGTTTCATATACTGTTTCATTTAGTCATATAAAATTATTATATTATATAAGTTTCTACTTTCACATTATGGGTATCTATTTTACCATCCTTACATTGGCAAATTTCTTTCAAATTATCTCCAGATTAAGTTTTTATTACCAATCTTGACTCTTAAATTCTTGCTAGCATACAATTTCACATACTCATAACTCTTATAGATAATTAAGGATTGACAATTTTTCCTTTTCATTTCATCGTTGTGTTAATACTTTAGTGACCATTCATAGAAATAGTCTCTCTTATCAGCTCATGTAAACTTATATACTTATGAGATTTCTATATTATTTAGTCATTAATAATGATGTATCCTATCGGCTAATCAAGCTTAAAATATTCTAAATGTACTGTCACATAGCAGTCGTTCTTTGTCAATAAACTCATCTCAAGTCACCATATATCAATGGTCAAATCCAGATAAACAGTTGCTTTCAGACCAAGCATCAATTGTATATGATCTTGTGTAGTCTGTAAAAACATGTTGTCAAAACTTTGAATTTTTAACTCCCTCATCCTTGATCTGTTTATGATTTCATGCTTTAGAACATCATGGGATGATCTTAAAAATACTTTTTATTGTTCTCAATTTAACATGCTTTAATACTTGTAGATTATGCATTTTTACTTATACCTAACATACCTTAAACATTTTAGGTTTGACCAAACTTTACATTACAGTTGCTCTTTTTTAACCATAATTGTGAACCTTTTCACAGTCTTTATAATGATTTGTTCCTTTACCATTTTCACTTGTCATTAGACAAGAAAATTTGAAAAAAGGGGTTACATAATGTTGGTGATTGTAGTGCCACTCGGTTAGTTTAGTATAAGATTACCAATGGAATTTGAGTATTGCTCTTAGAAAAGTTAAGATGTGCGGAGTGCATGCTCGTGTAAAACGAGTTTGATCTCGGTTCGACCAAAATAACAGAGATCTATAGGTATGCGCCCCCTTACGGAGTCCTAAGGGCAGCGCCCTTAGCAGGGTAGAAGAGGCAGCGCCCTGGCCCGAAAATTTAATTTACTAAGGAAATCATTATGACATATATTGATTTTCTTTATGGAAAATATTTATTTCATATAATATTTTTTTTTTGAAAATTGAGTCATATATTCCTCCACAATATTTTCCCGATATTAAGGTCATTTTCCTCTACCATGTCCTTGGTTCCCCACCCTTTAGTTATGGGACATGTTCCCAAAAAGTTAAGGCTTAAATCAAGCCCCTTACTTTTGGTAATCAGTAAAAAATGGATTGATATATATATATATATATATATATATAGTTCATGAATTCAAATGAGTGCCTTAATCTGAATTTGTTTCTTGAAGGATAATCTCGATAATTTAGAATTCGTGATACGTATGCATAGGGTCAAAATACCAGATTCAGAAAGTTTTCTACATGATCCGTTAAGTAATCCATGAAACCTTTTGAATTCAAAAATGACCATGTTCCTCCCAAACCTTAACAATCGAATATGATATTCTTTTGTTTCTGAAACCATGAATGAATCTACGAAATAATTATTGTTGGAAATATGTCCAAGGTCATCAACTATGGTGATATTTCTAATAATAGCAGGATCTTATTTGGGTTGCCCTCACAGCCTAGTAAAAACAATTAGTAGCAGAATTAATAGAGGAATGATCAGTTTATTAATTTATTGAGAAATAAATTAATCAGAAATCGGATCATTAATTAATTGTTAAATTAATTGTGAAACTAATTTATAGAAGTTAATTAAGGGATTACATTGTAATTAATTAATAGATTAATTAATAGAACAAGTACAGGGGGTGCGGCCGCCAAAATGCTCCTAAGTTTGAAACCCTAAGAGTCCATGCACTATAAATAAAGGCCTTAGGGTGCAACCCTAAGACATTCCACCCTCCAAAGGAGCCGTCAACTCCATAAACACTTCTCCATATCCTCTTTGTCGAGTTCAATACCCTTCTCTAAGGGTTTTGGATCGATTTCTTCAGCCTGATGGTTATCTAACCATAATTTAACCAAGTAATCCGACCACTCAAATTAGCATTCATAGGTTCATCCTAACATTCTCAAATTAAATCAATACAAAATGTATATACTAGCTTCTTACATTTATTTCTTGGGTGAGATAGAAAAATCCCTTTATTTTCTCTTGGACTCTTCTTAGAAATCACTTTCATATAATAGGTTCACCAAAACCACACACATTTAAACCATATAAGTATTTTTAGGTATAATTGACCAAAATTCAGAAAAATAACTTAAAATTCCAAGGTAAATAAGTCAAGACGGTGCAATGTGTATACACTGAAGTAGCTTTCCTTCAGACGCACCATGTATCAAAATTTCAGGTATCGGGACCCACTCATGTCACACCCTGATCCTTGGCGGAATCGATCAAGGCGTGATATATTGTTCAAAGTCTCATGACAAATATGTTATAATATGATTAGATTCAATTAAGTACTAAGTATGCAAACAAAATCCACAACATACAAATACAAATCCAAATACAACAACATTTATTACATGAAATTTAAATAGTATTGTGGGTTTCTAAGGTACACCCTACTTTTCATCAACTTCATTCTTCAAATCTGCATCATGGGTAAAAACAGGTCAACTACGAGAGTTGGTGAGTAATCTAGTTTTATTAAAGAAAATTGTGAGTTTGAATAATTTGAAATTTGTTTTCTTTTGAAGTTGGCAAACAAGTGTTATTGAGATAACAATTTATAAATCAAAAATTGATTAACAAATGATAACAACAACAATAAGTCCTCACCCTATATATACATATAAGTATATATATATATATAGGATGGAGCATCTAATCATCATACACACTCAACCACGTGCAATCAATCACCTTAGCGTCCCAAGGCGGGGTGGTCAACCCAATAGCGCTATTATTGTCCATAACGTACCTCAAGAATACGGGCATAGTCATGGAGATTAGACTAAAAATGGTAATGCACTACAAGTACATGTAGCGTAAACAAACAACAATTATACAAATAATGATTCACATATAAATGTCCCAACAATGTCTCAATGGTGAAAAAATAATAAAATGAAGTTGGAACATATTAAAACCACATGATACACCCCAAAAGTATTTAAAATTATAAAATATGGGGTAGATTACTCACATTAGTCCAATAAGGAATGCACGTGTTATACGATAGACGGCTCGGGTCAAAACGACGTGGAACCTATTATAATTAATAGTTTTGGTTTAGGAATCGATAAATGGGAATATAGTATTAATAAAAATAATTTAGACACATATTATTATATTAGATGAATTAACAATTATCCAAATTTTGTTTTGAATATTAATGTATTTATATGTTAAATGAATTTTAAATTGAATTAATTACTTTGCTTAATTAATTTATATTTTCACTTTAGGAAATATTTTAATAATTTCTTATTAAAATAATAACTAGTCAAATTATAAGTATTTACAGATTTTATATATTATAAACAATTATTTATATGAAATAATCATTAAAATGCTTTTTTACATGCTTCTATATTTAGGAAAATGGTTTTAAATAATAAACAGTAATGAAACATTCTAAAATTATCAGAAAATAATTATTTTATAAAATAGTAATTACTGTAAAATTTTCATATTTTTCTTAACTGCTTTAGTATTTATTTAGTATTTTAATGATTTAAACAACAACAAAATTCGGGAAAAATAATAAATGATCCCTAAAAATTCTGGAAATTAACCATAGTTTTCTAACATTATATTGAGCCTACTGTAAATAGTTTGGATATTTTGGACTAAGGGAAGTATTTCTTATGTTTTTCATTATTAACTAATCAATAAAATCATAAATAATAGAAAAATATTAAGAGAAATTAATTAGACTTTTTATTTATGATTACCATGTTATATATGATATTTGATAATGTGTTATAATTTTTGGACATGTGTAGCTATTTATTATCAATTTAAACTATTAAATAAACATTAAATCAGGAAAAATAAGAAAACATTCTTACAAAAATCTGTAAATTTCGTAATGGAGTCTTTAATATGTGAATTAGGTGCAAAAAATATAAAATCTAGTTTTTAACATACATAACTATATTTTGCAATTTATTTATCTACAACAAAATAAAATACAAAATAAGCATCAAACAGTAATATAAATGCATGAAACTTTATAAATCCACTTTACTCAATATATGGGTTGTTCCAAAATATTCCCAGAATTTATTGACTGCAAAAAGTATTTTATGTGAATTATTGCCTTATTTTAGTGCAATAATTATAGTAATTCAATAAAAATAAGTTATTTTCTGAAAATTTTCATAACTTCTTATTTTATTGATGGGATCTTTAGAAAAATCAGGTTTATGTATAAAATGAGTTTTAGATATTTTGGTGGATTTAATTTGTTTCATGTATGAATTTGGAACTTTTAACAACATACATTGATGAATGCTTCAATAGGGATGAAGATTTGAGTATGAGAGCTTGTTCTTGGATGGAAAATTGATATTTCTTAGATGAATTTCGAGATTGAGAGGGAGAGAAAGGATAGAGAGGGTTTGAGTGGTGATGAGAATAATGTGTGGGGAGAAAAATGAAAGGAAAGATGATGAGAGGTGTGAGTGGGAGACCATGAGAATAACTTTTGACTTTAGGTGGTCTTCATAATTTCTCACTAGTACAAGCATCTCTATGTAATACACTAATTAATATAAGAATTTTATAAAATTTAATGTAGAGTTTATAAAAATAGAGTTTTATAAAAAAAATAGGTTATTATTTGATTATAACAATCTACTTTGATTTGAAGTTTAATTATAGTATTCAAGTTTGACTCTTTTAATTTAATTAGAGTATCATACTTTGATTTGATTTTAATATGGTATCATAATTTAATTTGATTATAGTTATAACGTTATACTATGCTATTTTGCTATTAACGTCAATTTATATCGTATTGTATAGGTTTTGATCCTATTAGCGTCAAGTAAATCTTGACTAGGGTTTATTAAATTTCTCAATTGGGTTGGGTTGACCCGAATCCATTTTAGGCGGATGTCACAACTCACACCCCCACACACCTATAGAAGGCGACCCTTTCAAAGCTCTAAAAGCCAGCCTCTCGGGTTATTAGCACATACTTCCCAAACTTGGAAACTTTCTTACTTTTTCTCCGTTCATGAAAACTGTTTTCCCTATCTTCAAACGCCCATAACTCTTAGCTATGAATTATTTGTCATGTCGCCTACGACTTTCATTTAAAAAGTTATTGTGTACAAGCTCTAGATCTCCAAATATAAGGCTATTAACAAAGGATGTTGCATACTGAATAATATTCTTTACAATATTGACATTCTTCACACTTGTTAATTTTCTTTATAATTTTTAAAATTCTTTCATTGTTAAAAATTCTTTATAATGTTAACATTCTTTATAATATTAGCATTCTTTACAATGTTAATATTCATCATAGTATTACCATTCTTTATAATATTAACATTCTTTACGATGTTAATAGATTCATAATATTAACATTTTTACCTTTTTCATCCAAAAACTCATAATATTTCATACTATAATCCATTTCTGATTTTACTTCAACTATGTATTTCTTTATCCAATGATTACACATTATATCAATCTACTTTCTCTATTTTTCCAACTATATCAACCTACTTTGCTATTCTTTAAATCCATGTCTAAGTACTTAAACTTTTACACCATTTTATCATAAAAATATTATAACATATCCAAATGAAATTTATACCATAAAATAACTCAATTTGTTTCTCTTAAGCACGAGTCCCCTAGCTTCAACAAAGGTTGTTTGATACAAAATCTTCAAATATCTACAACATACTATTATAAAAATGGTATAATTCTTTCATTTTTAACTCCAATGACTTTGAATCTTTTTTATTTACTTTATTTATTGTATTATCTTTCTATTTATACCTTTACTTCACAATTCTAAAACTTTAGGCCTAATTTACATAATCTCAAAGTATGGCACTTATTACTAATGTGAAATTTCTACATTTAACTTATTTCTAACATTTACCTTAATATCCCCACCATATGCACCTTGAATTAGTATATTTTCATTAAGAGCTGTAAATAAAACATATTCAAACATATATTACATTCGAACTGACCATATTGTCCTTCATACAAGAATATTATTCTCACATATTTTATGTAAATTACAAGGATATTTTATTCTTATTTCTTAACTTTTAACTATTCAAATTTTGGTATGTTACATAACCTATATTCTGACATATGCTCAGGTTAGAGACCAATAGAAAATGTAGCTTGTGAAGATTTGGAAATTAGATAAATTGTAATAACTTGTTTACTTTAAATGATTGTTTTTTTCATCTTATACACCCTTGTATGACTTAACAAACCATAATTTTGATTACAGACTTAATCTTTTGGGACCAAATTTTGCAACTCATGGTTTTAAAAGATTGATCATTGCTAAAAATGAATTAAAAGATTATTTTAAATGACAAATTCATCTAAGACCATATGATAGGTGTTATAAAATATCTATCGGTTCCAAAATATCACAAGTTCTATATGCCTTGTGATTTAGCTTTACACCTCAAGCGGTTGAGTTTAACTAAAATTTTAGTTGGTCTTTGAAAATTGAGCAACTAAACTTAACTTAAATAGTAGTTGGTCTTATTTGACTAAATTATCTTGGGTCAACCAAATTAGTGAATATGTTTTAAATGTAAATTTTTTATTTATGTTCATGATTGATAACATATTGTTTATTCTAAAAATGAAATAAAAAATCTCAAATCAATAAATTATCGAAAATTTCATATTGCATACATTAGTTATAAATTTCTATTAATATCTAGGGTGAGCAATGAAAAATACCAACTCAAATTTAACAAAATTGATATTTGACCCGATCACAATAGTTATTTAGATTTTAGAACCGATCTTTCAATTTGTTCCAATACCAATTACTCATTTTTAAAAATTTGAACTAACTTTTATTTAAACATTTAGAAAAACCTAAGGAATTAGTCTTCAGTCTTCGATATGACTTGAAGGTTTCTTCAATTTATGAATTGTTTTTTAAATTTTGGGTTTTCGCACATCCACATCTGTGATTGTTGGAAAAAGTGAAGTAACAAGACTTATAAAAAGAATAATGATAACCTTTTCTACGTTGCCAATTTAACTCTTTACCTACAAAGAAAGAAATGGTTCAATAAAATCTTACGCTGTGTTCCCGAATCTCATTTAATGAGAGAAAGTGAGAGAAATGGGTGGAACTGAGAGGAAAAGAAAAGTTTTTATGTTCCCGAGCTTTTTTACGGAAAGAAGTGGAAAGAAGAGAAATGAATTGGAAGGTTAATATTCTCTCCTAACTTTCCTTCCGATTTGGAAGGATTTGGAAGGGAAGTAAATTACTGGTAAAAATAACACTTAATTATAACTTTCCATTCCCTTCCTTTCCACTCGGGAACACATAAAATGTTTCTTTCCTTTAATTTTCTTTCGACTCGGGAACACGAAAATATAACTTTCATTTCCTTTCCCTTCCATTCTTTTCTCTCATTTTTTTCTTTTCTTTTCTTTTCTCTCCATGCTAAAACTCGGGAACACAGCGTTAGTCACTGGAAAATTTAAATCTCTATAATACAATTAGTGAATACCGACAAATATTGGATCTAAAATATCACAAGTTTTGTAAGAGGCTTGTAATTGCCTCAAGGGATCGAATTTAACTTAAATCATAATTGGTATTTGAAAATTGAGTGGTTACTTAAATATTTAGTTGATCTTTGATTTGACTTGATAACCATAGGTTGACCATATTATTGAACATGTTTTAAATGTAAAATAACATTTGTATGAGTGTAAATTGATTTTAATAACCATAGGTTGACCATATTATTGAACATGTTTTAAATGTAAAATGACAATTATATGAGTGTGTTCGTATTTGATAATATCTTATTTATTTTAAATATAATATAAAAAATTAAGCCAATTAACTAGAAATAACATCACAATGATAATTATTTTTAACAAAATGCATGTTGCGATCCCACATTGGTAGAAAATAAATTCTATTAGTGGCTTATAAGTCTAAGTGTCCCCTCCTCCTACAACTAGCTTTTGAGAGTACGTTCTAGCCTTGGGCTTGTGGCTTGATACGGGTCTAGTATGTGGTGAGTTCGTATCAATTGGTATCAGAGTTGTCCCCATCTTTCGAGGTTCCAACCCTTGGAGTGGTGGCTTGGACCAAAAAAAGGGGTTGCCAACCGTGACCAACGAGGACGTTGGCTCTTCAAAGCGTGGGGTATTGTTACGATCCCACATTGATAGAAAATAAATTCTATTAGTGGCTTATAAGTCTAAGTGTACCCTCCTTCTAAACGTTGGCTCTTCAAAGCGTGGGGTATTGTTCATCCCACATTGGTAGAAAAATAAATTCTATTAGTGGCTTATAAGTCTAAGTGTACCCTCCTTCTTCAAGCTAGCTTTTGGGAATGAGTTCTATACTTGAGCTTATGGCTTGATACGGGCCTAATATGGTATGGGTTCGTATCAATACACATGAAAGTTTTATAGTTTATACACACAGCACAATAATACGCCTAATAATAAGAGATCCTAAATTCCTAATCAATTAATGGTGGAAATAAGTTCTCTTTATTTTGGGCGTTTCCTGGTGATACTTTTAGAATGTTTAAGGGATCATAAGTGAATATATTTGATACCCCAGGGCGCTAAATGCAAATTATCGACATTCTCATTTTCAGTAACATAACCATCATTTTCTAATAATAAAATAATTTGATATTTTATATCACCTCCCGCAAAGATGTCACCGCCGCCAATTTCTACCCTTATCCCCTCCACCACCATTCTCACCGCCGTACTCCCTCCAAAGTCCCTGAAATCACCACCACATTCCGACTCCAATCAACCACCTCATTCTCAAAGTCAATCCTCTTCTCGTTTCAGTCTAATTCCTACCACCCGCAGAGAGGCTGCCGCCGGCGTCATTCTAACTTCCATAGTTTCACTCATCCCTTTCCTCCATCAACCTCCTGTCGCCACAGCATTCTCATTCGGCATTTGTACGTGAACCACGATTCATTCTCGCTTCTCAATTCTTCCGTAACTTTTTGGATCAGTCTACTCATTGATATCATATGTCAAAATTCTCTCAGCAGGACCAAAGGATTGGCTGAGAGAACAAAAGAAGAAGGCATCCAAGTACTTATTAGCGCCGATTGATGCCTCTCGCAACAGCCTCAAGGCTGCGTATCTCATAATTAGTACAATTTCAATACTCTCATCTGCTGATTAATTTCTTCGTTATTGATTAGATCGAAGTTGAATTGTGTTCTGAAATTGGTTGATAATAATCGGCAGCAGGTAGTGGAACTTCACCAGAAAAGGACTTGGAAGAGGTTCAGAGACTGCTTATATCGGCTTCTAGGGATTGCATTCCTCAGGAGAGGAATTCAATTGTTACTTTTCAATCTAACACCGGCGTTGAGGTTTTTCTCTTCCCCTAATTCCTTCACTTTTGCAGAACTATTCGATTCTCCTGTGTTGTTCTTCGAATTTTTAAGGCATTTCATTAGGTATCGGATGATGAAGATATATGTTCTTTTCGGAAAGTTGAAGATACATGTTCAATAACAGGATGATGATCTATTGGGTATTTGGTGTTTAATGGTACTGATGGATGGATCAAAATCATTCACATTAATCCGCCATTCTAAAATCTAGTCTCCATTTTCTTTTTCTGCTGGCTGATTGTTCATTGTAGCTTATATTATACCTTCAAGTCAATGGTTAATGAACACAATGCGATTGCCATTTCAATTTGCAGGTTTGTACATTCAAATTGGTCCTAAAAAATGCTGCTTCATTGCTTGATGACAAAGATCCAAAGTTGGTAGATGCCGAGGCTAAACTCAGTGATCTCGAAAGGTACTTCACAAATCACAATAATCATTTCTTATAAGTTTTATGTAAGCAAACAAATTCTTCACTTGTTCATATTTCTCCACTTTTAAATACAATTAACAACAATGGTTTTTCACTTAGTTTCTTCACTTTCAGGTCTTTTAGTTCTCTTAATAATGTGGCAAATGGAACTCAACTTGTATCCGACAGGTAATTCTCTTATTAGTTCCATATTGTTATTATCGGTACAAAACTATAAGTACGTTGTTAATATTCACAAATAAATTTAACTATATTGTTATTATCTTCTCTTTTTTACAGACAAAAGGTGGCAGATGCACTAATGGACACCATATCTTCCCTCAACAATTTCGAGCAAGGTGTTAAAGATTGTCTTGAAATTTAAATTTCCTCATGTTTTCAACAAAATCTTTATAAATGTCACACTCGTTTCTTTCTTGTAACAACACTATCTTTTTATTGCTTCTTTAAAGAATCACATTAATCCCAACAACCCTAAAATATATAAAACATTGTGTGATGAAAACTAAAAAGATCATTTGGGAGAACCAGAAGCTTGCACCAAATACAACCGACAGCAAGGCGTTCCATCATCGGGGTGATTCTGAATCGACCTTGGTAACCCTCGCAATTTGTTAAACAAATTAAGCGGGTCATGCAAAAGCCCATAATCCGCATCCGGATCCCCAATTTGTGAAAGTTTGACCTCCGAAAACCCTAACGACGGCAGCAATTGATCCGGCCAGTCACTGTAGAAATGAAAATTGGCGCTCGAAAGTGTCGTCGATTGTTTATTCATGAAATCCGCTAGCAAAACTGTGTTCGTCAGCGTGCAATTGTCGGCGATTGTTTTCAATACTCCCATGGCTTGCGAATGAGGGAGATAATAGATTATGCCTTCGAGAATCCACACTGTGTTTTTTTCAGGTATGAATCCCGACGCTTGAAGCTTTTTGAACCAGTCTTCGTCTCTGATATCTGCTGCTATTCTTGTGAGTGATTTCGCGGTTAATGTCAGTCGATTTGGTGAGTTTATGGAGTCGATTGCTGTTTGAAGGAGCGTGTCTTTCATTTCCAAAACTTCCGGAAAATCTATCTCGAAAACTTCGCTTTCTTTCAAGCAATCTAACCGGTACGCCCTTGTGTCCATTCCTGCAAGTAAACAAAACTTTTTTTTGAAAAACAAAAGTACAAATCATAATGCAAATCGTACAAATTAAAACGGATCACCAACCTGCACCAAGAAGAACGACTTGAGCTCCGCCACCAACCGACTCAACCGCCGCCTCCAGCTTCGAATCAAACCACAAAGTCCTAACCGCGAGGATCACACCGGAAACTTCCCTCGCATTGTTCATCCGATCTTTCTTAATCTTCTCATACAGACTCTTCAGGTACGTTTCTCCGGCAAACAACTCCGCTAACGGATCATGTACAACATGCTTCCAAAGCGCCCTCCCGGCCGCCGTCTGGCATGCCGACTGTTTAACCGAGTCCCAATCACTCTCGATCGTCGCATGAAGGTCCCTGAGTGCTTGTGTGTACATGAGTTCCGGGCGCGGCCAGTTGTGGTGGTCGGGAAGTGTCGCATTTTGTTCGTACGCCATGTTTACGGCGGTTTTATAAATTTGTTGCGTTTTGAAAGAGTAAATAGAGGGAGATGAAGGAAGAAGGTAACAATATTGCATCGAACTGAAAACAAGCGGCGTTTTGTAAGTTTGTTTATGTTGATGGAAGTATAAGTTTAAGAGATAAGAGAAAACATAGCCACACATGAAACCAACGTCAATGGTGAATCGTATCCATGTTGTGTGCATAGGGTAGTGAAGTAGTCCACGACGGCCACCCATTTTGCTATTCTTTCACTCTTAAAAGCTTTAAGGAAGCGAGTGTGGAGCCCATATGAACACTACTTTTTGAGTATGTGTTTTTGGGTTACAAGTGGTGATGCGTGAGGTACAAGTGGTGTGAAAAAGATCTTTGGGTTTTGAATGGATGTTCGACCACCAAGTACAGTTTTGTTTTGTTTTGGGAATGGTTGGTGTTGTTGACTGGTGGTGGTGTAAATAGGAAAGACAGTCTGTCTTGATTTGTTGGGGTGGGGAGATTTTCAGGTGGTGAGTAAATGGAGGATGGATTTTATATGTGATTTAATAGTGGACAGGAATTTTAAAGAAACAGGAGTCCACTAAATTCACTAGGGTGAGAATGGGTCTTGTCGGTTAAGTTCGGTTTTCATGGGCCGGGTCGATTTGGTAGTGTTACTGGTTCACTTGAAGAAAAAAATTGAAGGAGAAAAACTATCTTAATTCGTGATTCATGATTTCATATCAATCAAACCTTTTGTAGAGTAAATTACATTTTTGGTCCTTGTATTTGACACGATTTTTCGCTCTGGGTCCAAGTTTCGGATTTTCACTTTCAAGATCCTTGTGGTTTCCTTTTTTTTTTTTTACACTGATGGTCTCTCTGGGGTTACCGTCTAATCTCCTCCATTAAGGCTGGAGGGAGCAGCTCGCTGTCCCTCCTCGCCAAACTCTCGCTGACTACTCCTCCCCTCCTCGCGAAGCATCTCGCCATCTCTCCCTCGCTGAGTTTCCAGCGAGCTCGTCATCAGCTATTTGACTTGTACATACACCATTGAGACTTGTACCTTTTAGCATGTTAGCACATGCTGACTACACCCACCAAATTTGGTCAGCATGTGCTAACATGTTAAATGCTGACGTGACAATGCTTAGCATGCGCTGACTATTTCCCCAACCTAAATAGCTATAAAATTAGGGGTGTTCGTTTGGATGGACCGGTTTGATCCAATCCAATCCAATCCAATCAAGTGAATCCAAATTGATTTCGATTTTCAAAACTTGGATCCGAATAATCCAACCTAAATTCAAATCCGATCCGAACCAACCAAATTATAATTCCGTCGGATCGGTTTTTACAATTCAGTTTTCAAGAGTCGGGATAATTTAAAAAAATATATAACTTGAATATTCGCTAACTCTATAAAAAATTAAAAAACTGTTTAGTTCTGAATTGAAATTTATAAATACTACTAATTAAAATACATTATAATTTAATATTTACAGATAAGAAACTTTTAAGAAGTACATTTAGAATTTTTTTTAGTAGGTGTGACTTTATAATCTATTATACAAATCAATTTAGTAAAACTTAATAAATGATCAAATATATACATTAGAAATAAGAAATATAAATAAATTGTTATTCGGATTTTTTGGATTCTTCGGTTTTTGTTTCATAACCCAAAACCAATTCGAAATCCAAAATAATAATTTGGTATTGTTGAAAACCAATTCAAAAATCCGAAAATCCGAACCAAATATTCTAATCAAAATTGTCCAATTGGATAATTCGTTTTTATCCAAATAGTGAACAGCCTTATGTAAAATGACGAAAATCCCCCTCCCTGTTTTTCACATCAATAATCGCAGAACCCTTCCGACCTCATCTCAACCTCCATTTCTTTCACATCGGAGATGAAACAATCGAAATCCTTATATAACCAATACGAGTAAACAAACTCGTCCAACTAGATCTCAAACTCTTTTCAAATGAAGGTAGGTGGGTTTACAAGGTTTCCATGTACTAGAAAGAACAAACATCTCGAATTCTGATTTAGGGGTGAATTCTAGTACACACAAACTTGAATTCTGATTTAGGGGTGAATTCCAGTTTCAAAAAATATATAAATAAAAACCCCATAATCCTTCTACTGTGAACGGTTTCTGGCGATGTGATCGGAGGAATTTCCTTCAGTTGGCGAGGATTCCGACCCCTTCAATGCCAATTTAAGACTAACTAAAAAAGGTCATAGGTTGTGTTTCTCAGATCTGGTTACGAGCTTATTTCGATTCTGGCATAAAAATGTAACCTTTGAGGTTGATTTTGATTTCTTACTCACTAAGGGATTAGGTGATTAGCAGCTTTACTGGTTCAAGGTATATCTTGTCTGCTCACCTGGTTCAAGAAATCTTGAGGGTTTCACCTGATTTCGTTGTTCATTTGAGTTTACAACAAAGTTTGACACTTTGGCTCCTACTAGAAACAATCAGATTCTTTGGTGTTCCTCAACGATGAAAGTCGCTTAAGACTCAAAGAAAGAGGAGGCGATGGCGATGTAGGAGGGAAGAGGTCGGAGGTGTGGTGGAGCTTCCGATTTGGGTGAATGAGAGAAAAACGGAGGTAGGGTTGTACGTTGGAGAGAGAGAGAGAGAGAGATGTAAAATACAGTTTTGGTCCCTAAGGGCAATTTAGACAATTGACATACATTTAACGGATTAAATTAGACGGTAACCCATGAGGGACCGTCAGTATAGCGAAAATGTAACCACAAGGACCGTGTAAGTGAAAAAAACGAAACTTGGACCCGGACCGAAAAAACGTGTCAAACACATGACCAAAATTGTAATTTACTCAAAATATTTTCTTTTTATTCATATACATGGCTTAACAATTTTACTATCTTGTAGTTAAGAAAATTACACAAATGGTTCTTTTGATTGGCAAAATGTACTATGAATAGTCCTCACATATTTTGTGATTCATGTGGTTTTGAAAAACTTGCACCAGTCGTTCTAATTGCTAAGACCGTTAGAAAATAAGAGTAAAATATTTGTGAAATGACCGGTTTTTGTCATTTTTCCGTTTTATTAAAGGTTTTCCTTTTTAGGAGTTGTTTCTGTTATATATTTGGACCTCTCCTCTCATCATTAACCCAACCATTTATTTCACCAGTCCTCCTTAATCTTCATCGTCCATGGGTAGTTCGTCCATTGATTATTAGTTGACTAAACCTGGAGTCTGTTTCTTTTGATCATCGAGGTTTAGTTCGATTTTGATAGGTCGGGTTGATTTGGTAGTGTTTCACCCGAAACAAAAATAATAGAATAGAGTTTACTATATACTCTTTTTAAAATCAAAATATCATTATTTATGCGATCTAAAATTTTAATATCATATTTATCTTTTTTAAAATTTCTAAATATTAGATTTGTCTAAAAAAATTTAAATTTTTTTTTACTATTTTATAATCAATTTAAATTTTATTTTTTAACCCTTCTTATAAAGCTAAACTTAAAATATCATCGTACACTTTTCATAAAATTTCACAATATCTTATTTACCCATATATGATATTCATGTTTTTCCTTGCGTTTTACGCACCCTAGTTTATTTATACTTGTTTAAGCCACATAATTTTTCATGTTCTTCCTTTCAGCTACTAGTTCAATAAAATTTGGCATTCATCAATAAATCTACAATATCAACCAATACAACAATTTTTCATTTTTCATTTTAATATCAAACGCAAGATTGAAATTTGGTTACTATTTGTGATATTGTCCTCAATCTTCTTTTTCGAATAAATTACATAAATTTCCAATCTTGAGGTTGAACTAATTCATAGTTCTTAATCCAGCACCAACCATAAAACTTTTGTAATCACAACCCATCTCATTCTTGGAGTCGAAAACAACAATTCTTGTTGTGAATAGATAAGGCACGTTTGTTTTATTAACACCACCTTTGTACATAGTAAACATTTGTTATTTAAAAACAGTTGGATCATTTTATTTTTCTAGTAAAACAAATATCAACTTTAATATGTTTAGTTCTTTAACAAAAAACGTAGGACATATTACAAACTTAATATCATAAAACAATCTTTAGCGTCAACTAGGAACAAAAAACTTTCTTAATTAGAAAACGTGTGCATGAATACTGAATTATAAAATTCTAAAACCAGAAGAAAAACAGAAAAAGGCCAAAAAAAAATCTCCAACAAGCCAAGAATTCTTAAACCAAAAAGTAAAAAATTGCCTATAATAGGTAACCTTTAAATTAGAATTTACAACTCCACCGGTGGATAAATAAATCTAAACTCCATATATAATCTTATATAACTATATTTAACAAACAAAACAAATGTTCCATTTCTTCTAGTGTCTACACTCATTGCAATTTGGGAATAGGTTCTTTGTACTCAATTTGCTTTTATTTATCATTGGTATTGTTAGTCAAAAGTAAACATGTTAGGCTAAGGCTAAAGGGCATGTATGACTTTCATGACAGCCCAAGACACCCGCTACGCTAGCGCCATGTCACCAGGACTCCCAAGAGTTCCACTAGAGGTGTGCAAGACTCCCATGACTTCCGTTTTATTTTCCACGTCACATTTTTAATTAACGTTTTTTAATTAAATCAAACATTAAAAATTAATTAAAACCCACAATATTCAAATTAAAAATAAAAGGCATTACATAAAAATAAAAATAAAAAAACGACATTGCATAAAATTAAAAAAAAATTAAAAAAACGATATTTCCTAAATTTTAAAAAAACTACTTCTTCAAATATTTGTTGCCTGCTCTTTCCGTCATCAATCGGATAGCTTCGAGGTCCTCTTCGGTCCCGGATCGGCTAAACAACACATAATCCAACCGCGATTCCGCAATTTCGTTGTGGCGGTTGAATTGTTTAACGAGACGGTCGACCGTTTCGACGACATCGTCTTTCGAAAACGAGCCGGAGGCATCTCGGCTTGCTCGTTTCGCTCGGTCGCGGCCGACGGGGCGTCTAGGCAGAGGCATCTCGGGTTCCGGTTCGTTGTCGTCATTGAGATCGATCGAGTCTCGAGCGTCGGAAAGGTCGTCATCTGGGGTCCTCCCACGTTTGGAAACCGAGCTCGAGCGAGGGGAATCGGGATTTAGTAGCCATTTAGGACCGGTACGCATTAACTCCCAACTTCACATATGCTTAAATGTTTTCCCGAAAACTCGAGCATATTGTTCCATTGCCGTTTTGAAAATCCCGTAATCGTTTTCGCCACTTCGTCGCATGTTGACCAAATTGTTTTAAATGCCGTTGAACTTGGTGCATTCGACACGAAGTTTCCGCCACTTCCCCGTAATACCGTCGTTGTTTCGGTACCCCCCACGACCCATCGCCTCGTGATAGTGGTCTAAAATGCGTTCCCACAACGATTTGGAACTTTGGCTATTTCCTTTTCTCGAATCCATGAAAATAGCGAGCCACGCTTTGACCACTTGAACCTCTTCGTCGGTCGTCCACGGCACCTTCGCCTCTTGCACGTTTCGCGTTTTGTTTCTTTGACTATTATTTTTCTTTTTCTTTTTGGAGGAAGACGCGGGCGCTTGTGTTTCCATCACGACCTATTCGGGTGATGCTTGTGGCGGTGGTGATGGAATCGGTGGCGATTGTGATAGAAACGGTTGTTGGAAGGGTGCGTATGGGTAAGGTTGTTGCGGGTATTGATATTGGTTCGATGGTGGATATGGAAACGGGTATTGCGGTTGTTGCGACGAACCCGAAAGCATACTCGTAAAAGTGCAATTCAGTGAAAAGTTGAAATTGTATTCGCCACGGGGCGTGTTTAGGTTTGACGGGGGGTTGTTCGGATCGTTCTCCATATTTTTCAATGTGAAAATATGTGTGTTTGTATGTGTGTAAAAAGATGAGATGTAGTTGTTTGTGTGTAAAAATGAGTTAAAATGAGTGTATATTTATAGTTTGTAAAAAAATTGTTTTTTTTACCCCAACGGCTAGTTGGTTTGAATTCTCACCGTCTTCACGCGTCTTCTTCTCGACTACCCTTGGATGCAGCACAGCTAGAACGCAGGGGGGGTGTTTGCCGCGTCCTTCTGGCACACCGTTCAGTCTAAGCGGTATGGTTGTCTTTGAAACGGTAGCCATCGGCTGTCACGTAGGCGCCACGTAGGATGTCCACGAAAATGGATTCTAATGCCTACAATGTGGGGTGGATGCCTATGAGATGCCTATGATTTTTTTTTTGTTTTTAATTTTTTAAAATTCAAACCATAAAATTAAAAATTACATTGAAATAAAATTAAAACATTACATTAGAATTAAAATCATTCCATTAAAATTAAAAAAACGACTAACCATAAAATTAAAAAACAACGTCCTCAATCGGAAAAATCCTCCGTATCATCCACCAGAGGCACATTAAGATCCACATGATTAACACGACATAGATGTTCCACCAAATCGGCACGTAGCTCGTGATGTTTGCCAACATCTCTTAGCTCCCGTCTTATTGCGACGTACTCCGGAGAACCAGGAACTACTGGCGGCTCGCTGTTGGATGTTGCGACGTGCTCGTTTTCCACATACTTGCATATAGCCTTTCCCTCGTCCTCTAAAATCATGTTGTGTAAAATAATACACGTATACATAATAGATGCGAGTTTGTCTTTATCACGGGGTCGTGCTGGCTTTGCTAGTATGTGTCACCGCTTTTTGAGCGCTCCAAATGCTCTTTCGATATCCTTCCTAGCCCTTTCTTGTGCGACTTTATATTTCACGTGTTTTGGATCAACGGGACATGACAAAGGCTTCACAAGAACGACATGCTCGGGGTATATACCATCAACTAGGTAATACACGTACTTCTATGTGGTTCCGTTGACTTGAAACGGACAATTAGGAGCCGATCCGTTGCAAACATTGTCGAATAACGGTGACATTTGATAAACGTTGATATCATTGTTGGAACCCGGGGTACCAAAGTACACATGCCAAAACCAAAGATCCTGTGACGCGGTAGCTTCGAGTATGACGGTCGGTGGCATTTATCACCCCGCGTATATTGCCTATGTCATGCAGTAGGGCAACTACCCCATTCCCAATGCATACAATCCAAACTCCCAAGCATGCCGGTAAAGCCATGAAGATGTGCGTGATGAGCGAAAATGGTCTGCACTTCGCTGAATGTTGGCTTGCGCAAGTACCGTGGACCGTATATATCAACGACACACCTACAAAACTCCTCGAGGCTTTCGCGTGCAACCCTTTCGGACATTTGGAAATATTCATCCCATGAGTCCGACACAACACCGTAAGCTAGTTGACGCACGACAACTACACCTTTTTGTATAGCGCTAAAACCTTTCGAACCGGCAGCGTCGGGTCGTTGTTGGAAATACTCGGACACATTCATCACATCGATCAGAATACGTAGAAATAAATGCCACTCCATCCGAAACCGCCGGCGAAAATTATACCATGGGAAAACACAATTCTCGTCAAAATAATGATGCATGAGAAGGATGTGTGCTGCGGCTCGGTCTCTAAATAATCTGACTCGCGTACGCGGATTCGCACTTCGCACGACATCCTCCTCCTCTTGTTGTTCTTCTATTATTTTGATAACTCTTTCCATCTCGTGCAGTACCGTCATCCCAACGCTAACGAGACAATCATCCGACATGATATTGAGTGTATAAAACTGAAAAAATATGATGTTTTTGATATGGGTTGATGTAAGTTTTGTTGTGGGTTGTGTGTGTACTTATAATGGGAAACACCAAATAAACACCCCAATTATACTTCATATACATCCTAAATGTAAGTCAACTTTTTTTATTGGTTAAAACTGCATTGTTTTCCGTACAAATAAGATATAATTTGTTCAAAATAGTTGACTTTTGTTAAAAGGTGTATATGAGGTGTATCTATAGTAGCACCCTTTATAATTTGATTTTTTTTTATTTTTTTAATAACAAGCCGTTATATGATTTTTAGAATGGTGATTTGAATTTTTTAGGCATTTAGCTGTTGGAATATATTAAATATAATTTTTTTTTGTCTATACCTCCGGATTTTCACCTGCATCACATCGCCGCTGAGCCCTTACCGATGGGGAATGTCGGCATCACGGGGCGGTGATGCCAACAGCATCCCCTTGCCAGCTTGATACCGATGGGCAATACCGATGCCATACCGCATAGTCTTATGCATTTATCGTATGGGAAAAGGCTATTAATTAGGTAGGGACACATATTTTTATCGGTATACAAATTAATTTATTTTTCGAGCAACTCAAAGGAATCCCACGTGTCTTTGGATAATCGACATAGACTTCAATAAAATGATCAGGTAATGTAGTTTTATAAGTTAATCAAATTACTCTTCATGTTGATCAATAAAGAAATCTTTGGGTATATATATTCACTACGGAAACATTTGGGTATATAGTTCTGTAAGTTCATCAATTTACTCTGGCCATGCTAACCTTAAGATGATCAGGTAATGATCACGTAAAAGAAACCATATAAGATTCGAGAAATTAGCAAAGAATCAAAAAGAAACCCATACACAATGTTGAGATAGAGACGACCGAGATGGACGATGACACTTACGCTTTGTTTCCGAGTCTCATTTAAGGAGAGAGATTGAGAGAAGTGGGTGGAATTAAGAGGAAAAAGAAAAGTTTTGATGTTTCAGAAATTTTTTACGGAAGGAAGTGGAAAGTATAGAAGGAAATGAGAGGAATGATATTCCCTCCTAACTTTCCTTCCGATTTGGAAGGAAACGAATTGACTATAAATATAACACTTAATTATAAATTTTATTTCTCTTCTTTTTCACTCAGTAACACACAAAATGTTTCTTTCTTTTGATTTTCTTTCGACGCGGGAACACGAAAATATAATTTTCTTTTCCTTTCTCTTCCTTTTTTTTCTCTCCTTCTTTTCTTTTCTCTTCTTTTCTCTTTATGCTAAAATTCGGGAACTAAGCGTTAGGGCTAAGATGGAAGGCGACGGATGCACAATGCCACATGGCGGAGAAGAAGTCCTTCATGAACGACGGTAGTTGTTAGTCGGGATAATTGAAGACGGTGCATGGGGTCAAAAGGAGTTTAGGTGAAATATGGTCCAATATAATATTTTGTATGATTATGTTGATTTTAAAAATGTAAAGAATGATTAAAAAATATTTAAAAAAAGACAAATTTGATATTTTGAAAGCTTAATAAATGTAAATATCATATTTAGAACGCGAGAATAGATCTCAACCAATGAAATTATCAAATCAATGGCTAATATGATTGTGTCATTTATGTAAATATATGAAATAGAAGGTATGCATATGCAATTTTTAAAAGCCGGTAAGGGTATAATAGGTATTTTACAATTATATTAAATTAATCAACCTTTAATTATGTATTATAATTTTGGAAGTGATTATCGAATAGCCAAACGGGTTGTAACACCCCTTTTCTTTAACCATATTTAAATACAAATACAGTTTACTTTACATACATATATTACAACTCGCGACTATAAAATAGCCGCTTAAATTTTTTTTATTTATTTTACAAACTTAAACTCAAGGGGTATTACAGACTCAATACCATAAACCATAATTTAAACTTACAGTGCAAACTGGTCCCAACTGCAACTTTAGCTCCTTTCACCTAAGTACATAGCATTTCAAAAACATAGTATACGTGAGACATAAAGTCTCGTGAGTAATATGGGTTTAGACCCAAAACTTTTCTATTCAAAACTTTAAATATTCAAAAGTACATTGCTAAAATTGATTTATTTCATAAATCTCAAAATGACTTTTTCTTCTTTACTTTCAACCTTTAAAAAGACTTTCTTTCTTAAAACTGCTTTTCTTTCTCATTTCTCGTGACCAACTGAAACTTATGAATTAAGTTAATTAATTCATTCAACTAGCTCCCCTCGCGGGACAGAACAGATCTGCCCACTCGGTTTGCTCATTCCGTCTCCCCTTCGTGACTTGGAACAAATTCAAGCACAAGGGTATGCTAAGCTAGACAACTACTTCGCGACGGGAGGTACCATCCCAGTAGTGTCTTCTGATCCCCCAATTATGTGGGTGATCCTAGTCCGGACAACTGGCTCATACTTCTTTAATTCTTACTTCATGTCATCTCAAATTGGTCAAAGTGGGACACAATTTGTAAACTATTCTTACTCAAACATTTTATAATTCTTTTACAAAAATACTTTCAAAACTGCTTCTGACAACTGAGTTCCTATAAGGAACTTCTTTCAAATTACTTTAGAAATCATACTTTAAAAATATACTTAAAATACTAAGCCCTTGTATAGAGCTTCGTTCAAAACCATTTTCCAAACTTTAGTATTTTAAAAGATTGGAAATCATACTTTTCTGAAAATAACATTTTGCTATGTACTAGAAAATCCTCATAAAACTCACCTTGATGTTGCTACAAGTCTCTATGCTTCTCGTATTCCTTTCCCTTTTCCGTGCTCAACCACGTTTGAAGCACCACCTATATAAGTATTATATATAAATACTCAATAAATACATATTCTACAGTTCTAAGGTCTCATACATCTCAATTCTAGGTTATAACAAATGTTTAACCATTAATAGACTCTTTTTTATAATTTGTCCCCGAAATACACGTATATTGCTACAGTGATCCCGAGAGGTCGTATTTCAGTTTTAACACTTTTACATGAAGTCTTAAGCCATATAAGACTTGTGTTCCAAATTTGGGATTAATCGGACAAGTTTAGCTTAAATCCCAAAAATCAAGTTTTAACAATATTCTTTGCAAATTTGCCACTGCCGCTACAGTGATTTTTCCGCAAGGTCGGATTGCAAATTTGAAAGTTTCTTACATGTTTTCATACCATTTTAAGGCTATGGTATAAGTTACAGACCAAACGGACAAGCCTAGCATCGATTTCAAAACTCAAAAATTGGACAGAAGCTTTTCCAGTAAACACACGACCCGTGTGTTTTTTGTACTAAGAAACACACGACCCGTGTCTTTCTGCAGACTCAGTTTTTAAGTTCGATTTTTGTGCTACAGACCTCTATTTTGACCTGTTAAGCACTTAATACATATCTTAATTGTTTTACTATCATTCCATGACTAAAACCCTTGCTTTACATCAAGTTTTAAGCCATGGAATCATTGATTCCAATTCCAATTTCATCCAAACCCGTTTTTGTCATTTTAGTCCAAAAATCCAAGTTTTCGAAATTAATCACTTGGGAGTGTCTTCATACATCCCAAATGATCATTTGAACCCAACAACACCATAAAATTCAGCTTTGATCTTGTAAAACCCGTTTTTAGTGTTCTTGGCCAAAATCACCATTTCTTAATTCTTAACACATTCAAGTGTTATAACATGCTAGATGGATGATTTTGAGCAAGATAAGATCATTAGAACCTTGATTTCTGGAAAATCAGAGGTTGAGATTAATTTCCCGTTCAAGAATTTGAGTTCTAGGGTTAGATGGTTACCTCTTGGAGCTTGGAATTACTAATTCCTAAGCTTGTTCTTGATTCTTGGCAACGATCTTTGAATTTTCTTCTCCCCGTGTTCTTCCTGCTCACTCACGCTCTCTCTAGCTTTCTCTGGAAGTCTCTACTGATTTCTAGGAGAATGAGAGTTTAATCTCTCATTTTATAATTAAATGCATAAAAAAAAATTACACAATTGGTCCTAATCTTTCACTTTCTTTACAAAAATGGTCCTAAGACCCAAATTCATGCAACAATGTTCCATTAACTTCCAACTTGACATTTTCTTGACATTTTGGTCATTTTCATGTCAAATGACCATTTTGCCCTTTTTGGTCAAATTTTACTATTCACGCGGAAAAACTCCAAATTTCACATAACTTCATATTTCTTATCATATTATTTTACAAATACATATTATTATACATAATGGTCTTATAATGTGACAAAAGACCATTTTATCCTTTTACAAATTTCGCGGGTTCTTACAGTCACCCCTCCTTAAGCGGATTCCGTCCTCGGAATCTTTTCGTAATCCGTGAAGTTTGGATATCTTCTCTTCATTTCTGCTAACGTTTCCCAAGTCATGTTTGACCCTAAGGGATGCTTCCACTTGACGAGTACAAGGTCAATCTCCTTGTTCCTTAGCTTCTTAGTCTGCATTTCTAGGATGGCTTCGGGTTCTTCAATCAGTTTACTAGGAGTCTCCACCCTCAGGTCAGTATACGGTATTACTAACTCTTCTTTACCAAAATACTTTTTCAAGTAGCATACATGAAAGGTATCATGTATTCCACTGAGTTCGGGTGGTAACTCTATCTTGAATGCTTGTAACCCAACTCTCTTTAGAATTTTAAAAGGTCCAATGTACCTTGGACTCAACTTTCCTCTCTTGCCAAATCTGACCACTCCTTTCCATGGCGACACTTTAATCATCACTAAATCTCCTTCTTGCAAGTCATATGGTCTCTTCTTTAGATTTGAATAACTCCTCTGTCGATCCTGTGCTGCTTTCATATTGGCTTGAATTACTCCGATCTTCTCATTTGTCACTCTAACAATCTCTGGCCCTGTAAGCTTAGTCTCACCCGCCTCCAGCCAGCATAAAGGAGTTCTACACTTTCTACCATACAATGCCTCAAAGGGTGGCATTTTAATGCTAGAATGGTAGCTGTTGTTGTATGCAAACTCCACTAATGGCAGGTGTTCATCCCAACTACCTCCAAATTCCATCACACATGATCGTAGCATGTCTTCTAATGTCTGGATCGTTCGTTCACTCTGACCATCTGTTTGTGGGTGATACGCCGTACTTAGCTGAATTCTTGTCCCCATTTTATCTTGTAAAGCTTTCCAAAAGTTAGAGGTAAATCTGGGGTCTCTGTCTGACACGATAGACAACGGTGCACCATATCTTCTTAACACTTCATCTGAATACAACTGAGCTAACTGCTCCAATGGAGTAGTTTCTTTTATGGCTAGAAATAATGCACTCTTGGTCAACCGGTCCACTATGACCCATATACTATCATGACCTCTTCTCGTTCTCGGTAATCCGACAACCAAATCCATGGTTACATCTTCCCACTTTCCAGCTGGAATATGTAATGACTGAGCATCTCCATGCGGGACCTGATGTTCCGCCTTGACTTGTGCACATATAACACACTTGGAGATGTACTTAGCTATCCTCTTCTTCATCCCAGGCCACCAATACTGTCTTTTCAAATCTTGATAAGTCTTGGTACTCCCAGGATGAATGGAATACTTTGACTTATGCGATTCATCTAGAATTAGCTTTCTCAAACCTCCTGTCTTTGGTACCCAAATGCGGTTTCTGAAAGTCTTCAATCCTTGACTATTGGTTACAAACTGCACATCTTTTCCTAATTTTTCATCTTTCAAGTTTCCACTTTCTTCAACTTTTTGCTGAGCTGCTTTAATCTGTTCTATGATACTGGACACCAATTCTATACGCATCGACCTTGCCTTGATTCTTTTCTCAGGAACTTTTCTACTCAGTGCATCTGCTACTACATTCGCTTTACCCGGATGGTACACAATTTCGCAATCATAATCACTGATCAGCTCTAGCCATCTACTCTGTCTCATGTTCAACTCTTTTTGAGTGAACACATACTGCAAACTTTTGTGATCGGTGAATAACTTGCATTTTGTACCATACAAGTAATGTCTCCAAATCTTCAAGGAAAAAACGATCGCTGCAAGTTCTAAATCATGAGTTGTGTACTTTTTCTCTGGATCTTTCAACTGTCTGGAAGCGTATGCTATGACCTTCCCTCTTTGCATTAACACACAGCCAAGCCCCCGATGAGAGGCATCGCTGTACACTTCAAAGTCTTCTGTCCCATCTGGCAATGTAAGGACAGGCGCGTTACACAACTTCTCTTTTAAGGTAGCGAAAGATCTTTCTTGTTCCTCTTGCCATCTGAATTGCTCTTCTTTCCGGGTTAGTCGTGTAAGTGGCACTGCTATACGAGAGAAATCTTGAATAAATCTCCTGTAATACCCGGCAAGACCGAGAAAACTTCTAACTTCTGTTGGCGTCTTAGGTGGCTCCCATTTCATTACTGCTTCAACTTTCGCTGGATCAACTTTTATACCTTGGATAGAAACAACGTGCCCAAGGAACTGTACTTCTCTCATCCAAAACTCGCACTTGGAGAACTTTGCATATAGCTGTTCCCGCTTCAAAGTCTCAAGTACTAACCGCAGATGACTCGCATGCTCTTCTTTATTCTTTGAGTAGATCAAAATGTCATCTATGAACACTATAACAAACCGGTCTAGGAATGGTTTACAGACCCGATTCATTAAGTCCATAAAGATCGCTGGTGCATTCGTAAGACCAAATGGCATTACTAAGAACTCGTAATGCCCGTATCGTGTACGAAACGCCGTCTTCTCTACATCACTTTCTTTTACCCTGACTTGATGATACCCAGATCTCAAATCAATTTTTGAGAAATAATCTGCTCCTTGCAACTGGTCAAACAAATCGTCTATTCTGGGCAACGGGTAACGGTTCTTGATGGTAATTTTGTTCAATTCTCTGTAATCAATGCACATCCGCATTGATCCATCTTTCTTCTTCACGAATAGAACTGGAGCACCCCACGGAGAAGAACTAGGCCTGATGAAGCCTTTATCTAGTAACTCCTGTAACTGGGACATTAATTCCCTCATCTCTGTTGGTGCTAACCGGTACGGTGCTCGGGTTATTGGGGAAGCTCCTGGGACAAGATCTATTCGGAATTCAACTTGCCTTTCTGGTGGCAAGCCTGGCAATTCGTCTGGGAAAACTTCTGGAAACTCTTTTACTACTTCTATGTCTTTGTATGTCTGTTTCACTTTGTCTTCAGTCATCACATAGGCCAGGAAAGATACACATCCTTTCCTGATACATCTTCGAGCTTTAGCTACACTGATAATACTGGGCACGTGCGTTCTTCTTTCCCCATATACGTACACCTTGGCTCCTAGGGTTTTAACAGACACCCTCTTCTGTCCACAAGCTATCTTCGCATCATTTGCACCAAGCCAATCCATCCCAATTATTACATCAAAGGACTTAATTCCAATAGGAAGGAGATTAAGTCGAAACTTCTTGCCGTTGATGTCAAGCTCACAATCTCGGTACATATGCTGGACTTCTACAAATTTCCCGTCCGCCACTTCTACCTCAAAAACTAGATCTAACAATTCTAATGGGACTTTTAATCTAGCTCCAAACCCATGGGACACGAATGAATATGTAGACCCGGAATCAAACAGAACATATGCAGGTGTCGAGTTAACTAGTAGTATACCTGAGACCACATCGTGAGTCTCCTTTGCTTCCTCCCTGGTGATCTGAAAAGCTCGAGTCTTCACCTTCTGAGGTTCGGTCTTTTTCTGGGCTGTTGACACCATAGTTTCTCCTCCCTTGTTTGGGCAGTTGAAACTGTAGTGTCCCATCTGATGGCATGAGAAACACTCCACTTCGCTGGCTTTCTTGGCTTTACAATCTTTCGCTTTGTGACCAAATCCTCCACAATTAAAGCAGGCATTTGATCCCGCTCGGCACTCGCCACTGTGTTCTTTCCCACATTTCTCGCACTTTTTCACACTTCCTTGTCGGCTCTGACTTGTACTCATTTTTCCTTTCTTCTTTAAGTTCCCACTGATACTGCTAATTGTCTTCCTTTTGTCACCAAAACCAGGTCCTTCTTCCTTCCTTCGTTTTCCAATATCTTCCACAGTTCGGGCAGCATTAATCGCCCCATCAAGTGTTTCGGCTTTCTTCACTTCTAACTCGTAGTTCCATGGCAAACCGCGGACATAGCGGTTAATTCGGGACCGCTCAGTAGGGTAGGATTCCCCCACAAAAGGTAACATGTCGCAAAACTTCTTCGTATACTCATCCACCGTCATATCTCCTTTCTTTATCGTTAGGAAATCTTCATTCATTTTCTCCATATCGCGCGTGGGACAGAATTTATCTTTGAGACACGTGACAAACTCCGCCCATGACCAACCATAAACCACATCTTTTCCCAAGCTTTCATATTTGGTATTCCACCACACCAGAGCATCGTCTTTCAACTGCCGGGAGGCGTAGTTGACTTGATCTTTTTCGCCACATTTGCTCGCTTGCATCACTTGTTCAATTTCTCGAACCCAACGCATCGTCACTTTTGGCTCAAAACTGCCATGGTATTCGGGCGGTTTACAAGCCATAAAGGACTTAAAGGAACAGCCCTTCTCTTTCTTTCTGTTTTCTCCACTACCTTCATCTTCAGTCGCCTTTTTAGAAACTTCTTGTGAAGATTGGGCTCTTGGTTCACCCATTCGACCATCGATTATGTTATGTACATCTTGTCTCAACTCAGTTCGTAAGTTATCGATTAGAAACTGAATTGCCTCCATAGTGACAGGTTGGGGTGGTGGTGGGTTTGGCTCAGCCTCATCATTACGAAGAACATATGGTTCACTTCCTCTTGAAGAAGTGTGACTGCCCTCACCCCTGTCAGCTTGTCTTCCGCCTTCCATTACTATATAGATGAACAAATTATCGGTTTAATACACAATTCTATATAGTATTTCGTAAGCGGTAGCATGTTATCTCCTTATCTTGACTGCATTTTTATAACAGTCATGCTCACTCTATGCCTCCTATATTACTAAGGCAACTTACTACTACTCTTGCTAGTTTAAGCCTAGGATGGTATTCCAACCTAATTCGCTTAAACTATGGCTCTGATACCAAAACTGTAACACCCCTTTTCTTTAACCATATTTAAATACAAATACAGTTTACTTTACATACATATATTACAACTCGCGACTATAAAATAGCCGCTTAAATTTTTTTTATTTATTTTACAAACTTAAACTCAAGGGGTATTACAGACTCAATACCATAAACCATAATTTAAACTTACAGTGCAAACTGGTCCCAACTGCAACTTTAGCTCCTTTCACCTAAGTACATAGCATTTCAAAAACATAGTATACGTGAGACATAAAGTCTCGTGAGTAATATGGGTTTAGACCCAAAACTTTTCTATTCAAAACTTTAAATATTCAAAAGTACATTGCTAAAATTGATTTATTTCATAAATCTCAAAATGACTTTTTCTTCTTTACTTTCAACCTTTAAAAAGACTTTCTTTCTTAAAACTGCTTTTCTTTCTCATTTCTCGTGACCAACTGAAACTTATGAATTAAGTTAATTAATTCATTCAACTAGCTCCCCTCGCGGGACAGAACAGATCTGCCCACTCGGTTTGCTCATTCCATCTCCCCTTCGTGACTTGGAACAAATTCAAGCACAAGGGTATGCTAAGCTAGACAACTACTTCGCGACGGGAGGTACCATCCCAGTAGTGTCTTCTGATCCCCCAATTATGTGGGTGATCCTAGTCCGGACAACTGGCTCATACTTCTTTAATTCTTACTTCATGTCATCTCAAATTGGTCAAAGTGGGACACAATTTGTAAACTATTCTTACTCAAACATTTTATAATTCTTTTACAAAAATACTTTCAAAACTGCTTCTGACAACTGAGTTCCTATAAGGAACTTCTTTCAAATTACTTTAGAAATCATACTTTAAAAATATACTTAAAATACTAAGCCCTTGTATAGAGCTTCGTTCAAAACCATTTTCCAAACTTTAGTATTTTAAAAGATTGGAAATCATACTTTTCTGAAAATAACATTTTGCTATGTACTAGAAAATCCTCATAAAACTCACCTTGATGTTGCTACAAGTCTCTATGCTTCTCGTATTCCTTTCCCTTTTCCGTGCTCAACCACGTTTGAAGCACCACCTATATAAGTATTATATATAAATACTCAATAAATACATATTCTACAGTTCTAAGGTCTCATACATCTCAATTCTAGGTTATAACAAATGTTTAACCATTAATAGACTCTTTTTTATAATTTGTCCCCGAAATACACGTATATTGCTACAGTGATCCCGAGAGGTCGTATTTCAGTTTTAACACTTTTACATGAAGTCTTAAGCCATATAAGACTTGTGTTCCAAATTTGGGATTAATCGGACAAGTTTAGCTTAAATCCCAAAAATCAAGTTTTAACAATATTCTTTGCAAATTTGCCACTGCCGCTACAGTGATTTTTCCGCAAGGTCGGATTGCAAATTTGAAAGTTTCTTACATGTTTTCATACCATTTTAAGGCTATGGTATAAGTTACAGACCAAACGGACAAGCCTAGCATCGATTTCAAAACTCAAAAATTGGACAGAAGCTTTTCCAGTAAACACACGACCCGTGTGTTTTTTGTACTAAGAAACACACGACCCGTGTCTTTCTGCAGACTCAGTTTTTAAGTTCGATTTTTGTGCTACAGACCTCTATTTTGACCTGTTAAGCACTTAATACATATCTTAATTGTTTTACTATCATTCCATGACTAAAACCCTTGCTTTACATCAAGTTTTAAGCCATGGAATCATTGATTCCAATTCCAATTTCATCCAAACCCGTTTTTGTCATTTTAGTCCAAAAATCCAAGTTTTCGAAATTAATCACTTGGGAGTGTCTTCATACATCCCAAATGATCATTTGAACCCAACAACACCATAAAATTCAGCTTTGATCTTGTAAAACCCGTTTTTAGTGTTCTTGGCCAAAATCACCATTTCTTAATTCTTAACACATTCAAGTGTTATAACATGCTAGATGGATGATTTTGAGCAAGATAAGATCATTAGAACCTTGATTTCTGGAAAATCAGAGGTTGAGATTAATTTCCCGTTCAAGAATTTGAGTTCTAGGGTTAGATGGTTACCTCTTGGAGCTTGGAATTACTAATTCCTAAGCTTGTTCTTGATTCTTGGCAACGATCTTTGAATTTTCTTCTCCCCGTGTTCTTCCTGCTCACTCACGCTCTCTCTAGCTTTCTCTGGAAGTCTCTACTGATTTCTAGGAGAATGAGAGTTTAATCTCTCATTTTATAATTAAATGCATAAAAAAAATTACACAATTGGTCCTAATCTTTCACTTTCTTTACAAAAATGGTCCTAAGACCCAAATTCATGCAACAATGTTCCATTAACTTCCAACTTGACATTTTCTTGACATTTTGGTCATTTTCATGTCAAATGACCATTTTGCCCTTTTTGGTCAAATTTTACTATTCACGCGGAAAAACTCCAAATTTCACATAACTTCATATTTCTTATCATATTATTTTACAAATACATATTATTATACATAATGGTCTTATAATGTGACAAAAGACCATTTTATCCTTTTACAAATTTCGCGGGTTCTTACACGGGTTCTCACTCGATTCTTTCTCCATCCATAATCTCGAACATCTTGCTTCAAATTTTTTGATATTATTGAAAATCAAGACTTTGATTCACCGTAATCTCTTCCGCATTCGATTGTGTCGTTAAAAAGCAATGGATGTCGATGAATAGCAACAAAAAACCATTGTGAAGAATCTTAAATCACCCGAGGTAATGCCGACTGTTCGATGTACTAATGTTATCGTTTTGGTTTCACTTAGTTCGTATACTTATACTTTAAAGTCAATTTTGATGTCCAATGAGATAAACATTGTTTTCTGAGAAAACGTTGATTTTGAAGATAGCATTTTTATTGATGAATAATACATTGTATCTGTTGAACTGATTAGGTCTATATATTTGGGTAATCACTCATTGATTAGTTAGGGTTTGTATTGTAATATAATGTATGTCACATCTTTTGAATTTCGTAAGTCATTCATTGATGAATATACGATTTAAATAATCCAATATAAAATGGAAATGTTTGAAATTGCTCCTTGATCCGATAAAGGAACAAACAGGATTCAGAGTTTGAATTAGTTTAATGTTTCACAATTTAAGGTAATCAGATATGATATTTGTTTCACAATTTAGGGTTTTATTTGATGAATATATGGTTTAAATTTGAATATGTAATTAAATTATGTATATAATACGATATGATATTCATTAATGAATAATATACCATTTTTATGTTACAAAGCCTATATTCATCAATGAATATAATATTATAAGATTATATTGTATTCATTAATGAATAATATATCATTATTATGTTTATCAAGTATTTGGAATGTGTAATTACATTGCAAATTAAATTAATTTGAAATACATTTAAACATACATGAATATCATATTAATGATTATTCAATTAAAACCCTAAATTCATCAGGGTTTTAATGTAATAATCATCAATGAATATCATAATAATGAATACCTCGTATTTGGAATATGTAATTACATTATGTAATCAGCTATGATATTTGTTTCATAATTTAGGGTTTTAATTGATGAATATATAGTTTAAATTTGAATTGGTTAAATGTTTCACAATTTATGGTTTTAAGTGATGAATATATGGTTTAAATTTGAATTAGTTGAATGTTTCACAATTTATGGTTTTAATTTAAGGGTTTGACAATATATTCTATTAGTTGAATGTTTCAAAATTTAGGGTTTTACTTGATGATAATGCTTGCAAATTTAAACCATATATTCATCAATGATTATCTGCTTGCAAAGTAATATTTGTTTATTTAAATCGTATTAATAAATGTTGCAAACAATGGTATAGTCTAACTGGCATTCACATATATCTTTATGTATTTACACATTACAAATACCATGAATAATTTATATGATTGTTAAAGTATTAATTGTTGATTCAGGGCACGTTTAATTTTATATTTGATTATATACATGTTCAACTATCATATCTGATTATATACATAGTGTAATTACACATTCCAAATACCACGAATTTATATGATTGTCATTACATTCACTAGTGATTACTCTTGTATTATATATGTTATATCAGTTAAAAAGAAAAGTGAAAGGATAATGAAGAGAACAGCCTTCAGCAAGTTCAAAATGATCCATCCAAGCATGTGTTATTAGATTTGGACGAATCGGATTCGCAACCTACTAGACTTGGAAGACTCTGAATTAAAAAAAATAAAAGAAAGTGATAAAAAGGTAGTTTTTATTTTAATTTTTTATATCGTTTATAATTGCTTTCTATGAAGAATTAAATTAAATATTTCATATCTTTTAACATATTACTAGTATCAAATCAATGATCTAGCATTCCAGTTGTTTATGTTAATGCCAGTTATGAAAAGCGTTCCAAGAATAGAACATATACACGACACATTCCCGTTGTAGTTCAATATGACGATTCAAGTAGCCATATTATACTAGAATTTGATAAATATTATTAATATTCCTATTTTTAGGTTATATATATATATATATATATATATATATATATATATATATATATATATATATATATATATATATATATCATTTGGGTAACAAGGGTAATATTCAAAAAACACAATCCAATGATGATGATGATGTTCAAAATATTAAAATAACAACAAAGACAAAAAAGGAAAAATGTTGATACTTCATCAAAAAAGGTTGTTCCAATTAAGAAAATCAGACAACAATCGAGAAGATCATCTTCAACCCCAAGTGTTGTTGTTTCTATGTAACATCACGATACTTTTGACAAGTATTAATATGTTAATCATAGTGTATTTATGATTTAATATGGTGTTCTAAGTATTAGAAAGTTAATACTAGAAAAGGGTAAATTGGTCATTTTACCATAAAAGGGTAATTTGGTCATTTGACCAAATGAAGGACCAATTATGTAAAAATATTGTTGCTAGTGGCAAAAGGATAAGGAATGAAAGTTTTATTGTAATAAAACTTGATTATTGTGGCAAAAGTCCAAGAAAATGAACTTAGGGACCAAATTTGTAAAATTTGGAAAATATAAAATGTTGAAAACTCCCCTCAAATGTGCAGAACATTGGTGATGATCGGGAGAGTTTTGGAGCACGATTTCAGCAAGTTCTTGAAGAATTGAAGTGGAAAGTTGGAATCCTAGCTTGGAATTGAAGATTTCTAAGCATATAAGGTTAGTAAATTGAATTATAACCTAAGTTTTGTGTGTGTTCTTGATGAGCTTTTATAGAAACTGAAATTTGTAAAGTTCAGTTATGAATTATGTGGTTTAAGTGGTTAATACTTCCAATAAGTCATTAATTAAGAACATAACTCAAGAACATGGAAGTAGGTTGCTATTTTTGAAGATTTGCAACTTTGCTCAAGAACCCTAAATCATGAATTGGTGTGATTAAGGTGGTTCTAATGGCTTAAAAACCTTGTATTAATGAAGGGTTTTAGTCAGGGAACAAACCCATATGATTAAGAACAGAAATAAGAGGTTAATGAGTAAAAACTGCATGCTACAGTGCAAAATCGCGACTGATCTGGAAACCTGCCCAGGCGCCAGACGCAGTGCGCCCAGGTTCCAGGCGGGGTGCGCCCAGGCGCAGTGCGCCCAGTTCCAGGCGTAATGCGCCTTCCAAGCAGGGGGTTCAAAACACTAACTTTTGTTTGGCTTGTCCGATTTACCTCAAACTTGAACCATAAGTCCCTAATGGTTTGAAAAGTCTGGAAAAAATATTAAATTGAGTTTTCGACTCCTCGGGGGCACTGTAGATCAATACAAATGCCTCGGTGAATAGTAAAACTCATGAAAAGATGGTAAATGGAAAGTTTATCATCTAGACATTGTTTGTAATGATATATTATTGAACTCTTATGTATTAGAGTCAATTAGAATGGCTGTTAACCTATTATCATTTGGTATATAAATGAATATATAGGTATGGGACAAATGGTTGTGGTGCACGCAAAGGCAAGAAACAACCGGGATTTAAATGCAGCTAATATCCAGGTGAGTAATCTCACTGATATCATATATGATATATGATGATTGAACTGTTACAGATTGAAACTGCTTTGAGGGGACAAAATTGACAATTGACAGATGCAATGATACGACAATACCAGATAAGCCGTGAGTCTGTGATAGACAAGAACGGAGCTGTGAGTCAATAACTAAATAAACCATGCGACAATAACAGGTAAGCCGTGAGTCTACGATAGACAAGAACGGAGCTGTGAGTCGATAAATGAATAAACAATGCGACAATACCAGATAAGCTGTGAGTCTACGATAGACAAGAACGGAGCTGTGAGTCAACCTTAGAAAAGGCAATACCGGATAATCGGTGAGTCATTGTAATGGCAAGAACGGAGCCGTGAGTCTAGGCAAAAGCGGGACAAACTCGTGAGCCATAAATGATTATGATATTTTACTTTAAGTCCAAATGGTGCGGTCTTTTGACTATGATACCGGGTTATTAAGCCCAGCTGGTGCGGCCTTTGGGCTATGACTTGTATATTGAAAATGACATGGTGCGGCTTATATAGCCATGATATATGATGCAGTCCATTGTGACTAAGAAACATGGGACAAAAATGGTTAGACATGATTATATGTGCAAATAACTGACGTGGCTTGATAATTACAGGTTATTGTGATTCAGCCTGTAAGGCTACAGATTAGGATGTGAAATCCTAGGAGATATGTGGTCAGCCAGTAAGGCTAGAAGTTGGATTCGATATCCAGACAGATATATGATTGTATTTTATTACATGTTATTTGCAGATACGATTACTCACTGAGCTTTGTAGCTTATACCGTTTGTTAAATGTCCCTGCAGGTTAGCATAACCCTGATGAGGGTAAGGATAAAGTCCGTGACTCAAGAAGTGGACTTGTAGATGCTGTCAGTAGCAGCCCGGCTTATAAGGAGGTTATTATATTTGTATACTCCTTGATACACTTGTACCCGTTTTTTATTAAAAATATACCCCTTTGTTTATGGTTTTAAGTACTGAAACCTATGTTTTAAATGAAAATTTTTCAGGGGTGTTTTTGTTTTAAAAGTCGGGTGTTACATTCTAAAGCTGTTGATAAACGCAAGAAGAGTAAGAATCTTCCAAAAGAAGCAGATCCAAAGATGAAAATTGTCAAACAAGATATTTCACATGAACAACATGATATCATTAAAGTTCAGACTTCTCCCAAACCTTTATTTGAAACATTTCACAGTCTTAGTGAACCCCAAAAGCAATAAGTTCGGTCAACTGGCTTGGGTGATCTTCTTGATATTACGATCGATGGTATACCTACACACATTGGTTTTTATGTTGTAGCAAATTTTGATTGTGGATGGTGTTGGATGTTAACAAGGGATAGATGTCGGCTGATAGAGGAGTTATTCATGACATTTTGGGCCTTCCTTCAAGCATTGTTGACGTAATTTCGGTTCCTAGTACACTAGAAGATGACACCACTATTGATGAATGGAAATAACAATTCAAGGACGAAAGAGAAATTAGGCCGAAAGGTGTACAAAAGATGATATTGAGATCAATACAAGTTGATATCATGTTCAAAGTATTCATGTTTGTTTTTATATGCAATACACTTAGGCTGTCGATTAGTATGGGAACATGTGATCTGTCAATGTTGAATAAGGTCACAAGAAATTTGGTTTTAAGCAACTTTGATTGGTGCTCATGTATTATTCAATGTCTGAAAAGTACATTTCCATTATGGAAGACATCAATCACAAAGTCATGCTTTTTTTGACCTATTACATTGCTGATGGTACGTTTCAAATTAATTTTTTTCATTTGAAAAAAACATCAAAAATGATTTTTGATCATCAATACAACCTTATTAATTACATTCTTTTCTATTTCAGCTTTTATACGTCGATGGAGTCCGTTTTGACTCATATGAGATTGAAAGAGGGAGACCAACTATTTGTTTCTTGAGTGCTGCTAAGATGCGTACGAGTGGAAAACCAGAATATACTACAAGTGGTTTCAGTATGGGTGAACTTCAACAACACTTTATACCAACCAATAACAGAAATGTCAAGAATGTACCAAAAGATGAAACAATTGAGGTATACAGCTACAATGTTAACTTAGAAAATGTTATGTGAACATTTATTTCATTTATGATTTTCAATCATTATATTATTTTTAATTTCTTTTTCAGTATGAATTAGGTATGAATACATGTTTGTTATACTCATATTGATACATGGTATTCCTCGATGAATAAGGCTATGCCAAGTAATTTTTTATGTGAAAGTAATTCATGAATGAAAATCTTATTGCAAAACAAAATTATGTTAATGTAACTAGTATTAATTAATGAATATCAGACACTTAAATACCCTCTCTTAAGGATTTTCATAAAAACACACTTTTAAACCCATAGTTTATCATCATTGTTTGTAAATTATTGCTTGTGAAACTTTACATCTCAACATCTTCAAAAAGAGTCAATTTACGTTCAAATATCGTCTTAAAACACATTGGGTTTTGTTAAGAATTTGTTTCAGAGTTTAAGTTGCGTAAAAATCATTTGGTCCCACTTTAAATAAAACATCTTGGTTTGTAAAAGAGCGAGGTTGTTACAATCCGAATACCATTACACAACTTAAATGAAACCACACAACATGTGGCATTCTAAAAATGTCCAGAACCTCTAAAGCCATCTTATCTCCTCAACCTGAGTACACATCAAAATAAGGTTAGCAATGGAAATGCCAAGTGAGCTTACCCGAGGTTGCCCCATTCCGAGTGGAAGCTATACCTAACACAGTCGGGACAAACCCCCAAAAATAGTTTTCAACTCTTTAAAAGTAGTATAATTTATCATCTCAAAAGTTGTATAAAAACAATAGTACGCCATAAAGTTTAAGTTAAAATCGATAGTTATGAATGCAATGCAATGAATTATGCAACTATCCCAACCCATTTCCATCTCATAAAAGTCCAACTCACCTAGATGACACCCACTTAAGTTCTCAAGTAACAAACACAAAGCATGCTACTTGATCCCCCGAGAGGCCAAACTAGAACTAGTGGCCATCACACTAGCCCCATGAATGTTAGCTACTCCCCTCATGAGGTTTCCTATTGGCGCGAACAATTCCACAAATGTCTTCGAGGGTGGCTATCTCCGACCCTCTATATGGGAAAACGTCTCAAAGGTGGTTATCTCAGCCAAAATGACTCAAAGGTGGCAATCTCAGCCAAAACGTCTCGAGTCATCTCAGGGTTCAGACGGTCAATCCCATCCTATATGCAATGCATAGATAGGATGCTTAAAACTCTTTCAAAAACATCATAACTTTTATTTGAAAAACCTCTTAAAATTCATTTCATGCAATGCACAAATAACAATCATATAACACCTTGCACATATTATGTATGCATGAAAATAGTTATGAATACATATAAAAGATAGTGATAGGGATGTGTACTCCCGGTAATGTAAGACCTTAATCCCAAAATGCCCAAGTTCAATGTTAAAGGAATGAGATTTTGGGAAATTTTGCAGCTAGTGCCGCTAAGTTAAGGGTTAGAGTTGCTAAGTGCAGTTAGCACCGATAAGTTAAGGGTTAGAGTTGCTAAGTTCGCAGGGTTTGTGGGATGGCACGATCTCTAGTTAGCGACGCTAACATAAGGTTAACAACGCTAACTGTGCTGTTTGGGCCAAAACCCTAGATTTTGAGCTGTGGGCCATATATAAAGGTATTAAACCCTAGGGTAGCCGCAATTCTTCATGTTTCAGCCCCCAAGAATGTCTTTTTCTCTCTCTAGCCTCCTTGTAGTGGTTTTTGACTCATTTGGTCTTTTTAGAAGGTTTCTTGAAGAAGAAGAAGAAGAAGTGTTGTGATGGTGCATGGTGGTGATTGAAGTGGTTCTTCAAGTTTGAATCATAAAGATCTACATATTCTCTGGACCTTTGTGAGTATAAAGATTATCCCTTTTGTGTTTATATGGTTGTTCTTGTTCTTATGATGTTGGAAAATGGAGGAATTGTCCCTTTTTGATGTTGTCCTTGGTTGGGGAGGATAAAGTTCTGAACTTTATGTCTCTAGGACCTCCTTTGATGCCAATAAGACAGATTAGATGGTGAGTCAAGCTCTCTTTGGTTGTTTTGGTTAGTTTTAAGCTTTTGGGACTTAGGTTTTAAGTTTTGGGCATGTTTGATCATAAAGGTGGCAACTTTAAGTGCTTAATGGAGTTTTGAGAAATTTCCTAGATAGCGATGCTATCTTGAGGAGATGGCGGTGCTATCTGGTGTTGACTTTGACCATTGACTTTTTGACCAGTTTGACTTTTGGTCAAACTTGAGACTTCGGGGTACCTGTCTCGAGGGTTTATACTGTTTGGGCTTTAAGAAGTTCTAAGTGAAGTTTATCTTTCTTAGGAGGTTCGCGTTGTCCGGATCGAAGGACACTCGCGTGGAGTGCTGTCTAGCTTGTGGTTGCGGATCAGGTGAGTTTTCTCACTATAGTATGGGTGATGTTACATGCATTGTAGCTTTACTTCACGATGTGCAATGTTGTATGCTAGGGTGTTCGTGCCCTATATATATGACTGTGTGTTTATCGCTCGTCCATCTAAATGCTTAGGCTTCTGTGTTTGGTAAGTATGTTTAATATCAATACTAATTTAGGAGGGGGGTTGTCATGCGAAGGCGGATCGGGGTGAGCCCGAGATCCAGAGGATATGGGTAAGCTCGAGAGTCCATGCATCGAGCCGATGATGAGTAGAACGGGGCAAGCCTGTGAGTCCTAGTCGGGGTGGATCGGGGCAAGCCCGAAAGCGAGGTTGTTCGGGGCAAGCTCGGAGACCATGACCCAATTTTTTTGTGCCTTGTGTGATGGATCGTGTGGTATTTTGGGGATCTCACTAATCTTTGTGCTTACTCTTTCACCCTAATTGTTTTTCAAGTAGCTGTTGGCTTGAGCTTGGAACACGGCGCGACTGTATCACATCTGAGATTTTGGCAGTCAAGTCTTCCGCTGGATTTGTAAACTTATATAATTTAATTACCAATATTTAATTGAATGGGTTCTATTTTACAATCCGTTTGATGTATTTGAACCGTTTTTAAAACAAAAATTTTATTACGAAATTTGGGACGTTATAGGTAAACTCACTCAATGTCAACTGACGAGTTAACACTAACCGCGCACAAGGTTGTTGTATTTGGAAGTGTCCCTAGACCTTAAATCCTCAATCTGAATTTCCTTAGTTTAGTGGTAACTCAAGTCCTCAATCTCATCTCCTAAGTTGATACAATCTATCTCTTACTTGCAACCAAAACTTGACACATCACCACAAGAGTTGCACCACATAAGCTCTGCCTATTCAATGGAAAAGAACCATTATTCAAACCCAATGTGGCATTATTAACTTCATAATATGAGGAAAATCGTAAACACACGAACCCAAAGCCCAAACCACAAGGCCCAAAACAAAACAACAAAGAAATTTTGACTGCGCATTTACACAGGCCGCGTGGCCCAAGGCCAAAAATCACGCAGGTTGCGTGCCTTATTAGGAGGTTCTTTTCCTGTTTCCCATTTACGTGGGTCGCACCCTACATGCTTTGCGCCCTGCGTGGGTCGCATTTGACGCATTGTAGGCTTAATTTTTAGTCATTTTAGTCCCCAATTGACCCAAGTTAAGATCCATTACATCCCAACACTAAATAACAATAAAAATACATACTAAGGACTGGTTTCCAATGATTCAACTCTCAGTCCAAGTGTTTATGACTTAATCCAATGAGAACCACTTATTCTAGTTATTATTTCTAACAATATTATAGGAAACAAATTGCAAGTCCGTCATTACACTCAACACTTATAAGTAATCCATTAAGCTCTTAATAAAAAGGTCATCCCCAAGGGAGTCATTCGCACCCTCAAATTCTAATTCCAAAGAAGATAGCCTCATGGAATCTCCAATTCCAATCATTGGTCCAAAAGATGAAACTCATGGAATACCCAATTCCATTCATGGTTTCAAGTAATTCTCAAGGGTCTTTTATAACAATTGTGTTGATATAATTAGGAAATCATCTAGAAAGGAATTCATTCCTCCACAACTCATCAAAAGACCCAACTACCATCAATTGGGAAAAATCCCTTCAATGCCCAATTCCATTCCATCAATTGATGTCTACAAGTGGATATTCGTTCTTCCATTCCATGAAATCATTAGAAAATGATCAATACTGCACTAATACCTTCAAATTGATGCAATGGAACCATAGAATACAAGCTTCCCCATGAGTTCTATCATTTCCCCCAATACCAAATCTAGGATTCATACTAACTTAGCTTTCATTCATGTGTAAAGTTCACACATCAAGGGTTGGGATCATTAGGGATCACTAGAAGTGAATCTCCTAATCCAAAACCACCATATTCATCCACCAGTTACTAGTTTCTTCACATAATCATCAAATCCCCAATTTCTAGGGTTCATATGGATTAAAATCGTATTTCAAGAGATTCCAAGCTATCTATGGATTGGATAGGGATCACATCAAGCTCAATAATCACCAAACAACCTTGGAATCATAGGAAGAATTTAAAGCTAGAAAGGAGGGTTCATGCCTTAGATTTGGTCTAATCCCAAAACCCTAACTCGTAAATTTAAAGCTAGAAAGGAGGGTTCATGCCTTAGATTGCTAGGAGACTTCAAGTATATGCACAATCCTTCAAAACCCAGTTCAAATCTTTTTAGAAGCCATGAAAATCGCCATCTTCCTCTCTATATATCCTCAAAAACGTGAATATGGCTGAATTTGGGAGGGGCATTTAAAACATGTCATCTTTTAAGACTTGGTAAGAATGACCCCTAGAGTTCAAGTCTTATGTCTAATAACTCCCAAATGACCAAACCTTTTAATGAAAGTCTTCATCTTCATACTTTTGCCCCAAAAAACATAATTGTATTTTCACCTAGGTCACTTACTAGGTCAACCTTAACTACTAGTTTCACAACTTGGCAAAAATGGCCATTTCCACCAAAATCATCACAATTTGGTCCTTATTTTTGGTTTAAAGAAATATATGACTTCATCTAAGTTTCTTCAACCATTCCTTCATATATTTTCTTAAATTTCTAAGTCCATGACTAGTCAAAGCCCAAAGGTTGAGTTTGGCTAAATTGACACTTTTAGTCCCTATGACAAAATTTCTCATTTTTGGTTTACAAATAGATTTTGACACTTCATACCGTTCATTAAAACTTTATTTGGCTCATTGATCTATATTATAAAAATTTAATAAAATTTTAAATTTACTTATTCATTTGTTTCCTTTATTTACAAAACAAATTTTATTTTGTTGCTTTAAGTCCAAAACTCCTAGGCCCAAAACACGGATGTTACAATTATCCCCCCTTAAAAAGGATTTCGTCCCCATAATCAACAAGAAGAATAAGGTACTAGTTTTTCCAACATCTCCCAAAAGTTAACATCGTTTAAGTTTTAAATATTATAAAACTTGGTGTACCTTTATTTCAACTTTTGTAAAACCACTTTACTTCAAATGATTACTTGTCTCGGTTTTCTTTTCATAAAACGTTCTTCTTAAAATATGTAGATGTTAAATTTGAAATCTTCTCCAACTCGACCATTTGTTTATAAAAAATTTAAACAAATCAACTTTGTGTCTCGGATGATGAAATTGGCATTGTTGACCTAATAAAACAATATAAACAAGGAAAAATATAGACGATTTCATCACTAAATTCATCGCCTTTTGTGCAACCGTGAGTGATCATGTTTGTGTCACCACCATTTAGCTTGGGAGTCTCTTTTAACCCTAGCGACATCGACACCATAAATCTTGAAAACACACTACATCTATTTAGTTCAATAACTTTCTCACCAAACCCATTTTAATGCCTTAACATGTCTTCTTGTAAATTCTAATTTATGTACTTATAATTTAATCAAAATGACGACTAATTCCACTTTTAGAAAGTAATGCTAGTGGGGTATGGTTGCCTTCGGCACCCACTCCACGTTTAGTGCCACGGAAGATAGAATAGAAAGATACAGATGAGACAAGAGAGAGGTGTGTGTGGGAGAGAGAGAGAGAGAGAGAGAGAGAGGAGAATGATATCTATGTTCCGTTGAGGGAGGGATGCCACCAACACGGGGCGGTCTTGCTGCCGCCATCAAGCCTCCAGGTCGGCGTACCAGTAGCATGAAGACGTTGTACCATATAACCTAATAAGATGCATTAGATTCCAATGATGCTATAGACACGACCGAAGATTTTATCGTCAAGGATCATGCGACACATTAAATTCCACCGGTAGTGCAATTCGTCGGCAAAGTAAATTCGATGCCGTAAAAAAATAGAGGACCAAGGAGGATGGGTGTACATTTTTATTTTCTTCTTTATCTATAGGGTTATTTACAGAAAAGTCCCGATATTTTGGGAAAATTAACGAAAAAGTCCTAAAATATTTTTTTTGAATAGAAAAGTCCAAGAAAGTAGAAAAATTATTCAATTTAACCCTTTTTTTACCGGCTACGGTAAAAGGGCTAAACTGAATAAATTTACCAGTTTTCTGGGCTTTTATGTCAAAAAATTATTTTGGGACTTTTTCATTAATTTCTCCAAAGTATCAGTTTTGGTCCTTCACAATTTTGGTCGTTAACAATTTTAGTCCCTAATAGTTAATCCTTCACATTTTTGGTCCTTAACAACTTTGGTCCTTCACGGTTTTGGTCCTTAACAATTTGGTCCTTCACAGTTTGGTCCTTCACGGTTTTGGTCATTTACAATTTTAATCCTTAACAGTTTTGGTCCTTCAAAGTTTTGGTCCTTAATCCTTAATTTTGTCCAAACTACAGGAAGGGATAAAAATATCAGAAAGTCATGGAGAGGTTATGTGACACAAACAATGTTATTATGCAGGCCCTATGTACTCAAGAAAATCTTGGGCATATACGTGGGATGGGAAAATATGTAACCTCGCACCAGTTTTTTTTTTTTTTTTTTTTTTTTTTTTTGCCAATACCATTAAGCACTACATGAACAATGAGAAAAAAAGTATTGGTGCGAGGTTACATATTTTCTCATCCCACGTACATGCCCACGGTTTTCCTGAGTACCTAGGGTCTGCGTAAAAACAACGTTTGTCCCACATATAACATCTCCATGACTTTCTGAAATTTTTAGCCCTTCCTATAGTTGGGACAAAATTAAGGTTTAGGGACCAAAAGTATGAAGGACCAAAACTGTTAAAGATTAAATTGTGAAGGACCAAAACTGTTAAGGACAAAAATTGTGAAGGACCAAACCGTGAAGGACCATAATTGTGAAAGACCAAAGTTGTTAAGGACCAAAATTGTGAAGGATTAACTATTAGGGACTAAAAGTGTTAAGAACCAAAATTGTGAAGGACCAAAACTGATATTTTGGAGAAATTAACGAAAAAGTCCGAAAATAATTTATTGACAGAAAAGCCCAGAAAACTGGTAAAATTATCCAGTTTAGCCCTTTTCTGCCGGTAGCCGGTAAAAAAAGGGTTAAATTGAATAATTTTACCGGTTTCCTGGGCTTTTCTGTTCAAAAAAAATATTTTGGGACTTTTTCGTTAATTTCCCCAAAATACCGGGACTTTTCTGTAAATAACCCTTATCTATAAACCAATATGGAGTCCACATTATCAAATATTACTAAAACACAGGAAGATTTAGGAGCTTGTGCAATTTTTGTCTTATTCGAAAGCAAATTGGTTTTTTCATTTTAATGTTGCCATAACCATCAAAGTTTCCATTTGGTTTGGTGGATAAGCTATTGCATTCTATGTTAGAGTTTGTAGGTTTGAAACCTGTTGACACCATAACTACTTAATTTTTTTTTATTTTTTTTGGAACCGGCTAATTCGAACCAACGGTAGCCACCCCACCCTTTTTCAGGTAAGGTCCCGAGTTCGAGTCTCCGCTTAAGCGGGCTAAACTCTATAGTTTTTAATTACTAAAATGTTATACTTTTTAAAACTCGCATTTACATGATATCTATAAGTTTAATTAAAAAACCTTTTTAATTTGTTCCGTAGTTTGAATATTTAATAATTATTAAATGATTGTGTTAAACAAAATGTCAAGATAATTGTTGCATTGGTGCTCCTATATGTATATTGATATTAATTATTTAATTATACGCACATTAACTCATAATATTATTTTATTTAAATTCTACGCAACAAAAAGGAATATTAAAATAATGAAATAAAAACACTTATATAATTTTTATTATATCAATCTAAAAGATTTTTTTTGATTCCATGACCTGTGGTTCATTTTTTCTAAATAATGAGGAAGATGACCGAAACACATAGACCAGAAAAAGAAATATGTGATGAACCAAATGGTGATATACACTTATGGCTTTTAAATGTAAAATAAAAATCATGTATGCACTCAAACATTAGCATTAACTACACTTTTCTAGCATAGCTTCACGGTTGGATCACATGTATATATCCTCTGCATGTAATTGTAGCAGAAGCTATGCATATAATGTATTAATATGATTTATTCTTTATTGGCTTTACTTTGCATAAGCATTATGAGTGAAGCATATCATACCCGCTGCAAAGCGCTGGCTGTCTAATCCTTGTTACAAACTATATAAGTTAAAGTAATCTTATAATTTAATGCATCAACTTATTTTAAGATCCATTGTTTATGACTCATATGTATCGTTTTCCAATCTTAATCATGTTGAAGATTGATTCCTTGAATATCTTTTTCATAAAAGATCCTTTAAATCTCTTCAAAAAAACAAAATTAATGATACTACCACTGAATTTTTAATATTATCTCTTAAAAAATAGATTGTTTCTCATTTTTAGTTATTTAGAAGAGAATATTATTTTCAATAAGATTGTAAATTTAGTTGCTTTCTTAAAGTATAACATTTGACTATATATATACAGTAATAATATGGAATATAACGGATAACCGTCATGTCTAGCATTGCGTCCTAATTAAAAGTTATTTGATCGAAACATAATTAATAATTTCTTCTAACGAGTAATAGTTGATAAAAAGCAGATTGAAGGTGTAAATTATTTTTATTTTTCTTTTGAGGAGGGCAAGTTAGAATTCTTTGTTTTGAATACAACTAGAGAAGTTCAAAGCTTTGACAAAGATAAGAAGTGATCCTATAAACGTACAAAATTTCTGGGAAATTGAAGAAGGCGATAGAGAGGCTTGGGTCAAATACATTTTGGAAGGGTAGGATTATCAGTTGGGATGTTAAAAACATTGTGGATTTGTAAGTTTTTGGTATCTTCGATCGTGATGTATCGAAAGATTGTTATGTACTTTTGTTAACGTTATTGTAATGTGTATTAGAATGATTCTAATACACATAACCATATAAGTTATCATGTTTATAAGTTAAGTAGTCTATGATGTTTATTAGCATGATGTTCGTAAATTGAAGTTTTATTGTTACTATTATTTACGTAATATATTTTCACCATAAAATTCACTTAACAAAGTAAGTTTAATCCAAAAGGGCAATTATGTCTTTTAGTATAACATTTTTGTACATATAAATTGAAAAACAAAGTAAAACTAAACCAAAAAGTAATAAGGGCAAATTCTAATTCCTTCACAGATTCTAATTCCTTCAAAAACATTCTGCGAACCAAACGCCACCTGAGGATATTGCTAGTCGTCTCCCAGCAGAAGTGGGCCTCTCGTCGAAGAAGATTGGTGGCATATTCCACCTGATTGTGAAATGGATGAAATTTCTTCCATATTACCCTAAAATTTGATAATAAAAAAAAACATTTAATCCAAAAAAAAAAATTGGGTGACCACGAAACCACATAATATCTAAATACCTCGTAGAAGGCTGCCACTCTAATAGAATTGTAAAAAAAAAAATAGAATTAAAATAAATGAAACCGACAAAAGACCTGCAATGAGAATCGGTCCGGACCCGGACCGAGAACCGATTTCATAGGAAACGAAGAACCGGGAACCGAACCGAATACCCCAGTTCCAGTTCCAGTTCCGGTTCCGGTTCCGGTTCCGGTTCGGTTCGGTTATACAACGTAGTGTGCTATTAAGAAATGTGTTCGGTTGCGGACCCTGCCCGAACCGGACCGAGAACCGAAGAACCGAGAACCGATTTTATAGGAAATGGAGAACCGAGAACCGAATCGAATACACGGTTCCGGTTCGGTTCCCGGTCCGGTTCTCCGGGTCAAAAGCTCATCCCTAATTATCATGCTAGTGATATTAGATCAATTTTTTTTATCAAGAAAGTCGATCGAGGATAATTTGAAACCTTTCACTCTTCAATATTATGGCAAATACTAACACATATGTATTTACCGCATGTCAACATTGTTAAGAGACTTGAGCGTAATGTATTTATAAATATAGTGACTGGATACATACAAAATAAGTCTAATTACCTAGGTGGAACAAATCAAAAGGTATGTCGCGATTATTTGACCTTAACCCTTCAACAATATGTCAAATAAAACTTTTAACGGTTAAAACCGGTCAATAAGTTGACAAATATTTTAAGGTTTAATGACTTTGTACGTACGTGTGACAAATGAAAAGCACAATACATTCTATGACACAAACCTAAAATACTAAAAACGATTTTCTGCTTTGCAACTTTTTTAGGATTATTTCTTGTTAAATACACATTTCATGAATCCTCAAAAAAATCTAGATTGCACCGAAGCATCCTTGACAACAAATACAAGCGACCAGGATCCCAAGTACTGCCCCAGCAAACACCTGTGATGGGGTGTGTCCAAGCAATTCCTTCAGCTTTCTTTTGCTTATTGGATGACCTTGAAACAAGTCCTCAACGATCAGATTGAGAACCTACAAAAAAAAATACATAGCAAAATGCGCATTTAAAAACATGAAAATAATAATCATTTTAACTTGATTCATTTTCTTTCAAAACTATATATTTTTTGTAACACAAGTACATGTACAGTCGATCTTTTGGCACGTCAACAGGTTTGATTACGAAAGTCGACCCTAGGTCAACTATGTTTATCATGACTATTTAAAGGATCAAATAACATATATACTTGCATTAGCTAAAGGGCAAATTACATAAAAGCTACTATATTTTGGTCACTTTTTTCGGGTTAACCATTGTTTTTTAAATCTTTTTACAATTAAACCACATAGATTTCGACACTCTTTTTTCGATTCGATCACTTTTAAGTTCCAATAAATCTTCATCTCTATCATTCCATGGTTACATGTTTTTGTGCTTATGTGGCGTTTTAAAAAAAATGACATGTAGCATTTTCTTTTATTATATGGCTTTAATTTTATTATTATTATTTTTATTTATTTTAAATTTAAACCGCCACCTTCTTATTATTATTTATTTATAAGCTAGGGGTCCCTTTTTATTAATAACATTTACATATAATAGTTAATAAAATGACATATCATTTGGCAAATCATCACAAAATGCCACATAATATGCCAAATGATCAACACTTTTGACACCTAAGCAACAAAAACCAGTTTAAATTGGTGTTCTCTTACTCTGAATGGATGAAAAATGCAAACCCTTATTGTATCCTTTTATTATAAGTCTTGGATCATTCGTTTACCTCAAGACAAATGGATGATGAGAATTAGCATCAACATTTTTATGTAGGAAGAACATAAAAAGGGTATTCAATTTAATCAATTGAAAATGGTCACCATGAGAAGTTGAGAACCAACTATCACCTGTTATAATGAGGATTACACCGTTTATAAAAATATATCACTGTTATATTTAGGCACATAACTAAGAACACCATGTAAAATAATGAAGTTAAAACAAAAGTGCAATAGTTGGTTGATACAAAGAGAAATGTTTCTTGACTTTAAAGGTCAAACAGACTATCATTTATATCCAAAATTGACATTTCCCCGGAATTTAATGCAGGGTATTCATGCATGCATTAAAACATTTAAATCGGTACTTAAAAAGAAAACTGTTTGAGAAAACATTATAGAAAATCCATTTATTTTGAAGTTGAAAAACAATAATTTTGACCTTGAAAAAGTCAGAAGACTACCTACAAAGTATTTAAAACAAAATGCATTAATAATCGCTTCGATAATCAACTGATTATTCTTACCTCTGCTTGCATCCCGGCATGCCTACGAACCCCAATAGCATCATACATCACAATCAAACTAAACCCCAAACACACAGGAAATAACGAATCTGCCACTCCATGACATATTGCCACTGAAGTAGTCAAAGCTGTGCATAAAGCTGAATGTGAAGACGGCATTCCACCTGAAGAACACATTATTCGCAAATCCAGTTTCTTCTCAAAGCAAAAATGCAATAGAACTTTCAAAGATTGTGCCATCAGCCACGCAAAAAACCCAGAAACAAAAGTCGGATTTGCAGCTAGTGTCGCAACGAATGGGCTAATTCGAACCTTCAAAATGAAGAGATTTACAAACAGACCCAATAAAACAAGATGAATCTGCATACTGGATTGAAAACTTTCGAACCAATAAAGCAATTTAGATATAGAATGAAACTTCATGGGGGAAATAAGAAACAAAAATCGAACCTTTGCGGTTGAGGTTACACTCAATAGAGCCATACCAAGCCCTCCATTCTGCAAGTAATCGCAACTGAGTCTACCTGCTATTGGTTCTTGATCGGGAACCCATTGATTCATCGAAGTTTTATCATCTAATTTTCTTAAGCCATGTAAGATTGATCTCAAAATCGGTAACTTTTGAATGGGTGAAAAGTATTTGTGCCATATAGATGTAGGGTTTTGAGGGTTGGAAGAAAGACAGATGTAAGAAGAATTTCTTCTCAGTTTCTTGAAAATTGTATTGGATTTGATTGAAGTAAAGGGATAACAAAATCTCGATAGGGTTATGTTGAAGTTGAAAGAGGGGTATGTTATGATAGATTCCATGAAATTAGGACTCTGTTCTGCATCGAAACAGAGGACTGTGTTTTCGTTGTTTTCTGAGAGAGATGAGAAAGAAAAATAGAAAAAGGAAAGCAGCGTAGAATATACTGGAATGGTTCGGCGTTTATGCTTTTAATTGAACTAGTTGCAGCTTCGTGCTACGCACGTGCGGTTTGGGACCTCCAAAAAGTAATTTTTTACAAATAATTTATAAAAACTCTTGTTAAATAATAAAATAAATACAAATACAGAGTACAATATTTTATAATACTCACCGGGTTTTATAAAATCAGACAAACCAAAATCTGTTTCCTTCAATTATGCATGCACCTTCAGATCAGCAGCAATTACAAGTTCAATAGGAAGTGGAGCAAATGATGACCAATATTCATATCTTGTATTTAAAAGGTTACTAAAAGGGTAGAAATGTCAACGAAAGCATAGAAAAGCATTAACGACTCCACATTACAGGATTCAAAAATGTCACAAGCATAAGCGACTGCAAGTTACCAAAAAAAAAAAACACAATATTAAGAATCAGATTGCAGAATGATGTGAAACGTGTTTTGAAAGTGAGGCTACCTCGTGCAATAACTTTGAGATTCTGTCCCTGTTGGCTCCCTGTTGGCTCCCTGTTGGCTTGAATGCCTCTTACACAATTCTTTTCAAATGAAGCAGATGCATCCGCAAGAAGCCTTATCGACTGTAAGCAATAATATCCTAGTAAAATGTCGGAAATCATTTTCATGAAAGAACTCTAGTATTTTTAAAGAGAGATGCAACTTACATGTAAAAGAGTACTGGCAATCATTGGCTTGAAAACATTGAGCTCAAAATGGCCATTTGAACCACCAACTGTAAGAGCTACATGATTTCCAATTGCCTGAGCACAGACCATAGTCATGGCCTCGCACTGTGTAGGGTTCACTTTCTCCTAAAATAAAATAACAATTAAATTAATTACAAGCATTCAAATATATTACTTTATGATTTGTTATAGAAAGTATATATGAAGTAGTGACTTTACAGGCATGATGCTGCTACCAGGTTCGTTCTCCGGAAGAATAAGTTCCCTAAGACCACATCATGGACCACTGAACACACAAAAATACAATATAAAATACGGGTGTAAATAGCATATAAAATAGAGTAATATACATTTTTAGTCCCCGAGTATAAATGGTTTTTGCAATTTTCATCTCTGTTCCAATATTTTAGGACCAAATTTTGAAAAAAACAGTCATTTGCTTGGATCATGGACCAAACGATAAATGAGGGCCAAAATTGAAAAAATCAGCTGTAGTCAGGAGCCAAAATGTAATTTACTTTATAAAATAAAACGGATATAAAATCTACAACATGCGTACCTTCCTAGGAAGCGTATGCCATTAGCGATCTTCATGAGAGACGTAGCAATTGTGTTAAGGGCTCCATTAGCTTCAACAAAAGCATCATGTGCAGCCTGAGAGAAATAACATATAGTTTATAACAATTCCTGCATCACAATAAACGAATAAATCAAATATATAAAAAAGTATCAATAAGAAAACTAATACTAACCGGTGCCTCAAACTTATTTTCAGCTGTTACAAATGGTAAGTTTGTTTCATCAGCTACTGCTGCAGCAATCTTCACATCAAATCTGTACAAAAAGCATGTCATTATATAAAGTTGGAAAAAATAAATAAAACAAACAATTCAGCAAAAAGTATCCCACCCTTTCTTTGTGTTCAATCCTGTCCCTACAACAGTGCCACCTTGTGCAAGCTGATAGATGCGAGGGAGTGTGCATATGACCCGTTCAATTCCGTACTTCACCTGCAAAAACAAAATTATTTTTATTCCTGTTTTACCCTTCCAAGTTCAAACTACTAGCTAGATAAATATTCAAAGCATACTTGTGTGGTATAGCCACTGAATTCTTGACCAAGAGTCAAAGTGGTTGCATCTTGAGTGTGGGTGCGCCCAATTTTAACTATATTAGAGAACTCGTTTGTCTGTTAACAATAAAAAGTAACCATAATTATTAATAGTCACAATACGGTCAACATAAATGGATGAATTGGAGATTAAAAAACAAAAGGTTTAATCACCTTTGCTTGTAGGGAAGTATGCAACTGTTTAAGTTTTGGGATAAGTCTCGAGTTGATTTCTGTTACTGATTATTGGAAATATATGCAGCAAGATCGCTTGAAATGGCATAAATTTGTCCGGTTGCATGGCGAAAATATCTGTTTCCTTCCAGTCCAAATTTCCAATATTCTGGTTCATGGTATTTTACATTCCTAAATAAAACAAAAAGTCACATACACAATATTAAAGATAAAACAATTTTTTAGTAAGAATAATGGAGAAGTTACTTTTGAGAAAGAACCGGTCCAGATTTCATGCAACCCATATAAACCCTAAGCTTTGTTTGATGCCTAAGAAGGTTTGAAGCTAACATTCCTGCAAACAAATGGTAAAGGGCAAATAAGTAATTTTAGCTTTTGAAAACCCCTAAATTGAAAATTTTGTGTATACCCAAATTGACATGAACATCATCGTCCACTTTGACATAGAATGTTGCATCCCATTTGGCGAATGCGGTGGTAAAGAATGTTCTTGTTTTTGCTGTTAATTCGTGGTACCCTTCAACATGTTTCTGAGGTAATTATAATAATAATATGTGGTTCATCTTACAAGCCTTAAAAAGTCTTTATGTTGTGATTCCTTTGAGTTAATGGCTCGATCCAAAATGCTTTTATATGTCGCACTACACAAAAATGGAAGATTAGTTTAGTATATTCTTTATTTTCTTTTTACAAATATAAAATTAACACTTTATTTAAAAGTAGGGTTTTTTTTAAAACTACATTCTTTTTTTTAACCCTTTTAAGAGAATGATCTGAAAGTCGATTACTTTTTTGAGAATATGATATAATGGAATAGTTAATTAGTACATAACAATACCTAATTTACTAAGTTGTTTTCTACATATTTTTCAAATTCAGAAGTTGAATAGTTTAAAAAAAAAAGAATGACAATTTCTATAAAGATACACTAAAAAGAAATGAAAGATGGCATCACCTATGACCAATTATGAAACGGACAACAATACCCTTTTCCTTCTGGAGCTGAATTAACTTTTCACCTAATCAAGAACAAAATTTGACACGTTAATACAGTCTCGTTGCATAAAATATGGTTAGCAATTACATGATGTTTAAAGATATGCAATTTAAACTGTACAGAAATGACAAAAATACCCTAGGCATCCATGTTTCTCTAACGGAGTCACATCTTCTTCTGCTACTAAAAGCAGTGTTAATCCCAATAACCACAAAAGTTTTTTTTCTTTTCGAGTCTTTTCCAAAAACCGTATTGTTTGCTTGCAAACTGCCATGGTTAACTTTCTCAGGTAAACTTTCAACAGCAGGGAGTTCCATTCGGAGCTTTGGAAGCGAGTTTCCAAGTGATCTGAAAGCCCTCCAATTAATGATACATTAGATCAATATATATGTAAAGAACATTCAATCATGTTTGAATTTTCCGTATGAAAAGTGTTCGTTAATCACTATACATAGAATGAGGAATAAATTGATAGACAATCATGTATTCATATGAAAGTATTCACCGAATTGCTTCATCAGATTTGTGAATTGCTCCGAGTAAGTCGGTATCCTGAATCAAAACCACCACCTTATTCGTTATGCAATCATCAGAAACAATTTTGATTTCTTGTTCTCGTCGCCGCATAACATTTCCATCCGAATCAAGCGGAGCCCACACCCTACAATCCGCATCACAATAACCCCCAATTTCAGTTCTGGATTCAAACCCGATTTCAGTATTTGATTGATGATCTGTAAACAGACCTATAGTTGAAGAACATGCCAAAACCGAAGCTGAAGATGCTGAAAATGAGAATGTCCCAATCTTGTTAAACGCCATGAATTGGGAACTTCAATTTCCCTGATTTCGTCCTCAAAGGAAGCGAAATCTAGAGTTCGTATCTCTTTGCCCTAATTTCACCTCTCATGTCTTAGCATAGCACAAATAAAACATAAGGGAGTTACTTACCTGCGGCCTGCGGCTGGAATCGGCCGGTTAAAAGCTCCGATTCATCCTCACAGTACCTTCGAACATATCCTCTCGTTTGCGGGAAAGCAAACAACGTTTCATCGGAATTAAGATAAGATGTAGCGGAATCAAATGGAACAAACCTTTAAGCGGAGAGAGAGAAAGAGAGAGACAGAGATGAAAGGATCAGAGGAACACGTCAAAAGGAAGCGGGAACGTGGCGATCTGAAAGACGTCGAGAGGAAGCACCCCCCTTAAAACCTCCAAACCCTCCACCCCACCTCAAACCTTCTAGAAACCTGCTCACATTTAAACTATATAAGAATGTATTTGCTTTTTATTTATTATGATGTTGGCCAATCGAATTTACACCATACCGTGTGCCCGTGTGGAACATTAAATGCTTTGTGATCGAGCAAAATGTTTTCTAATTAATTCAATCCCTACCGGAATAATGGAGTGTTTGTTTTTATTTAAAAAGTCTTTTTCTTTCAAAACGTCTGCGGATGGGTAGACGTTTATCAAAAAGACTGTTTGTTTTTTGAAGACAAAATACATGAAAAAATCTTTTTCAGTTCTTTTTTCAAAAGACATAATTTTTATCTTTTTGGAACTTTTGTTCGTGACTTTCTTCCGACTCTTCCATCTCTCCCTTTCTCTCTCTCAACACTCGACTACCGAGAAGAAAACCCAAGCCTCCGTCTTCATTACTCCACAAACATTTTTTTTAAAGAACGAAGACATGGAAAAAGACTTTTTGATCCACATCTTCTTCCGCAGACATGGAAAAAGACAAAAGACATTTTACATCTTCCAAAACAAACACAACCTAATAGTTTTCAACAAGGGTTGTTTACCATAAAAATATGTACGAAACGAACTTTTTATAATGGGTGTGTTGACATGCAATTGTAAGAGCTTTTGATAATTTTTAGTTTTTAAGAAAAAGTTTGAAAATAATAAAAAGTTTTCTCTAACAATAAGAGTTTTTAACTTTTATTTTAAACAAAAAGTTCATAATTTAAAAGCTATTTCAAGTAGTTTTTGGGAGCTTTTAATATTGTATTCGGCATGTAACCTTTAGCTTTTAAGAAAAATCCCCAAAAAAGAAAAAGTTTTTTCGGCAATAGGAATTTTTAGTTTTTATTTTAAACAAAAAACTTATAATCCAAAAGCTACTTCAAGTAGTTTTGAGAGCTTTTAAATTTTATCTTATCCTACACTTCTAAAAACTACCAACTACTTTTGCAGAGCACTTCTACACAAATAAAAGTTAAAGCTATCAACTACCAACTACAAACTAGTTTTACCAAACACGCCAAAAAGCTAACAACTATTTTTGCGAATACTTTTGTGTAAATAAAAGCTACGACTACTAGCTACATGTTTCCAAATACAAACTACTAAGGGCCCGTTTGGATGTGCTTATAAAAACTGCTTATTGGCTTATTGACTTTTTGGAAAAGTCATAAGTCATAAGCAATGACAAATAAGCAGTTTTTAATAAGTAAGGAGGCCTTTACTTATGGCTTATGGGTTTTCCAAAAAGCCAAAAAGCCATTAAGCAGTTTTTATAAGCACAATCAAACGGACCCTAACTATAAGCTAATTTTGCCAAATACTATAATTGTGTGTTCTGCTGGTGATTTTAGTGTCGCCTTACATTTTAGTTAATGAAAATAATATCAACAGATTCATACTTTAGTTCTAATACAAGTTAGGAGGTGCAGGAGTGTACACTTGTATCTGACTAAGTTGATACCCGTACGACCTAATAGCGAGGGTCAAGTGCGTCGCGTTCCTTTACGGGGCTCGAGGCAACGCCCCGAAACAAAAACGAATTTCAGCATCAGCATTAGCACCAGCGCCAGCAACAACGCCAGTGTCGACACACGCTGACACTGAAATTGATGATCAGACTCTAGCCGCCGCTGTAACAGCTCATACTTTCTAGAATTCGGTTTTTCTGGTATAAACAATCAGAATAACATTCAAATTGACATACGAAAAAACGAGTTTGATTCTTCAAGATTATCTCATATTTGAATTTCGTGAACTCAGATATATAGTCGAAATATCAAATTCGGAAAGTGATATATGATTCTTGAACCAATCCATAATCTCAGAAACGACCATTATTCTACTGAATCCCCAACATGTCCCACATGCTTCTCTAGTTCTCTTAAGTCTTTAACGGTAAAAAGATAACGTTCTATTAGTAAAAGTCAGAATTTAAAAACATTGTTTTACTACGTATAAGAATATTATTATTCTTATTCCATGGGTGATAGGACTTTCACGTTTATCCTCGAGGGTCATATGGTTTTTGTTGGGCTGTTTGGGGGTTTACAACATTTTTAATTTTTCTCGTTGGTCGGAGCAATCAGAAAACTTTTTTATTGAGATTAACGAGGATCTTCAAATATTCTCGTTGAAGTTCCCTTTAACGAGTATTAACTTTCCATTTTTTCCGTCAAATTGACGGCTTTTTCACAAATCGATCACTTGAAGAGTTGAAGTCGAAGAAGAAATCAAGTGGAGTTCTGTTTAGTTAATTGATACACAGAGAGAGAGAGAGAGAGATCAAGGAAATGGCGGAAGTAACGTGCTGTGAGACGGAATTCATGCTGTATTTGATGGTAATCGTCGGTCTGGTAGTGTTTGCAGGGCTGATGGCAGGTCTAACGCTCGGTCTCATGTCGCTTGGACTCGTCGACCTCGAAGTCCTCATCCAGTCCGGCCGCCCCAAAGATCGCATACATGCTTGTAAGTTGTACTGTTCTACTCTTACCACGCACATACTTACACACACATAGAGACGTACATAAGACATGATTTTAGTTTTGTTTGGTTAGCTTGAATTGTGTGTGACGTTTAATCGGATCGCCTCGCTGATAGTGTTTTCCTCCGATGAATTGAAATTTTCTGTTATTTTGGTGATTTTTTATGATCAATCAAATCTAAAACAGCAATATGGACAGGTAATTGAATGTATGCTTAGACACTACGGAAATCATCGAATATCTACTTCAAAGCGTAATAATTAAGAGTAGTTTCATTGTTCCGAGCTAAAAATCAAATCGTTCACAAAGAATAATTAGAATTTTCACCAAACATGTGAAAGATAGCATTCGAGTGTAACATATTTGGTAGAAATTAAGAGCCAGCATTAAATTTCACTTCTATAATCGTCCGAACAGCACTTAGGGAAATTTAATAACACTAAATGAAATTTTTGGGGGAAGATGATTGAACTTATCAGAAGCTAAAGAAAAGTAATGATCATCAACAATCTCATCAAAACCTCAAGATGTTCATATCCATGAAAAGAAAGAATATGATTCACACATCATATCTTGATGTTTTTTGTTATTCTAATATATGAAATTTTCTTGGTGGCAGCAAAAATATACCCAGTGGTAAAGAATCAACATCTACTGCTTTGTACACTCTTGATTGGCAATGCTTTAGCAATGGAGGTTTGTGCAACTTTCACAATTTCTTAATAATATCATCCTTTACAATTTGCATTTATTAATAATCATGTTTATCTCTTTCTATTTACTGTAGTCTCTTCCAATTTTTCTGGATAAACTTGTTCCTCCATGGGCTGCAGTTCTTATATCCGTGACATTAATCCTGATGTTTGGAGAGGTTTGTAATTGTCATAAATATAATAACTAAATGCAACAAATAGCAACATACTTTCATTGATTTGTTTATCATAGCATTCTACTTTCATTTCTTCTCATTATTGTACTTTGAAAGTAGAATGCTATAATTGTCAAAACTTTTCAAAGTAGGATGCTAAAAGACACAAGTAAATGAAAGTACGTTGCTATTTTGTGTTAATAGATATTACCACAAGCAGTTTGTACACGTTATGGATTGACAGTTGGAGCAACAGTTGCACCTTTTGTTCGTCTTCTCTTATGGTTATTCTACCCTATTGCTTATCCTATCAGCAAGGTAATTAATTGAAAGTTTCTTTTTATATTATCGAGTAATTACATCTTTTCTTTTTAAAAATTAATGTGATATTATTATTTTTGTAACTTTGCGTAGGCTCTAGATTGGATGTTGGGCAAAGGGCATGCTGCCCTTCTTCGCAGGGCAGAGTTGAAAACTTTTGTAGATTTTCATGGAAATGAGGTAATCTAAAAAACTAACGAAAATTAAGAAACTATACTTTCATTTAATACATTTAAATATTTAATACATTATTTTAATAGGCTGGAAAAGGAGGTGACTTGACACATGATGAAACCACCATAATTGCTGGAGCACTTGAGTTGACCGAAAAGACCGCAAAAGATGCCATGACTCCTATTTCGAAGGCATTTTCCCTTGACTTGGATGGAACTCTTACTTTGTGGGTTTATATTTATTTATTTATATCCAAATTATATATAACCTCACAAATATTTCTTCATAAATGAACTCCCTTTTTTCTCATAGGGATACATTAAATGCAATCATGACCATGGGTCACAGCAGAGTTCCTGTTTATTCAGGAGACCGAACAAATATAATCGGAATTATCCTGGTACTTATTAATTCCTTCCTAAATTCATAAAAATATAAATAAACAATTAGTTACTTACTATATTAATCTTTTTTCCATGTAGGTTAAGAATCTATTAGCAGTTGATCCAGATGACGCATTTCCATTAAGAAAAATGTTATTAAGAAAAGTTCCAAGGTTAGAAATTTAAAATAGTATTATTTTTTGTCACTCACTTGTAACATACTAATAAAAAAAATAAAAAAATTTCAGAGTTGAAGACAATATGCCTCTTTATGACATCTTAAATGAATTCCAAAAAGGGCATAGTCATATTGCTGTTGTGTATAAAGATCTCAACAAGACAATGTTGAAAAAGTCAAAGGAGACAGAAAGTGAGAAACTATTAATTTTTGTCTGTTAGTGGGCCACTGTGTACCTGATTTACATCTGACAGTCTGTGTTGATAATCTACTAATTTGTAGTGGGGCCCGTTTCGAGTTCAGATGATGTTGACATGCATTTAATGAAGAGTGATGGAGAGGTGAAAAGAAGTCCGGCTTCATCAACTCCGGCTTTCAAGAAGAGGCATAGAGGTTGCTCTTTTTGTATATTGGATTTGGATAATAATCCGATTCCGAAGTATCCATCAAATCAAATTGTTGTTGGAGTGATTACCATGGAAGATGTCATTGAAGAGCTTCTTCAGGTATAATACAGTAATCAAAGCTGGAATGGAATAACTCATTCCATTACTTTGTCCATTCCATGATTTAGATTTTAATTTAAAATTAAAATGTTTGGATTCCAGGAGGAGATATTGGATGAAACTGATGAATATGTAAACATCCACAACAGGTTAGAAAACGTGTTTCCTATTAAAAAAGAAAACTTTTTAAATAACAATTATTTTTTATTTAATTACTTATTAACTGACTCCAAAAGTATGTTGCTATTAATGTAGAATAAGGATCAACATGAATGCATCACAGGAGAATCTTCTCGATCCACATCCTGTCACATCATCTCCCATTTCAAGTACTACAGCAAAATAAGAAATGTCAAATATATATAGTAAGTTGTACTTAGTGCAGTAAAAGTTGTGCATTAATTATGACGTATTAATGTAGCTTGAGAAAAAAAATCTACCTTTCTTTGATGTGAATTTAAAATGGCAAATATAGTGGTTTATCGTATTGTAATGTAGACGGTAAAATTCTTTTCTTTTTTTTGGGGCTGGAAGATGAATGCAGCAAGTTCTGTGTATTATTTTATTGGCGGATTAAAAAAATTATTGATTTCGTTTATATATTGTGAAGTATGACTTCAAAATTTCAAAGCTAAGACTTCAAACTTCAAAGATGGCATGTAGAAGGCTGCTTATTCTCTTTGAAACCCACACTTCTCAACTTTGGCATGCAAAAATTTTCAAATGAGCAATGTTTTTCTAAAATGGAATGTAAAGGAAATCCTATAAATAGGATAGAAACTCATTCATGCAAATTACACCACAACACACAACATTTCTCTTCTCTTGTAAATACATAAGAGTTTTAACTCTTTGTATTTTTGTATTCTCCCAAACATTCTGTAAACACCACAAAATATAGTGAATTGGTTCTCGGCTTCCTCCGCCCGTGGTTTTTCCCGATTTGGGTTTTCCACGTAAATCCTCGTGTCTCTATTTTATTTACTTTATTCGTATTTTCGTTGTGATTATTATCGTTTGATAATTTTGATCCCATTCCGCATTGAGCTAATATTTTCTAAAGTCAATTCGGATCCGTCGTATTTTACAACAATTGGTATCAGAGCGTCCGGGTTTTGATATTAGCTTGTTGGGATCATTTTATCAAGTAATAAATCATGTCTTCGGTGAAATACGATATTCCGCTACTGGATCGGAATACCCGATTTCCGCTGTGGCAAGTAAAGATGAGAGATATTCTCATTCAGATGGATTTACACAAGGCGCTCTTGGGCTTCGAAAGGATGCCCAATACATGGACCGAAGAAGAAAAAAAGAGATGAAAGATCTGAAGGCTTTATCCCATATTCGTTTGCACTTGTCAAACGATGTTTTACAAGATGTTCTAAAAGAAACGTCGGCGGCTGCTTTGTGGCTGAAGTTGGAGCAGTTATTGATGACAAAGAGCTTACCGAACAAGTTGCATCTAAAGCAACGGTTGTTCAATCTCAAGATGATTGAAGGAGGCTCATTAGCTGAACATTTATCCACATTCAAAGAGTTAATAAATAACTTGGAGAATATGGATGTTCAGTATGAAGATGAAGACTTGGCTTTATTTTTGTTGTCATCGTTGCCCGAATCCTATAGCCATTTTCGTGATACGATCATCTACAGCCGTGATACTCTTGTTTTAGATGAAGTCTTTACAGCTTTGGATTCTAAAGAGAAGATGAAATATATTACCGGTGGTGGTTCAGATGATGCTAAAGCCGAAGGTTTGAATGCCAGAGGAAGAACAACAGAGAGAAGTAGAACTTCTCAATCTTCCAACAGAACCAGATCCAAGTCAAAAGGCAAACGAAAGTTTTGCAACTATTGTCACAAGAAGGGACATGTGCTTGAAGAATGTTTCAAGTTGAAGAATAAAGAAAAAGAGAAGGCGGCAGCAAATGGTAAACAAGCTAGCACTTCGGGTGAAGCCGATGTAGCAGAGGTCGAATGTATTGGAGAACTCTTGACAGTTTATTCAGATAAACTGGATTCCACTAGTGATTGGATACTCGACTCTGGTTGTACTTTTCATATGTGTCACAACAAAAGTTGGTTTTACACATTTGAAAAGGTTAACCAGGGCTATGTGTTGATGGGTAACAATACTACATGTCCAGTTCTTGGACATGGTTCAGTCAGAATCCGTATGTTTGATGGCGTTATCCGAACCATTGGGGATATTAGATATGTCCCTGACCTTAGAAGAAACTTGTTATCTCTCAGTTCCTTTGATAAAAAGGGATAGAGTTTGCCGGTAAAGGTGGAGTTCTCAGGGTGTTCAAAGATGGTTCTGACAAACTGAGAGCCAATCGAAAAACCTCTGACCTCTACTTTCTTGACGGGCAAACAATTTCGAGTGATGCTGCTATTGTTTCAAAGTCTCTTTCTGATCCAGATCAGTCCCGTCTTTGGCACCTTCGACTTGGCCATATGAGTTTTCAAGGCATGTCAGAATTGAGTCGAAGAGGTTTACTTGGTCAACAAAAGATTGTTGATTTGGAGTTTTGTGAAGACTGTGTATATGACAAGGCAAAACGAGTGAGGTTTGCAAGTGGTATCCATACAACGAAAGGACCACTCGACTATGTCCACTCGGATTTGTGGGGACCAGCTCGAGTTGCTTCTAAAGGTGGAGCTAACTATATGCTCACTATCATTGACGATTTCTCCAGGAAGGTGTGGTGTTTCTTCTTAAAACATAAGGGAGACGTTTTCTCTACCTTCAGAGACTGGAAAGTTTAGGTTGAAAAGCAATCAGGATTGGTGGTAAAGTATCTTCGTACGGATAATGGACTAGAGTTTTGCTCAGAAGAGTTTAATGCCTATTGTCGGAAGGAAGGCATTACTCGACATCGCACGGTAGTCCATACGCCTCAACAAAATGGTGTAGCCGAAAGGATGAATCGCACCATTATGGAGAAGGTCAGATGTATGCTTTCAAATTCCAAATTGCCAAAGTCCTTTTGGGCGGAGGCTGCTTCTACTGCTTGCTATGTTATCAACCGATCACCGTCACGTGCAATCGAGAAGAAAACTCTGTATGAGTTATGGTCCGGGAAACCTGCCGATTATACACATCTGAAACCTTTCGGATGTCCAGCTTATGCACGAGTTGACAATGGGAAGTTAGAACCGAGAGCACTTAAATGTGTATTTCTTGGTTATAATCCAGGAGTTAAAGGTTACAAGTTATGGAGCAATGATCTAAATAAAATCATCATCTCAAGAGATGTTACTTTTGACGAGTCTGCTATGATTCATCAAACTTCCGACTCTACAGAAGATACAGTCGCATCATCAAAAGCAAATGAAGAGAAAGCTCAAATGGAGGTGGAGTTTCCTACTTCACCTGTTACCATTCCGAGTCCAGTTGAGCAACAAGAGTCTTCCTCGCCAAATGAGCATGCAGTTGTTGAAGAAACAACAACTTCACAACCACAAGCTACTACTCGAAGCATTGCAAGAGATAGGCCGAGAAGACAAATTGTTCCTCCAAAGAGGTATGCTGAAGCTGAACTTGTTGCTTACGCTTTTATTGTTGCTAATGATATTGAGTCGGAAACGGAGCCTCTAAATTATGATGAGGCTATCAAATCTAAAGACTCAAGTAATTGGATGATTGCTATGCATAATGAGATGGAATCCTTGCAAAGAAATGGTACTTGGGATTTAGTTCCTATTCCAAAAGGGAAAAGGCCAGTTAAATGCAAGTGGGTCTACAAGCTCAAAGAACCTGTTAACCCGAATGAGAAGCCAAGATATAAATCGGTTGGTAGCTAAAGGCTACAGTCAAATTCTAGGCGTTGACTATACTGACATCTATTCCCCAGTAGTCAAACATACTTCTATTCGTGCATTGTTGGGGTTAGTTGCTTCAAATGATTATGAGTTGGAGCAACTAGATGTTACTACAGCTTTCCTAAATGGTGAGCTTGAGGAAGAGATTTTCATGCAACAACCTGAAGGTTTTGTAGTTCCTGGCAAGGAGGACTACGTATGTAAACTGAAGAAATCTCTTTATGGCCTCAAGCAGTCTCCTAGACAATGGTACAAGAGGTTTGATTCTTTCATGACCAGTCACAAATTCAGCAGGTGCACCTATGATAGCTGCGTTTATTTCAAGAAAGGTGACGATGGTTCAAAGATCTACTTACTCTTGTACGTGGATGACATGTTGATTGCAGCAAAAGATATGAAGGAGATTCAGAAGTTAAAAGACCAGTTGAAAGCTGATTTTGAAATGAAGGACTTAGGAGCTGCCAAGAAAATTTTAGGTATGGAAATTGTTCGTGACAAGAAGTCTAGGATCTTGCATCTTTCTCAAAAAGGTTACATTGAGAAAGTCCTAAGACGCTTTAATATGCATGAAGCAAAGCCTGTCAACACACCTTTTGCAGCTCATTTCAAGTTATCATCCGCTTTAAGTCCTACTACTGAGACTGATATGGCGTACATGGCACGCGTACCATACTCTAGTGCTGTTGGATCTTTGATGTATGCTATGATCTGCACACGCCCTGATTTGGCTTATGCAGTTAGCATGGTTAGTAGATATATGGCGAACCCGGGAAGAGAACACTGGAAAGCAGTACAGTGGATCTTACGTTATCTACGCGGTACGTCTTCTATGTGTCTACGCTATGGACAATCTAACACTGGGGTGGTTGGATATGTTGATTCAGATTTTGGCAAAGACTTGGATAAACGAAGATCCATTACAGGGTATGTGTTTACACTGAACGGTTGTGCTATTAGTTGGAAAGCCCAGTTACAGTCTATAGTTGCGCTGTCTTCTACAGAGGCAGAATATATGGCGATTACAGAAGCAGTTAAGGAAGATATTTGGTTGAAGGGATTGTTTAGAGAACTCGATGATAGAATAAAGGTTACTACAGTATTCTGTGATAATCAAAGTGCTATCTTCTTGAGTAAAGATCAGATGTTTCATGACCGTACAAAGCACATTGATATTCGTTATCATTTTGTGCGTGATATCATTGAAAAAGGTGATTGCGTCATAGAAAAGATCGATACAGATTATAATCCCGCTGATGTGTTCACTAAAAGTCTTCCAATAGCCAAGTTCAAACTATGTTTGGACTTAATGGGTATTTCTGATCGCAGTTGAGCCTGATTAGGCTCATGGTGGAGGAAGTATTTCATTTTTCAGGATCAATTTTTCTCTATATGGTGATTGCAATTTCTTATGGAGTTTTGGAGTTTGAAGAGTTGTTGGCTTTAGCAAATGGGTATATAAGTTTTGTTCCATTTTGAAGTCAAGGTGGAGATTGTGAAGTATGACTTCAAAATTTCAAAGCTAAGACTTCAAACTTCAAAGATGGCATGTAGAAGGCTGCTTATTCTCTTTGAAACCCACACTTCTCAACTTTGGCATGCAAGAATTTTCAAATGAGCAATGTTTTTCTAAAATGGAATGTAAAGGAAATCCTATAAATAGGATAGAAACTCATTCATGCAAATTACACCACAACACACAACATTTCTCTTCTCTTGTAAATACATAAGAGTTTTAACTCTTTGTATTTTTGTATTCTCCCAAACATTCTGTAAACACCACAAAATATAGTGAATTGGTTCTCGGCTTCCTCCGCCCGTGGTTTTTCCCGATTTGGGTTTTCCACGTAAATCCTCGTGTCTCTATTTTATTTACTTTATTCGTATTTTCGTTGTGATTATTATCGTTTGATAATTTTGATCCCATTCCGCATTGAGCTAATATTTTCTAAAGTCAATTCGGATCCGTCGTATTTTACAACATATATCTTTATAAACATATTGGCCGATTGTTTACTTGTGTGATGTTTGGTTATAACTTTGTATATAAATTTATTATTCGTCAAAATAAGTAGTGATCGTATTTATTAAAGAATGTATACACACGTGTTATTTACAATTTTATTTACAAGTTATACCACTTAGGCTAAGCAGTAGTGTTACCTACGAAAAATCTATATTCGGTGCCACGTAGGGGCAAGGTAGATGCCTACGAAATTGTCTATGAATGCCTACAATAGGGTATGGATGTCTATGAAACAATTTCAATTTTTTAATTTAAATTTTAAAAAAACAAAACCAAACATTTCATTAAATATTAAATAAGAAAATACATTACTAGATAAATTAAAATAAATTACTAAAATGAAAATAACCTAAAAAATTAGAAGATATAAACCTACAAATTAATATCTTTCCTTAATCCTACGTTTCACTTCCATTGTTGCATTGTACATGTCACTCGACAAATGACCAACATCGGCGAAAAGCAATTGCATTTCCGCGAGTCGGTTGGATTCACGATCCCTTTCCCTTGAGTAATGCATATGTTCTTCCAAAGTAGTACGCAAACCCGAGAACTCCGTCCTAATTTGTTGAATCTCGTCGGAGCGACTAGTAACCAATGAGTGTAACAATGTCGCTTTTGCTTTTGCTTTTCGTTTTGTTTGATCTCGCCCCATCGGACGAGTTGGTCGTTCGACCTCAACTAAGTCGTCGTCGTCGTCGTCGTTTAGAATCACTCCAACATGTGCATCCGATGTGTCGTGATACGACCCGAATAATCCGTTTTGCTTCGTTTAGATTTTCCCGCTGCTTTATCACCCGCCCATTTTTGCTTATCCTTTAAAATTTTCCAAACATGCAAATATTTGAACAATTTCGCGCAATCATCTTAAAACATGTAGTTTGCTCTTTCCAATATCGTCATTTACCTAGCCCCACTAACCTAATTGACTCGTTAAATTTGTGACGAGCCCGTTAAAGTGCATGACTTCCTTTTTAATGTTTGTCCATTTGGTGTTGCATTGGTCGCTAGTCCGGTAGTCATTGCCTTTTTTCATTCCAAGACGAAACCGATTGGCAACTCGTAACCAAAACTTGTACTGGCCTTGGTCATTTTCGGTAGTCGCGTCCTCGGATATGTCGAGCCACGACCATGTTAATTCCTTCTCTTCCTCAAGTGACAATAATTGGTTTTTCGCCCTCCCTTTCGGTTTCTCTTTTGCAATCTCTTTCCTTTTTTTCGTTGTAGGGGACCTCCTCAGGTTCCGATTCAGGCTCGTTGTTGGGTAGCGGGACGTTTGACTTTTGTAGAGACAGTGATTGGAATTGAGTTTGAGGACTGAATTGTGCAAACGGGTTGAAGTTTTGATGTATCATTTGATGTGGAAACATTTGTTGGGGTGACATCGGAAATTGGTTGTACATCGAAAATGGGTTTTGAGGGTCGAATTGTGATCGGTAAGGTGGTCGTGATGAAGGATCGTACCTAAAAAAATTTGGGGTTTGGTGTATTGGATGAATTTGGATTTTGAAACATTGTGTGTGTAAAATGTAAAGAAATTGTGCATGTAAAAGGTTAAATCATATGGTATTTATAGTGGTAAAATATATGATTTTTGAAAAAAAAATAATAAAGAAAAAACATTTATAACGGCTAGTTTTCGGAGGCAACCCTTCGCCGTTGAAGACTGATGCCGGCATCACGAGACGGTGATGCCAGCGGCATCAAGATGCCACTGAACATTTTTTCACTCGTACCGTTTAGTGGAATCCACACCAAACATATTAATGAAAACCATCTTGATTTTTTGTGCATATCTAACTTTTTCCAAACTTTTCATCGTCATCTATTTAAATAGAATTTTTATAGACTCGTTTATTTTAGAGTAAATTACAATTTTGATTCTTGTGGTTGGCACGTTTTTACAATTTTGGTCCAAGTACTTTTTTTTTAACAATTTTGGTTCATGTGGTTGTTAAGAGCTTGCACCAGTGGTCCTTGGTCCATGTAAAAAGACCAAATTACTCTTTCTAATTTCTTTTCCCTTTTTCTTTTAACCTATTATTTGTTTTAATAATTAAAAAAATACACCCCACCCCCACTCCCTACCCCGATTACCCTGTCTCTTTCTTTTTTTTTCTCTCTCTTCCACCCAGCTACAAGCTTGGAAATTTGTGCTAAGGTCTGCTGGTTTATGAATCTAATGAGTCTATATATTTGTGCTTGCTTGGATCTAATATGTAACATATGTATGTGTATGTATCATCAGTTGTGCCTTTTGTTGCATCATTTTCAAGTTTTTTAAAATTTTGAGACATGTCACATATGCTAGATTGTTGATGATGTTGTCTTTTTGCTGCTAAGTTTTTTTTGCTACAATGTTTGGTTCTCCCCTACTATGTCTAATCTCTTTGCATGATACCTCCATGCTTACAGAGGAATTCAAGGTTGTGAAACGGTCGTAGAGGTTGAAGCCTTACCGGTAACAACCATCATTAACTTCACACATGAACACTACCGTGGATTGATACATCGTCATATGTCTATATCTATTCCTCAATATTTGTCTATGTGTACGCACACACGCACCAATTCGTTAGAACTTAAATATGACGACCTAAGCAAATGAAATATATAGTGGCATTTTGTTATTGGATGTTCCATGATGATAAACTCAGACATTATCAGTTCTTATGAGCAAAAGGTCGTCAATTTGGGCTTATAATAAGAGAATTACAATAACTTCATCAAGAAATTGAAGAAACTCTTTAATTACTCTTCTTCTTGTTTCAGGTAAGGTACAATTTTATCCAATTACGGATTACCTTCAACTATCCTAACTCCTAACTTTTCTCTTTATAATCACCGACATGGGTGTTAAATTTCACTCTGCATGTATCTTTCCATGGTGTGGATTCCATTATTATGCTCTTTCTTTATATGTCTTTTTCTAATATAACAATAGACATGTTAAAGAAAATATTGTATGATTTCAATTGAGAGACATTCAAAAGTTTTGCTGGGAGTGGGTGTGTTCTTGAAGTTTGTTTCTGGGGATGAACACATTAAGAACTCAAGAGTTTTTTGTTTCCGAGGACGAACACATCGACTTTAGAATTCTAAGAACGAACACAGTGAGGAATGGGTTGCAGTTCACTGATGTTTACCTCCACCCAGCATGAATCTCACCTGAGGAAAGGGTTATAGTACACCAGTGGTTCACCAATTTCATATTTCTGGGACGAAAGGGGGAGGAATATGGGGTGGGTGTCACCTTTTGTAGGAAGATAGTAAGAGAGAGAGAGATAGAGAGACAGACAGAGACATAGAGACGGGATATTGGGGGTAGGGGTGGGGTGGGGTGTACTTTTTTTTTAATTACTAAAATAAATAATAGGTTAAAAGAAATTATAAAGGGCAATTTGATCTTTTTACATGGACCAGGGACTAATAATGCAAGCTTTTGGAAACCGCATATAGACCAAAACTGTGGGAAAAATACTTGAACTAAAAGTGTAAGAACATGCCAACCATAAAGACTAAAACTGTAATTTACTCTTTACTTTATATATATTTTATACTTCTAATTTTTTAATATGATTTTTAGTGAATTATATTATTATTGTTAACTTTATCATAAAAGATAAGATTTTTGAACAATTTGTTATAAATGAGTATTTATGCTTTTGTTTGATTAAATATATTAAAATTTTCATGAAATTGCTTTTATATCTAAGCAATGATTTTTAGCTTAATAACCTAAAAGTCTATACTATATATGTTGTTTATTATTTAGTATTTGTATTCATTTACAATAATAGTTATATATATATATATATATATATATATATATATATATATATATATATATATATATATATATATATATATATATGTGTGTGTGTGTGTGTGTGTGTGTGTGTGTGTCCATAACTATATTGTGAAAAAAGTATTGACAAATCAAATATAATTTCGAAACATTATGATCTAAATATTTCAAATTAATTATAAAACTGTCATCAAATTTCATATTATGCATCAATAATAAAGTTTTTATCAAAAACCTCAAATCAAATAACCTAATCACAATTTTGAAGTCAATGATAACTCAAGTTTTAAAGTTTTTGTAGTGTTTTAACATGTTAATTTAACCAACATTAACGACATATCCAATAATATATAGGCATTATATGTAGATAATCAACATTAAAATATAAGAAAATACATTTACATTAACTATATAAAAATCTAAAATTAAAAAGAAAATAAAACACATTCATAATAATTGTAGCACTCATCGTACGAGTAAAAAATTAGGGTATCTTTAAAAACCAATTAAACATTTAAATAGCTATTGCATAATTTAGGTCTCGAAGTTTAATAACACAATCCAAGTTTAAAAAGTTTATTCTATTGACTCAGAGAATCATTAATCTTTTTCGAAAACTCAATTTGCGGAAATTGTTCTAAAAAGATTAAGTCATTTACAATCTTAACGTTTGTCATGTCATATGAGGAGAGTGCAACAAAATGTACCAAGAAGTAATAGTTTAAATAACAAGCTACATACAATGATATTATCTAATTCCTTCAACCATCATCTCTAGATCCTTCAACAATCTTCCACTATGAGTACACGTGAAAATAATAACGTTAGATTTGGGAAGCCTAGTGAATAGTGTCGGAGTTAGACTCTTGAATGTAACTGGATAATGACAATAATCAAACTCCAAAGTCAAATTCCCAAAAAATGTTTTAACCATTTGCAAAAACAACATGTATGGTGATAAGAGGCCTTAAAATATTTGTTTAACAATTCAACCAAAATTATGCAATACGATTCACATGCTTCGACATTTCCAACCCAAATTCTATACTCTCAAAACAAGTCCCTTTCATTCTAGGGCCCGGGTGGTTACTAGTAAAACTCGGGTACAAGCACCATACCCAAAACTCATTGTTATTGGTTGTAATAAGGTAGTAGTATCACACCTATAACTGGTTAGAAGTCAACTCTATCATATAGATCAACATTTATAAAACATATGACCATCACACATGAGCCTATGTAATGCTTTTGCAAAGTCCACCCCTTAGCATTTTGATTAATAGTCACGAAGACAAACAATAGTCACAAAAACAAAATGGGGGATTGCTCCCAAAGTGTGCCTTAAATACTCATTAAGACCTTAATTGAGTTCTTAATGTTAAACATCTCATTTTATCCCATTTATATCATCTATAAGATCATATAAGAGCATAGGAGAAAACTAGACACGATTCAGACTTCGTATGGAATAATTATGAAATTAAGGTTTGGACATCCATGGATTCACTCGAAAGAGTGGATTTACAAAGGGAAATCCACTTGACCAAGGCCAGGTCAAGTAGGCATGTCTGATGACCGAAAATGTTTTTCAACCAAGATTTAGCCATAAAATCAAGTCCAAATCAATCCTAGTATTAATCCTTTCAATTTTAATGACTTAAAATGACCAATTAACATCCAAAAACATGTTTTAATACTATTATATCATCATTAAACCATTCATGGTTCAAAATGACCATTTCATAAACTCCCTACTTATAAAACTTGAAAATGGTTGCTAGTTGAATTTTCTTCCATGATATGCATTGATGATGATATGAATAAAATATTAAACATACAATAACCTTTAAAACATCTCCTCACAAGATATATGGTTTATATGTAATGGTTTAATTATTTTAAAACTCTAAAATACTTTTTTAGGAATAATAGATGTTACTTAGTTATGTACAAAAATTTGTAGCATACAGAAAGTCATAAGTCTTTTAAATAGGTATGTATGCCATAATGAGCATCATCTAGTAAATTGTTAAACATTAATTACTATAACAATCATTTTCTTCTCTCGTAAATCAAGAAGCCACAAAAAAGTATTTTCATTGTCATACCATTATTTGGGTGTTTATCTTGATTCTATTTATAAAAAACCAAGGCCATCAGTCAAATAAACACATTCAAAGATAAAACCCATTTAAAATCCAACGTTCCTACAAAATGAAGCCATGGCGGGTACAACCCATAACAAAAACGTGCTCATAAGTCTAATAAGAAAGGACACGTTGAAGGATTTTTCAGAGAGGAACAATGGTTATGTCCATGTGGGAGGAAACCAGGTCAACATATGAAAAAAGGTATCAATCGGTGAACATCTGATTGGATTTCCTCATTGCAGGAAAAGATGGATTACATAGTTATATCACAGTGAATCTACTAACAAATATTTGAATAATCTTGAAGCCTTATTCAATGTCATCAAGGAGCTTGATAAAATATTGATGACGAAGAAGACACTAATTAACAACTTCTAGGATGCTTGAAGTTTGTATTCTGTTTTGTATTATTATTTTTTAAATGTGTTAACCCTAAAAAGTTTAACCTTTATGTTAGAAAACGGGTGGGTTTAGAGAAGATCCGGATTGCCCTATGGATCGTGTGATCACTTTCCGAACTGATATTTCCACCCTATGCCCGGGTTACAGGAAATCCAGTCTAGGATAATCCAAAGGGAACACCTACGAATTTAGGCACAAACTCGTAAGCCAAATTGCCAGAAGTTTTTATGTTCGTGAGGAACGATTGGAGAGCTAATGATTTTCGTGTGTGTCCCTCTTCTGATTAGAAGAGGCGTTTATATAATCCACGAATTAGGGTTATGGGATCATGGGCCGACTTAAGATTTCCTTAGGGTTAGGGTTTAATTGATGGTTTCCATAATTAACGATAATCAGTTAATTATACCATATAAACCCTTAAGAATTCGGATTTTCCACTAAGTGACCAATCCAAGAATTCGGATTTTCCACCGCCAGGGGCTCTGCCCCTTGGACCCCGCTAGGGGCGCTGCCCCTTTGGAATCCCTGAACCCAGGGGCACTGCCCCCGGACCCCCGACTAGTCGTCGTACCGGCTACTTATTCGATCTTATACATGCGTGCACTCCGCACATTACCAGAACATGTATTAGAGTACAAACTAAGTAGCCCCTTAGCTCACATGTTAGTTCCAATTACATAAAATGACTTGGTGACACTAAAATCACCAACAATCCTCCCCCATTTTAGTGTAACCCTTGAACAACATAATAATTATCCAAACGAACCAAACCAGTACATAAATGAAAATGTCGAAACGATTGAATTTCCACCTTAGTATAATATCCTTACAAATACTCGAGAATCAGGGTGTTCCAAGAATTGAACCCATCAACTCATATGAATACCAGAAGATAAAATGCATACTAGTATATCAAACTTTCTAGCAAAATACAACTTGACACTATTATTAAGCCGTGTGTCCTAATCCTCTCATGATCGTATCAAGGCCAAGTCCCCAACCTCTTGAAATGCGGCTACATTTCACAATCACGTAGGTAACTCCTTTCCATGTATCTGCACATACATTTAATCAAAGGTGTTATTAAGAAGTTTAACTTCAACCTGGTCAACTGCAGAACCGAACACATCCTTTGGGATGAATACTTTATGTGTTCCAATCTATAAGTGTAAGCTTTCCGCATTGAATTCAGCTCCTAAATAAAATTAGAAGGGAATTGGGTGTCTTACCTTTATAGTACTTAGATGGACTTTAATCCCATCCCGATCGCAGACTTGTGCACTAAGTCTCTTGGCAAACTTTTAGTCAAGTGATCCGCCAAATTTTGTGGCGACCTTACAAACTGAACCGATATCACACCACTCATGATTAGTTCTCTAACCATATCGTGTCTAACACCTAAGTGCCTACACTTGTCATTGTACACCTGGCTGTATGCCTTAGCCAAGGCAGCTGCATTATCACAAAGGATAGAAATAGGTGCAATCGGCTTTGGCCACAAAGGAATTTCATAAACCAGATTCCTTAACCATTCTGCTTCTTTACTAGCAGCAAACAATGCAACAAATTCAGATTCCATTGTTGACAAAGTAATGCAAGCTTGCTTCTTGGAAGACCAAGAAATGGCACCTCCCCCAAGCAAAAATACCCAACCAGTTGTTGAGGTATGATCATCTTTGTTCGATATCCAACTTGCATCCGAATGTCCTTCCAAAATTGAAGGATATCCCAAGTAACTCAAGCCATAATCCATGGTTCCCTTGAGATACTTAAACACTCTATTCATTGCTTGCCAGTGTTGAGCACTAGGATTACTAGTATACCTGCTCAATTTTCCCACAGCAAAAGCAATATCAGGCCTGGTACTTGTCATGGCATACATCAAGCTACCAATAGCCTTAGAGTATTCCAATTGTGAAATTGGTTTGCCTTATTGGCCATTAACTTCACACTTGCATCCATAGGAGTGCTCACGGGAGTACAATCACTAAAATTGAACCTTTTGAGAATTTTCTCAATGTAATGACTTTGAGTCATTACCAGACCTTTGTTCACCCGTTTGATCCTTATACCAAGGATAACATCAGCCTCTCCCAAGTCTTTCATGGAAAACTTAGATGACAACAATTTCTTTGTTTCATCTACTTGATTTTGGTCAGTCCCGAAAATCAACATGTCATCTACATACAAGCAAATGATTACCCCTGTTTTAGTAGCATCATCAAATCTACTATAAACACATTTGTCACCTTGGTTTATTTTAAAACCAGAAGACAAAATAACCTTATCAAACTTTTGATGCCATTGTTTGGGTGCTTGTTTCAACCCATACAATGATTTAACCAGTTTACAAACCATATGCTCTTTACCAGGCATAACAAAACCTTCAGGTTGTTTCATGTAAACCTCCTCATGAAGTTCACCATTTAAAAAGGCTGTTTTGACATCCATTTGATGGATAACCAGATTGTGGATACTTGCCAAGGCAATCAACAATCTAATGGTAGAAATACGCGCCACCGGAGCATACGTATCAAAATAGTCAATACCGGGTTTTTGTCTAAAACCTTGAATGACTAACCGGGCTTTGAACTTGTCAATGGTCCCATTAACATTCATTTTCTTTTTGAAAATCCATTTACAACCAAGTGGTTTAGAACCTGGAGGCAAATCAGACAATACCCAAGTATTGTTCTCAAGAATTGATGACATTTCATCATCAATGGCTTCCTTCCAAAACGTTACATCTCGAGACTCCATGGCCTCTTGAAAAGTTTTTGGATCATCTTCAATACTATAACAATATGAGTATTGATTCTCAATTTCATCCCTTGAACCTTCCACCAAAAACAGTTGGAAGTCGGACCCGAAATTTTTCGCAATGTGACCTCTTTTGCTTCTTCGAAGCTCCTGTGTTTCTTGACTAGAAACACCATCTGAACTTTCTGCATTTTGCACTTCATTAGTGCTAAAGGTCAGATCCTTAGGCCTTTGAATCGATGAAAAACGCATCTCATCAAAAATTGCATCCCGTGACTCGATAATGGTGTTAATCGACACGTAATCATTAGGCTCAATGACATAGAACCTATATGCCTTGGAATGTTCAGCATACCCAATGAATATACAATCAATTCCACGTTCTCCCAAAGTTTTCATTTTGGGCTCGGTTAGTTTTACAACCGCCCGACATCCCCAAACCCAAAAATATGTCAAATCCGGCTTTTTCTTGAACCAAAGTTCATATGGGACTGTTTTGCTCTTCTTGTTAGGAACCCTATTTAGCAAATAGCAAGTCGTTTTCATGGCTTCTCCCCAGAATCCATTACTCAATACAGAGTATGAAAGCATCGAGTTTACCATTTCCTTTAAAACTCGATTTTTGCGTTCCGCGATTCCATTCTGTTGGGGCGAGTAAGGTGCTGTGGTTTCATGAATGATGCCCACTGATTGGAAGTATATGGGATCCATATATTCACCTCCCCTATCAGTCCGAAGACACTTAACCAAATTGCCCAATTGCAATTCCACCTCGGTTTTGTATATTTTGAACTTTTCCAATGCTTTGTTTTTAGCATTAAGCAAATACACATAGCAAAACCAGGTATAGTCATCAATGAATGTGACTACATAATGCTTACCATCCAAGGAAGGAGTAGAGTGGAAATCACACAGGTCACTGTGTACAAGTTCCAAAACACTCGTTTTTCTAGTAACACTAGGAAAAGGTTGTTTTGTCACTTTTGTAAGCATGCATGTCCTACACTTTTCAGTGTTCATGTCAAAGCCTGGAATTAAACCATCTTTTGACATCTCATGCATCCTTCTAAAATTAACATGACCCAATCTTACATGCCAAAGCATAGATTCATCAATTTTAGAAGCAGACGAAACAAATGCAGAATTATGAACAGGTAAAAACTTATCAACAATATTCAAACGAAACATTCTATTATTCAAATATCCAAAACCAATAAACATACCACCACGAGATAGAATGTACCTATCAGATTCAATAACTTGTTTATAACCTTCAGAATTCAAACAACTAGAACTAACAAGATTCTTTCTAATCTTAGGAACAAACAAAACATCAAAAAGTTTAACTAGTTTTCCAGAAGTAAACTCAAGACAAACGACACCGACTCCACAAATAGGAATAAAAGATTCATCTCCCATTTTGAGCACCGATCCATCTTCAAGCGGTGTTAATGTTTCAAACAACCGTTTATCCTTGCATACATGGCTCGTTGCTCCAGAGTCGATCCACCAAGCAACATCATCATCCTGCACATAGAATGATTCAGGAATTAGGGAAACATAATGAACATAATTCTGAATTGAATTATCAAAGTTAGTCAAAAACTGACCTCCTTTAACCTGGTCCTTAGACCCGTTTCCACTTCCACTTGCACCAGAATTATTGGCACCATTGTTACCCAGATTCACACGACAATCACGCTTGCAATGTCCCACCCTGTGGCACCTCCAACAAACTAGTTCCTTTTTCTGTTTGTTGGACTTATTTGGGACATATTCCTGCTTGCGTTCTTGCCATAACCCTTATTGTTATTAGGGTTCTTACGTTTGTCTTCAACCACATGAACCGAGGGCTGTCCAAGTTCAACTTTCCCATTGGGTTTATCAGTTTTGTCACTTTCCTTCGCACGAAGAGATTCTTCAATACGAATATGACTAGCAAGTTGAACCAAGGACAGTTCCTCCTTTTGATGCTTTAAGTTATGTTTGAAATCTTTCCAGCTTGGTGGCAGTTTGTCAATCAAACTAGACACAGCAATGGTTTCATCCATGTTCATGTTGTGTAGTTTGAATTGACCCAAGATGCGAATTAATTCATTATACTGTTCAGTGATCGACCTTGAATCAACAATCTTGTAGCTATTAAAATCGCTCACCAGAAACTTCTTACTAGAAGAATCCTCAGCGATGTATTTTGATTCAAGGAGATCCCACAGATCCTTCGCACTTTTGGCATCACCATGGATATCGAAAAGAGAATTAGACATACCGTTCAAGATGTGGCCTCTGCAGATGTAGTCGTCGTTTTCCCACTTGTTCCTCAGCCTTGTTGCTTCTTGTGTCTCGTTTTCAACCACCTCGGGCTTGGGGGTGCTCAGCACATACGCCACCTTCAGAGTAGTCAGCATGAAGTGCATCTTCTTCTGCCATCGCCTGAAATCAACGCCTTCAAACTTGTCCAGCTTGTTGAACTTGTTCGTCATCTCCTGGATTGAGGCATTCATCTTCTCCAGAAACGGAATATCAGTTCGATTGTTAGAAAACGGGTGGGTTTAGAGAAGATCCGGATTGCCCTATGGATCGTGTGATCACTTTCCGAACTGATATTTCCACCCTATGCCTGGGTTACAGGAAATCCAGTCTAGGATAATCCAAAGGGAACACCTACGAATTTAGGCACAAACTCGTAAGCCAAATTGCCAGAAGTTTTTATGTTCGTGAGGAACGATTGGAGAGCTAATGATTTTCGTGTGTGTCCCTCTTCTGATTAGAAGAGGCGTTTATATAATCCACGAATTAGGGTTATGGGATCATGGGCCGACTTAAGATTTCCTTAGGGTTAGGGTTTAATTGATGGTTTCCATAGTTAACGATAATCAGTTAATTATACCATATAAACCCTTAAGAATTCGGATTTTCCACTAAGTGACCAATCCAAAAATCCGAAGACCTTTTGGGGTGCTGCCCCAAACCCTGCGGGGGCGCTGCCCCTCGACCCTGCCCGCTGACCGGTCAGCGGGACCACCGCCAGGGGCTTTGCCCCTTGGACCCCGCTAGGGGCGCTGCCCCTTTGGAATCCCCGAACCCAGGGGCGCTGCCCCCGGACCCCCGACTAGTCGTCGTACCGGCTACTTATTCGATCTTATACATGCGTGCACTCCGCACATTACCCGAACATGTATTAGAGTACAAACTAAGTAGCCCCTTAGCTCACATGTTAGTTCCAATTACATAAAATGACTTGGTGACACTAAAATCACCAACACTTTATATAATATAAGAACTTTTTATTTTGTTTCATTATTGTTATGCTTCCAAAATCATTCAAGTATATTACCCTTCACCATGAAACATTCCTAAAAATTGGTTCTTGAAACTTTTTTTCCTTCCAATTTCGAGAATTTTAATGGGTAGAAGGAAAAACCAATACACTGGAGATGAGTGTTTTACCTTGGCTTAAGGAGCATGTCATCTGAAGCCTCCTGAAAACGAGAGGAGAGGATACGACAAAGACGGTGAAGCCTTTTGAAAACACGAAGAGAGAAATAAAGACGATATATGTGAGAAAGGAAGACACTAGAGATGATAGACACGATATAGGAGAGAAAGAGATGATAGAGGGTTATAAACTGGCTCCATCAAGTCTGTAATGTCACGTAGGCTCCACATAAGCATAGAAACAGGAAAACAGGGACTAGGAGGTCATAAGGAGGAAATCAGAATAAAAATAAGAGTACAACTAGAATTCGCCAAGGGAACGCCTTATCTTTGTTTCTTTATTTCATAGCGGCTGAAGGTCTACCGGTGATCATGGCAAGTCATTGAGAAAGTTGTTTAAAGGAGTGTCTCTTCAAAGAGGAGGGTCATCGCTCTCCATATTGCAATTCGTAGATGACACGGTGTTCCTAGGGGAATGGGAGTTGGGTAATGTCACTAATATTCTTAGAATTTTGAGATGTTTCTATATATGTCTGGGTCTTAAAATTAATTTATCCAAATGCAAATTATTTGGTATTGGGGTTCAAAGGGAGTATGTCAAAGATATGGTGAATGTCGTGGGTTGTGGAGATGGTTCAACCCCCTTTCTAGTACCTGGGAATGTCGGTTGGTGAAGGTATTTCCAGAATGAATAGTTGGAAAGGTGTTATAGAGAAGTTCCATCATAAACTTTCTTCTTGGAAGTCCCGGCTTCTCTATTTTGGCGAGAGGTTAATTATTTGCAAAGTTGTCCTCGGAAGTTTGAGTACTTATATGTTTTATTTATATAAAGCTCATTTGACTCTGTGAGTGTCATTCAGAAACTGGAAGGTATTAGGTGTAATTTTTTCTAGGGTGGCAGTACGAATAAAAGAAAGATCCCTTGGGTGGTGTGGCAAAAGATTCTTAACTCTAAGGAGAAATAAGGGCTGGGGATTGGTAGTCTGCAGTCTATGAACCATGCCCTTCTTGTTAAGTGGTGGTAGAGGTTCAAAACGAAATATGGCTCGCTTTGGAAGGATGTCATTTGCTGTATACATGGCTTGGAATGTAATCTGGGGTATGATTTATCGACTTACAATAGAAGAAGTGTGTGGGGGCACTATTGCTACCCTTAACAATTTTATAAAGTTAGGCAACATTGACATAAGGAGCCTCTTTTACTCTACGGATGAGGGACGGGGTGGGGCCCGGAGAACGTTGGGAGATTCTCGATCTCATCTTGTAGACAACTTCTATATAGTTTTTGCTGGAGGAGTCAAGTACAAAAACCTACTGGAATAAAGGGGCCCCGAACAAAGCAAACATACTTTTCTGGAGAATGAGGATGGGGCGTCTCCCAACTCGGGTCAACCTCAGGGCTAGAAGAGTCCACTTAAGTAGTCTTTGTGTCCTTTATGTAACAGATTTGAAAGGTGCAAATGTTTGGTCGATGCTCTTTCTCCAAAGAAGTGATTGTGTGTATTAACTATTAAGGACTGGTGTCCTGATTTTCCGTCTATTTGGATTTTGTGGAAGAGGTGTTGTCGCAATTCAAAAAGATGGAGAAAGTTCACAAAAAGAAAGGTAGAAGGCCGGGATGCATTTTTTTTAGCATACTTTTGGAATATTTGGTTGTGTAGAAACCAACTAGTTTTAAAAGGCAAAGTTGGCAACTATAATACAGTTATCGGGGGTGTTAAGCTCGCCTCTTTTCAGTGGTTTAAGTGTCAGGATAGAGTCGATTTAAGCCTTACTTGAAACTTCTGGAATGGCAACTCGTTATTGATGTAAGTCCCTTGTTGCTCTAGCTTCTTGCTAGTGTTTTGAATAAAATTTTGTGGTTTAAAAAAGAAAATGAAAACAAAATTAAAACTCATATGGTCACTTAAGTCAAACATATTAGTTATTACGACCTTAAATCAAAGTAGCGTTGATGGGGATATCCACGTTTCAAGAAAGGCTAGAAATTCGATATTGTGTGTCACATCATCAAGACTTTCAAAAAGAATTAGATGATTTTACCGATACAAGCCAAATATCTAGCCCATGGTTTTGGATACGTGCAATCATGTAGATTAGGAAATCTCACCCTTAAATGTGCCTAAACAAGCATTTTCTTGATTGACGTCAACATAAAAAATGGTGGTTATCCATCTCAACAACTAATTGAGAGAAGGAAATCCGAATTGAAAAGCAAAATGGAGAATTAACCATTAGCTAATGTAGACACATTGAATAAGGAAATAAAGAACTTTTGTGGTCAAAAAGGCATGCACAAAAGCGACACCACCTACATGTCCAATGTAAGATTTATGCCTTAAAATAAAGACGCGAGGTAAATAAAATATTGTTTAGGACTTGCATTTAATACAACATATCGCCATATGAGCATTGTCCAGCCGAACCAGTACGAATTTCAGGTAAGATTGCCGACAATTATAATATCAACAAACTCTTTTATATCTTCTTTGTTTACATGATATTCAAGATATCGTTTTCAGCCACGTATCGTTTTATTTCATGGTTATTAAATAAATGGAATATATTAAAATTAAATTAATCGTAAAGAAAATGTTAGTCCATGAGTTTAGCATTTTCTCATTTTGAATCTAAAATGAACCAATTTGCAATTTAAGTCGTACTTTTGAAGTTTCATAAGGAAATTTGTTGTTCAATTGTTAAATCTAAATACTCATGTTATTTTTCATGGCTATGTATGAATACTATTAGTTAGTTTCTTTTTTTTTTTTTCTCTCTTTTTTGGCCAACAAGCTAAAAAAACTAGCCCTTAACCAAAAAAATACTAGGTTCAAAAAACTAGATATTAGTTGATAAAATAGTACATATGTTCAAAACTATTTAATAAGCTAGTTATTATGTAAAATGACAGAAACATGTGTAAGAAATATTTAATATTATAAAAATACGTAATACATTTTGTTAAATTACAATAAGTTTTATTAGGGTGCCAAAAATTGATACGATACGTTAATCTGACACAAACTTAACACAAAATAAATGAGTTTGAGTAATAGATTCCAATTCGTTTAATTAAACGAGTTGACACAACACGACACAATTATTAAACAAGTAATGTTAGGGTTGACAGTTTCAACTCGAAAATGACTCGTTTATTTATAAGTAATTTTTTTGAATTCTTTAGATAAAATCGACAGATCCAAAAACTAAAAACAAAACAAGATATAAAATACGACTTTGGTTTAAGTCACTTTGTTATGTGAATAACTTGGCCACCTAGGCCAATACTTCATTTTTAGTTTTTCGTTTCTCTCATATATTATACAATCTCACTCGATCACTCTCTCTTCCTCGTGACGTTCCTCTGCCTTTAAAACTTCTACTCTTTCTATTTTACCGTCTAAACTTACTGTGAATTTCACCTTTCCGTCTCCTAGCTACTACTATTTCTAGTTTTTCGCTTTTTTCTTTCTGTCTCCCAAATCTTACTCTTTCAACCGGTTTAGGAGTTCAACTTAACATATATGACACATTTACAAGACCTAAACCCTAAATCATCTAATCCAACACGAACTCGACACCGAAAATAAACGAGTTGATACGACACGACACGATAATTAAACCGGTTGGGTTATGATCAAGCTCTCTAAACTCGTTTAATGTTTCGACATGACACAACATGTTCCCAAGTTTTCAAGGTTTTTCTTATGGATTTTGATCCGTCGTTAATCAATATTACCGATGAATTACCGGTGGACATGACTGAACAAATATATATATAAAACGATGGATGAAACTTATAACATTTCCATAATTCAAAATGATGATGTACGGTTTTTGTTTTTTGCTTTTGTTTTTTTTTTCAGCCTCATATAAAATGTGTTTTAAATCCGAAATATAGTTTATGTCAATGATGAGGATTTGGTACGAAAAATAGATATAATGCGTTTTTTGGAGATGGTTTTAGACCATATACGATACATTTAAGATCCACCATCAATATGAATATGAGGTTTTTTTTTGTGTGTTAGAAATTCTAGTAAAAAATCTAAAAAAGATTTAAATTATAATCACACCATCAAAAAAATAAATACATACTCTTTTACTTGAGTAGATTCCAGTGTATGATAAATCTATGCATAAAACTATATTAAACTTGAATTGAAAACACGTTTGAGACAAACTTTCTTTTTTCGGTGTATTTACATAAAAACATCAATTTTATTGTGACCCTAGGCTAGGTATTATTCTTTTGATTTACCAATAATTCTAATTTGAATAGTATGAAAAATGATGTCTACGAATATTCTAAAAGATTGAAAGAAACACAAATCATGTAACTAAATTCTTGTCTTGTGCAAATTAAAAACAGAAACCATAGGAGGTTAGGCGATATAGAAAACGGGGTCAAGTGGAATGAGCAAAATAATTAAAGAATAAACAAAAAATCAAGAGAGACCAACATCCTCCTCACAAACCAAACCCAATTTAACTTTCATTCATCATGTTCTTGATCTAATCAAGAATTAATAATAATAATTATACCAACAATATTCAATTAATCCCATCAACAAAATGAATCAAAAAAAGTTACCTTTCCAAAATCAATGTTCTTCTAGCTGCTCTTTCTTGGCTTGCTTTTTCTTCTGCTTCTTCTTGGTTGATCTTGATGACTAGTTGTAGAAGATGATGTTGCTTCTCTCTTGACCAAATCTTCATTTGACTTTGCTTTCTTTGACTCAGTCTCTTCCTCAGAATCTTGTTGACTTTTTTCTTCTTTTGGTTCTTTGACTTCTTCTACTTCAGTTTTCTCCACAATCTTTCGTGGCCTACCTCTCTTTCTTTTACCAATTTGTTCTCCAATTACTGATGATGATTCTTCAACTGATATTGATACCTCCTTCGTTTTCTTGGGTACCTTCTTCTTTCCCATCTCCCAAAAACCCTAATATCACTATCTTTTTGCTTCAAATCCAAATCATTGATCTTAAAAGAACACAACCCGCAAAAGAGATTCAATCTGTTTTGATTTGGATACCCACTTGGAATATATCAAGGTAGAATCTTGAAGACGTACCTTCTCACTCATTCAAATCATCAAGAAAATCTTGAACTCATAACCATGCATATATGTGTTGTAAGTTAACCAATCATTAAAGTTTGAAGTCGAAGGAGGAGGAGATGAAGTTGAAAATATGTTATGATAAGTGGAGATAGTGAAACGACTACTACTACCCCATCCTTATTCCTTAGTTTTGATTTAGTGTTTCTTTTGCTTTACTTTATTTGTTTCTATTAAATTTCGCCAAAAGCTCATACAATTTATTCGGTTTGCCATATGTGGCCATCTATGTTTTGTATATTTTCATATCACACCCTTTACCTAAGTGGATGTCTTTTTCAGTCCATATATTAGTTCATGCAAAACGCCCTTCAGTTGAAAACGGATAATATGAAATGGATCTCTCAGACGATAGGTTATAAATAGTTGAAAACGTTTGTCTTTTGTTGGTTCTAGACTTCTGTCATTTATACATTTAGTTGGTTTTAAGATGATATTTTGGTGCCCAAACCAAACGAATAAAAAACTCGTGTTCGAATCTATGTGACAATGTCATTTATAAATAGTTGAAAACGCTTGTCTTTTATATGGTTCTAGACTTCTGTCATTTATACCTTTAGTTGGTTCCAAGATGATATTTCGATGCCCAAACAAATAAAAAAAACTCGTGTTCGAATCTACGTGACGATGTCGGGGTTTTCAAGTAACATTCTCGTTCTTATAGGGTGTGCTAATTGCTACTAGTCAGTTCCTACTTCATTTATGTGAATATGCCACTAAATACACGCATTACCGGTCGTATGACACTTTTTGTAGCTATGATGATGGCTCGTATGAAATTTTTCGAAATCAACATATCGACATTTAGACACACTTGTTTCTTTCTTTCAAGGAAAAAGTCATTTTTGACCTTTTAGAGGATTTCTCTAAATATGTATTATGAATCTCTAATATGTATATTAAAAAAAAAAGGCAACCCAATGAGATAAATACAGTCCTTTTTATTGGATTGTTGACATAGATAATAGTTGAATAAATAGGTTCAAACATTATATATAATTCGTAATATTTTATTTTTTATCTTTATCGTAATTGATCATTTTTTATTTATTTAGGTGATCATTTTTTATCTTTATCAATTTGAAGCTTTACGCAGTTTAATTAGCCGCATTTTGTATTCTAATAAATCGGATTGGTGGACATGGAAGCACAACTCTAGCGGTATTTTCTCTGTTCAGTCTTTGAGAGCTGTTATTAGCAATCATAGATGGGAACATGCTAGAACAAACTTCCGGTGGTTGCATTCTATCACATTGAAGATGAATTGTTTCTTATGGCGTTTTTTGCAAAACCGGATTCCTTTAGCTGAAAATCTTGTAATTCGTTGCGTGAGATTGGATAACTACTAATGTCCTTGCTGTAATTCTGCCCCCGAAAACTTGGACCATCTCTTCTTCACTTGCTAGTTCACGAGAGAGCTGTGTAATAAGATTTCTTTGTGGTCGAATGTCTTCAGCCACACTCCTATTAGCTTGGTGTCTTTTAAAGTTATGATTGGGAGCAATGGACTTTCGATGAAAGTTTCGAAGCTAAAAATAGGATTGATGTATGCAATTATTTGGTTTATCTGGAAGGTGAGAAACGATAAAATCTTCAAGAAGATTCTCATCGGCATTGATAGACTGGCTGGCGAGATTCAACCTAATGTTTACATTTGGCTCAAATTTAGATATAAGTGCCGCTTTAGTTGGAATGATTGACTTTAGGAATGGCAACGGGTCGGGTTCGGGTTGGGGCGGCGAGACCCATACCCGACCCTAAAAGTTTCGGGTCGGGTTCAGGGCGATGCCCTATCGGGTTTCGGGTTTTCGGGTCGGGTTTCGGGTCATTGAATATAAATATTATATATATATATATATATATATATATATATATATATATATATATATATATATATATATATATATATATATATATATACATACATACACACACATACACACATATACATATATATATATATATATATATATATATATATATATATATATATATATATATATATATATATATATATATATATATATATATATATATATATATTCTTATCGGGTCGGGTCGGGTCGGGGCAAGGAGACCCAAACCCGACCCTATACCCTAAATTTTCGGGTTTCGGGTCTCGGGTCTCGGGTTTTTTTGCTCGGGTTTCGGGTTGCCCCGTCGGGTTCGGGTTTTTTTGCCATCCCTAATTGACTTTGTAACCCTCTTAATTGTATGATGTAACTCTTGTTTTTGTTGCTAGCCTTTTTATTTATATATATTTATCCGCCGTTTAAAAAAAAAAGATAGATAGTAGTTAACTAGTTATTATAAGTTTACATTGTTACGGACCTTTTATGTGATAACGTTTTCTACAAGGTACTTTTTGGCTGTTGAGGCATACGTAAGGGTAATCTTTTTGCCAAATCTGTAAATAGGAGGGGATGAAATTGTAAAAAGCTGGGGTATGACAGGAGTCAGTGTCTCAGTCTGACGTATTCTGTCGTTGCATCGCGGGGTTTCGAGTCCGTATAGCTGTAGCTGAGTTGGCGCACCCTTTCTCAATTATCGCCCACGTGTGTCTCTACATATTGCTGTCTGTGCTTCATTCTTTCCTCGGTTTTCAGCCGTCAGATTCATGCAACTTTTGCATCCAGGTGAGCAAAAATCTAATCTTACGGTGATTAATTAGATTGACGTGTAAGATGCTATAGTAATTGGTGTGTGTGATTCTGGCTGGGTCAGTCAGCTTAGTACTATTGAGAAAGTGGAGAAGTGGAGACCTCTACTGGCTCTACACTAGTGTATTTTTTTTTCTCTTTTTCAAATAAATATTATTTCAATTAATCAAAAATTTAACAAAGAGAATATAAGACAATCATGTATAAACCAATATCTTTTTAATCTTTTATTCCAAAAGTTATTATTATTTTTTCTTAGAAAAAACATCAACAATTTAAAAAATTTACAATTTAGTGATTCTTTACCGGTTATTTTGTTAAAAATAAATGACATGACACGAAAAGGCATGTTTTTATTCCTTCTTAACATGAAGAGAGAGGAAAAAGGAGAAGGCCACGATCGGGTTGTGCTTGGGTTAAATCGAAATGTTCAACCAAGGTTGTTAAGGTTAATCAAAAACGGTTTCTAGTGGCATTAAATGAAGGTAGTTTGTTAATTTTTGTATCTATTGTTACTTTTTGTTTTCAAACCTATGTGTGTACTTGGTTTTTTACCCATCGTCATTAATCTCCTTGCGAAATAATTTGTTAAGTCTTGCTAGACAATAGGGTTAGAAATAACAAAATGTAATTAACAACAAGATTTGACAAATTTGAGATTAACATAAAATTGTTCTATTCGATTGATTAATTCAAATGCATACATCAATAATTTATAGTTGACTTTGGCAAGCAAAACTATCCGAAAATTAAGGAAAACATACGTGTATGTATAACATCAAATTGAATATCGTAAATCATATAAGGTGGACGTATGTTAGATAATATAATATCAATGCTCAATCTCAATTGGACGGTGAAAATAACGAACGCCGAACTTGCTGCATAAGAACTGAAAGCGATCTGGTCTAATTGCTGATACTCATGACACGAATGTAACGGGTTTTTGTTTGTCACACGTTCAAGTACAAAGTATCAGTCTATTTCAATGTGTTTTAGAGAGCAAAAGTTTTATTCTTCATTTTCGGAGTTCTGGATACCTCTGCAGTGTTTCGTCATTTCTCAGAGATCCATTGACCGTTTGCCTTGATTTTCGAACAGCGGCTTCCTAACATCCATACCAACATTCAGTCTGGTTGGCTTGTCTAGATCTGTTACGCAGCATCAGGAAACGATGCATCTGTTTGCTGCTGGACAACAACACTTATTTGGTCATTTGGTGATATCTCTCATTTCTCTTTGTTGTTTGATTCCATATACTGGAAGTAATTTGATTCCATATACTGGAAGTAATTTGTTTCCAAGTATACGGTGGTTGTTATATACCTCTAGTTCATCTAGAAAAGACTTTGTAATCCTCAAACATTGATGGTAGTGGATTTGAAGCGGCTCTAGTAGTCCCTTGGTTTTTACTTTCGTTTTTTGAGAGATTTTCACGCTAAAATTTTGGTGTTATATTTTGGTTGATTGCTTATTGTATTTTGGACTGATTAGATTGGTCATAAAATTGCATTGGGGCTGTTTTGGTTTCATTTAAAATACCTTATTTGTTATCATCCTCAAATATTCATTCGAGTCCGGAAAGTTTAGTTAAACGAAGATTAATTCCGCAATTATAGTTTTTACCGTTTATGGCTACGTTTTTCCCATCAATTTGGTATCAGAGCTCTTGGTTCTTGTTTGAATGATGGAAGATAAGACAAGTAGGATGGTTAATTTGAATGGTTCTAATTATCATATTTAGAAAGGCAAGATGGAAGACCTTCTTAATGTGAAGGATTATTATGCGTCTGTGTTTAGTACGGATAAACCTGAAGATAAAGCAGACACATAATGGAATATTTTGCATAGGAAGGTTTGTAGGTATATTCGACAATCGGTTGATGATAATGTTTTAAACCATATGAGCAGGGAGACTCATGCTCATACTTTGTCGAACAAGCTTGAGCAGTTGTATGCTCGGAAGACCGGGAACAATATAGTATTCTTGATTAAGTAGTTGTTAGCTTTGAAATACCATGATGTAACTCCTATTACTGGCCATTTGAATTCTTTTCAAGGAATTATTAATCAGCTTGAATGAATGGGTATCAAGTTTGAAGATGAGATGCACGACTTATGGCTCCTTGGCACTTTATCAGATTCTTGGGAGACTTTTAGGACATCCTTGACCAATTATGCACCGAATGGTATTATCACCATGGAATTGGCTAAAGGCGGTATTTTAAATGAAGATACGCGAACAAAGTCACAAGCTTCCTCTTGTAATTTAGATGTCTTGCTCACGGAAAACAGGGGAGAAGTCAAAGTAGAGGTCCGAGTAACAAAGGAAAGCATCGTAGTAAATCTAAAGGAAAGTTTCTGATTTTGAGTGCTATCATTGTGGTAGAAAAGGGGACACAATATGATTCTGCAGACAGATGAAAAATGAGAACATAAGGCTAATTACAACAAACAAAAGAATAACGATAAGAAATATGAAGGTGATAATGATGGTGTTGAAGCTAATACTGCTACAGAAGAGTTCTTTATTTGTTGTGATTATGATACGGTCAACCTTGCACATGATGATTCGAGTTGGGTTATTGACAGTGGTGCTACGTGTCATCACAAAGGGATTTTTATTCATCTTATACTCCTGGTGACTTTGGGAATGTTAAGATGGGTAATAATTGGTTATCAAAGATTGTTGGTGTTGGGGATGTTTGTTTGAAGTTTGATACTGGGATGGAGTTGGTTTTACAATGTAAAACATGTTCTGGATATTAGACTTAATTCGATATCTGTAGGCTTACTTGATGATGACGCTTACCACATTACCTTTGGTGATGGAATTTGGAAACTCACTCGTTGTTCTTTGATCATGGAAAGAGGTAAAAGATCCTCAAAATTATACATGACACATCCAAAGGTCTCCAAATACAAGGTCAATGAAGTGGTGAATACTAAGATGACTAATTTGTGGCATAAGAGACTTTGTCACATGAGTGAAAAGAGGATGTCTCTACTGTTGAAGAAAAATGTGTTGACTGGTGTGCATGATGTTCATTTGAAGAAGTGTTCTTATTGTCTAGTGGGTAAGAAAAACAGAGTTTCCTTTAAGAGCCATCCTTATTCTAGGATGGAGAATATACTTCATCTAATGCATTTCGATGTATGTGGTCCCATGAAGACTAGATCACTTGGGGGCTGCTTATATTTTGTCACACTCATCGATGATCATTCAAGGAAGGTATATGTTTATATCTTAAAGTCCAAAGATCAAGTATTAGGTGTGTTTAAGCAGTTTCATGCCTTAGTTGAGAGACAAACTGTAAGAAGCTTAAGTGTATTTGAACAGATAATAGAGGTGAATGCATTAGTCATTTTGATGCTTATTGTAGAGAGAAAGGTATTTGGCACCAAAAGACTCCTCCAAAGACACCATAGCTGAATGGTTTAGCAGAACGAATGAACAAAACACTGACTGAGCGAGTTACATGTTTGCTTTCACATGCAGGGTTACCTAATTCTTTTTGGGGTGAAGCTTTGCATATGGTGGTACATGTTATTAATCTTACTCCTTCTATTCTTTTGTCTTTTGATGTTCTTAACAGGGTTTGGAGTAGCAAAGATGTTTCATATCATCATTTGCGGGTCTTTGGATGCAAGGCTTTTGTGTATATTCCCAAAGATGAAATATCAAAGCTTGATGTGAAGACCAAGCTATGTATATTCCTTGGATATGGCCAAGATGAGTTTAGATACAGGTTATATGATCTAGTTTGGATAAATTTATAAGAAGTTGATGTTGTATTTGTGAAAGATCAGACATTGAAAGATATTGAGAAAATAAAGATAATTCCTCAATCTACTGATAATATTATTGATTTGGATCCGGTTCCTCCTCAACATCTTGAGCCACAAAATGAAGATGATGTTCAAAATGATGAATAACATGGTACTGGTGACAATGAAGTCCTAGAGTAGTCAAAGTTAGATGATGATTTTCATCTAGATCTACCAGTACCATATATACCACCATTTGTCCCACTTAGGCATCAATAAGAGATCGTCATCCTTCCACCCGTGATTCTGCTAATGATTATGTCTTAGTCACTGACAAGGGAGAGCCTGAATGTTATACAAAGGTCATGGAAGATGAGCACAAAATAGAGTAGGTTGAAGCTATGCAATATGAGATGAATTCCTTACATGAAAACAATACCTTTGAGTTGGTGAAGTTGCCTAAAGGCAAGAGAGCTTTGAATAACAAATGGGTCTACAAAGTGAAGACCGAAGAATATACCTCACGACCTAGGTACAAGGCTCGGTTGGTGGTCAAAGGGTTCAGTCAAGTAAAGGGTATTGATTTTTGATAAGGTTTTCTCTCAAATCGTGAAGATGGGTTCTATTCGGGTGATTCTTGGTTTAGATGATAGCCTTGATCTTAAGGTTGAGAAAATAGACGTCAATATAGCTTTCCTTCATGGTGACTTGGACAAGGAAATCTATATGGAGCAACCTGAAGGTTTTCAAGTTAAGGGCAAAGAAGATTATGTTTGTAAACTTTAGAAAAGTCTTTATGGGTTGTGTAAAACCCTGTTCCCGGATTGACTAAGTTTGGTTTTAAAAGAATGAAGTTTAGAGAAAAGCCTTGGAATAGGGATAACGATGTTATGGAGTTGGAATAGCGTCACTATGGAGTGAAGGATAACGACGCTGTTGAGAAAAGTTAGCTACGCTTTACAGGCGATTTGAAGGCCTTGCACGTTGTAGGGATAGCGACGTTATCCACCGTTGTTTGCTTCAAAGCCTTATATTTCGAGTTTTGGGTTGTATTTAAGGGCACAAAACCCTAGGTAGTCGTCATTTGACACCCTTCAGCTCCCAAAAACGTCTCAAACCCTCTCCCAACCTCATTGGGTGATTTTTTGGCTCTTTTGGTCATGTTTGGAAGATTTCTTGGAGAAAGGAAGGTGTATGGTGGTGCTTGAAGGTGTGCTACAAGTTTGAGTTAGCAAGAGCTTCATTTCGTTGGACCATTGTGAGTTGAAGTTTCTCCCTTTTGTGTTTTGTTAAGTTGTTCTTGTAGTTATGAAGTTTTTGATGGGCTTTTGGTGCCTTGGTTGTGTTATTTATGAATTTGAGTAATAAAGGTTGGATCTTTATGACTTCAGGGCCTCCTTTGGAGCTTGTGGACTGATCTTAAAAGTAAGCCAAGCTCTATTGAGTGTTTAAGTTGGGTTTTGCTCTTTTTGGACTTAGATCTTGACCATGTGCATGAATTGTCATGTGTGGACATGAAAGCTTGCATTTTTAATGGGTCTAGTGACTATTTAGCAGGGTCCTGTAAGGTATTAGACCTTGGCTTAGCGGATTAAGAGTTTTGGGAAGTTTTGGTTGAACAACGGAGATAACGCCACTATCTCTATAAATAGAAACACTATCTTAGTCCAACGTCGTGATTCAGGTTCCTCTTAGCGACGTTATCCATATAGGATAGCAGAGATAAGTGTAGTTGACCCAAAGTTGACTTTGACCTTTAACTGTTGACTTTGACTAGTTTGACTTTTGGGTTAAACTTGGGAGATTCGGGGTACCGGTCTTGGAGGTTTATACTGTTTGGGGTATAGGATTTGCTAAGTGAAGTTTATCCTTATTAAGAGGTTTGTGTTGTCGGGATTCGAGGACACGCGCGTTGAAGTGCTGTTTAGCTTGTCGGATCAGATGAGTCTTCTCACTATACTATGTGTGATGTTTCATACGTATGTAGTACGATATGGTAGGAAGGAAGAGAATAATTGTATGATTGTTGCTAGGACTATATGTGTTTATGTAGTGGCGTACCTAGGATTTATAAGTGTTAGGGGCACAAAAATATCAAATTAAGAAAAAACTTATGAATCAATTCAAAACGGCTATAAATACTGGTAAGTTGGTAAAAAAATTACATTACAAAAAAATGTTCAAACAAATACTATTCTCTTATACAACGCAAACTTCCAATCAACAAAGCGTATTGGATAGTGTCTTTTTGAGAAACCCCTTCAATAATAATATTTAAGATGTATGTGTCCCTAAATTTTCTTATGTCTTTTTGTTGTTGCTTAGAAGTGAAAAACAGGAAAAAATATCATTAGGTTAATTTGGCTAAAGTTTCAAGTTGTCGAGAACCAAAAACCAAAAAGGATATTTACGTGCCCCTAAATTCAATTTGTTCAAGAGCTAGCCTATTATATCATTAAGGGCTTACATATTAGTTTTTTCTTTCTTATCCAATTTAATATATAATTTTACTACAAATTTGAAGATCATTGCGGGCACCTCCCCCCATAACCCATGCCTTGGGTCCGCCCCTGTGTTTATGTGTAGCCGTATGATTTGTTCTTGCAGTTTATTGATATTGGGATAGGCCAGTGCCAATTAGGACTGAATCAAGTCCCCAGGCCAGCATGATGCATGATCGGTCGTGCCGGTTAATACGAAGGTGCTGCATGATGAAAGGACAATGCATGACGCGTCGTTCTAGGCATCCGAGGATGTTGAATAATTATGGATAATGCATGACAGGACATTCCTTGATATTGAATGCAACTTATGTGTATAAATGGAATGGATCGTGTGGTATTTTGGGGAACTCACTAAGATTTGTGCTTACTCTCTTACATTGAATGTTTTCAGGTATTCGTTGACTTGAGCTCGAAGCACGGCCCAACTGTATCGTATCTGGGGTTTCAATATACAAGTCTTCCGCTGGATAACGTCTATAACTGTTTTGATAAACACGGTTCTAAATGATATTATTTGTTAAATTTGAATTAAATGGTTTTAATTTCCAACTCGTTTTTATGTATTTGAACCGTTATAAAAATGAAAATTTTACTCTAGAAAATGGGATTTACAGGTTGAAGCAAGCATTAAAAGACCACTTCAGATCATTGTGTTTTCTACCAGAGGTTGGTGATGACGATTTCATCATTTTATTGCTTTATGTTGATGACATGTTGATTGTTGGTAAGAATGTAGAGAGAATTGTCCAGTTGAAGAAAGAATTGAGCAAGTCTTTTGCTATGAAAGACTTGGGGCCAGCAAGACAAATTCTTGGCATTCAGATTACTAAGGACAGAGCTTCAAAGAAGTTACAAATGTCACAAGAGCAATACATTGAAAATGTGCTTTGCACATTCAATAAGGATAAAGCTAAAGTGGTTAGTTCACCTCTTACTAACAACTTTAAGTTGACTCTAAAAGACTGCCCTTCTTCAAAGGAGATTGAAGAGATGGATAGAGTTCCATATGCCTCGGTTGGAAGCTTGATGTGTGCTATGGTGTGTACAAGGCCTAATATTGCACATACGGTAGGTGTTGTTTGTCGGTTTCTGTCAAACCCAAGTAAAAAGCATTGGGAAGCAGTGAAGTGGATTTCAGATATCTACGTGGTACTTCCAAATTAAGCATAATATTTGGAAAGGGGGAGCCAATGCTTTTTCGTTATACTAATTTTGATATGGCAGGAAACAAGGACAACATGAAATCCATTTTTGGATATTTGATGACTTCTGTAGGGGGAGCTGTGTCATGGCAGTCAAGACTACAAAAGTGTGTTGCTTTGTCTACCATCGAGACTGAATATATGGCGGCAACAGAAGCATGCAAATAACGATTGTGGTTAAAAAGATTTATGCAAGAGCTTGACTTTATGCAACAGCTCTACGTGGTTCTTTGTGATAATCTAAATGCTATTCACCTTGCGAAGAATTCTATATTTCATAAAAGAACAAAACATATTGATGTGAGGTATCAATGGATTAGAGATGCTATTGAAGACAAGTTGTTTGAACTTGATAAAGTTCATATCAATGATAATGGTTGCAATATGTTGACTAAAGCTTTAGCAAGGGAGAAGTTGAAGATATGTTGCTCGATCGCCGGAATGGCGAACTCTTCCTCATAGGAAAAAAGGGGGAGATTTGTTGGGTTTATTATGGGGTTTTAGCCCATGAGGAAACCCAATCTCTTAGCTCATGTATATATTTTGTAAGTCCCAAAACTATGATCTAATACGGTATCAATCCAATCACTTGATTAAGGTGGAATCCTAATCAAGTAATGACTAAGAAACAATAAGAGAATGAGAATTAAGAACACGTTTAATCTTCAATGCACTCAATTGAATTAACAAATTGACTGGTATATAAGATGCTATGATCAATTTCTCTCTGTCAATGCACGTATAACACACTGATCGACCAACACAATTTACAGCTTACAAACACGTTGTATACTAAACCTAATACAAAAGCCCATAAGTCCACCGAAATCTTGACCCATCGAAACAGGCCCACCGAAATCACTTGGTGATTTCGGTCCAAGGCAACCGAGAACACATTGTTTTCGGTCCTAAACCGAAAACTCTTCTTTGTCCTCTAAAGGAAAATTAAACCCTTTTAAATGCAAAGCATAAACCACAAATTATATCCCAACAATCTCCCCCTTGGTTTATAGCTTTCTTTTCTCTTCAAACTTCCCTTTGATGTTTGCTTTCGGTTCGTTCCTTGATCTCTTCATGACTTGACTACGAGATGTACATATGAGTCTTCTGTAGGTACAACCTCATCTTGAGTAGTTGAACTTTCTTCAAAATTTGACTTTAAACGCTCATTGGGTGTAAATGCTTCTTGTATTGGTTCTGAAATCAGCAATTCGGACTTTTGAATTTCTACTTTGACAAATACGTGGAGTCTGACACTTCTTTATCACTTCAGCAGGTTCATAGATAGCAACAGAATTGATTGAAATTCGTCACAAAACTTTAGTTATAGCTTCACCTTGCTTCGGGGTTGAAATATTGTGTTGAAAGATAATCTTCACTTCTCGTTCCATCACTTGATTGTCTTTATTTTTCACAAGCGCTTCTTGATGAAAAGTAACCATGACCAAAAATCTTGTGGGTCACAGAGTCATAAAGACCTTTCTCGCCATAGTTGTTCAAGGACCCTGCCTTGGCTCGGCAAGAGACTACTCCCCGTATCTGTGTGAACACGGAGGAACGCACTGCGATTGGTTGAGTATCAGAAAACTACTCGTGGCTGTTTTGATTTTAGCCCCTGCACATCCTTGATCAAATATCTCAATGCAGTTAACAAGTTAACTTGGCCCTTGGATAGACGTTCAATGGTATCTGTATCTCTGTGCAGTGTACCATCCTGGTGCCAGTTGAGGTTCCGGTGAAGTGTTGGGGTCTCACAGCTATTGTGGTAGTCAATAGCGATCATTGACACGAAGTTTCGATGTTTTTCATCAATGAGAGGTAAAGCCACATTAAATCATGCACATATTTTATTAGAAGAATATCGGGGTCAAGAATGGTATGAGCGTGTAATATATCTTGGTACGAGATATATCCATCGGCTAGAATTGCGAATTGTCATCAATGTATGGTATAATATAATGAATCGTCCAATTCTAAGTTAGAAGGCTTGTATGTAAGAAAGGTTGTTGATGCCTCAGTTTTACTATTGGTGTTATAGTAAAGATCATAGGCATAGAGTTTCGAAATATCATCAGCATTTGGTTTTAAATGGTGAATCGTCTATTTCATGTATCAGAAGATAGAGTGGGTAAGAATGGATTGGTGCATGTGATAGACTACAGTACATAATCTAACCATCGGCACAGAATTTCTAACTCTCGAAAATGAGTGGTTCAGCTCAAAGTGTCCATAAGTTATGTTTTAGAAGATTTTAAGGCTAAGAAAGGTTGTTAGTGCTTCATACTCATTGTGGTGTACCAATGAGAATCCTCAGCACATGATATTTATCTCAGTAGTGAGTGGTATAGCTCAGTGCGTCGTCGATTGATAGGGTAAGACAATGTCTTAGTGAATCACGGTGATAGTGAGCCACATCATTGACATAAGGGGTAGGATCTGTATTCCTGATTGGTATAGGTCAAGAACATTGACGATCGTGCAAAATTTATGCATATTTGAAAAAACACTAACTGAAGTAATTTAAAATATTTTTTGGATTTTTTAGAATGATTTAAAGGAAAAACATATTTTTGGAATTTTGAATTTTATAAATTTTTTGTTTGGTTTTAATTCTCCCCCTAAATTTGTGCATGGAGGAGATTTAGCGAAAAGAAAAAAACATGAACAAACTTTAACTAGAAACAATAAAATTTACAAAATTTACAAGAATTGATTTTTTAGTCATCGAAACCAATCATCTTAAGAAAACCGACAAGCACATCAAAACGAGCTTTACCAAAAGGTTTTTTGTAAACAAATCCGCCACATTGTTATCTATGTGGATTTGCTCCAAATGAATGAGTTTACGCTCATAAATAGTCTCAAATAAAATGAATTTTAATATCAATGTGCTTGGTTTTCGAGTGTTGAATTGGATTTTTAACAATTTGAATTGCAACATCATTATCACAGAAAATTGGAGTATCAATAAAAGTCAAACTGTAATCCAGCAATTGAGTTGAAAAACCTCGTTAGTTACGGTCCCCATTTGTGTGATCTTTCATTTTCTCCCCTCCCGCAAAGGACACATACTCTCCATTAAAGTTCTGAATGTCGCGCAGTTGAGAGATGTCTCCTGTCATGTGCCTGGAACAGCCACTATCAACATACCAATGTCTGATGATATTCCTCCATAACTGCTCCTGCACAATATACGGGTTTAATTGGTTTTGGTAACTCAAACCCTTTTGAAACTAGGTTGACCTTTACTATCTACACGTGATACTCTTTCCCATACCATATCTTGTTTATCGAATAAAGAACATGAAGAATTAGCAGAACTCTTAGGTGGAAGTGAGGCCTTTGGGTACCCATCTGTAATTAGGCTTGAGTTTCTTATTGTTTAACCAGATGGGAGCTTCAACACTTGATTTTGAAATAGGACCACCCTTAGATTTGGGCTTATATTGCAAGTGTGAGCTAGAAGATGATCCTTGAGATGACCTTGACCTCACCGATTTTGGTTTGGCAAAACCATCTCTCGAATCAGTCTTTTTGTCCTTGTAGTCCCGATTCTTTGCCTTGGCAGCACTCCAATCACCATTTCGAGAATGTAACCTCGAAGGTTTTCTTTTGGAAGATCTCCCACTTGGTATGTTCTTCCAGCTTTGTGTATAGTAGGGGACCTATGCATGGTGTGGAAAATTTCTAGCTATATGACCAGGAGTTCCACAATTAAAGCACGTTTGTCTTTTCAAGAAAGTATAAATGGGACTAGGTCCTGCTCCAAATGAAGTCTATGAGCTAGACTGAGAGCTCAGCTTTTGTTTCAAAGAATTTGCACAAGCACATAAACATTTTTCAGATTGTTTCACACGGATTAAAATTTTTAAAAACACGATTATTGGAATTTGTATTTAAAGGAGTATCATCACGAGTTTTTGAACGATCAATATTTTTAGTGTCTTAGTTGTAACACCACGATACTTTTGATAAGTATTAATATGTTAATCATAGTGTATTTATGATTTAATATGGTGTTCTAAGTATTAGAAAGTTAATACTATAAAAAGGGTAAATTTGTCATTTTACCATAAAAGGGTAATTTGGTCATTTGACCATGGGAAGGACCAAATATGTTAAAATATTGTTTGCTTGTGGCAAAAATATAAGAAATGAAAGTTTTATTGTAATAAAACTTGATTATAGTGCCAAAAGTTCAAGATATGGAACTTAGGGACTAAATTTGTAAAAATTTGAGGTATAAATAGGAGAGTTGACTCTCCTATTGTGGCTGAACGTTTGAGAAGGATCGGGGATGTTTTCTTGCATATGAATTCTGGAAATTTACAAGAAATGAAGCAAGAAATCGGAATCATAGATTGGAATCAAAGGTTTTGAAGCAAACAAGGTTAGTAAATTGACTTTTTAGTCAAATTCTTGAAAGTTCTTGGTGGATTTTTATGGGATGAACTGAAATCTGTAATTTCAGTTTAATCCATGATATTTATATGATTTATAAGCTTGATACACGTTCATGTAGTAAGAACATAAGTTAAAAACAGCAAAGTAGATTGCTATTGTTGACGAATTGGGATTTTGATCAACAACCCTAATTCTTGATTTTGATTTGTTTGAGTTTGTTTCTTTGGATTAAAACCTTGTATTAATGAAGGGTTTTAGCCTAGGAGCAAACCCCATATGATTAAGAACTGGATTAAGTACTTAATAGGCCAAAACAGGGTGCTACAGTGCACAAATCGCGACTGATCAGGAGACTGCCCAGGCGCCAGGCGCTGTGCGCCCAGAACCAGGCGCAGTGCGCCCACCTGGTAGGTGCCAGGCGCGGTGCGCCCTGATCTAGGCGCAGTGCGCCCTACTGGCAGGGACTTCAGAAACGCTAACTTTTGTTTGGCTTGTCCGATTTACCTCAAACTTGAACCATAAGTCCATAATGGTCTGAAAAGTCCTGGAAAAATATTAAATTGAGTTTTTGACTCCTCGGAGGCACTGTAGATCGATACGAATGCCTCGGTGAATAGTAAAACTCATGAAAAGATGGTAAATGGAAAGTTTATCATCTAGGGATGGTTTATAGTTGCATAATATTAGACTCTTATGTATTAGAGTCAACTGAAATGATTATTAACCTATTATCATTTGGTATAAAAATGAATATATAGGTATGGGACAAATGGTTGTGGTGCACGCAAAGGCAAGAAACAACCGGGATTTAAATGCAGCTAGTATCCAGGTGAGTAATCTCACTTATATCATATATGATATGTATTGATTGGACTGTTACAGACTGGAACAGATTTGGGGGACGGAACTTGACAGTTTACAGATGCATTGAAAAGACAATACCAGATAAGCCGTGCGTCTATGATAGACAAGAACGGAGCTGTGAGTCAATGACATGACAATATCAGATAAGCCGTGAGTCTGATAAAGACAAGAACGGAGCTGTGAGTCAATAAATGAATAAACAATGCGACAATACCAGAGAAGCCGTGAGTCTACAATAGACAAGAACGGAGCTGTGAGTCAATCTTTGAAAAGGCAATACCGGATAAGCCGTGAGTCATTGAAATGACAAGAACGGAGCCGTGAGTCTAGGCAATAGCGGGACAAACTCGTGAGCCATAAATGATTATGATATTTGACTTTAAGTCCAAATGGTGCGGTCTTTTGACTATGATACCGGGTTAATGAGCCCAGCTGGTGCAGCCTTTGGGCTATGACTTGTATATTGAAAATGTTTTGGTGCAGCTTATATATAGCTATGATACATGGTGCGGCTTATATAACCATGATATATGATGTAGTCCATTGTGACTAAGAAACATGGGACAGAAATGGTTGGACATGATTATATGTACAAATAACTGACGTAGCTTGATAATTACAGGTTTTCATGATTCAGCCTGTAAGGCTACAGATTAGGATGTGAAATCCTAGGAGATATGTGGTCAGCCAGTAAGGCTAGGAGTTTGGATTCGATATCCAAACAGATATAAGATTGTATTTTTATATATGTTATTTGCAGATACGATTACTCACTGAGCTTTGTAGCTCATACCGTTTGTTAAATGTCCCTGCAGGTTAGCATAACCCTGATGAGGGTAAGGATAAAGTCTGTGACTCAAGAAGTGGACTTGTAGATGCTGTCAGTAGCAGCCCGGCTTATAAGGAGGTTATTATATTTGTATACTCCTTGATACACTTGTACCCGTTTTTATTAAAAATATACCCCTTTGTTTATAGTTTTAAGTACTGAAACCTATGTTTAAAATGAAAAATTTTCAGGGGTGTTTTTGTTTTAAAAGCCGGGTGTTACAAGTTGGTATCAGAGCCGTGGTTTAAGTGAACTAGGTGTCTATAGAGTAGATTCTTGGACTTAAACCTTGAGACAGTAGACACGATGTACCGTTAGGTGTATATAAGTTGTTATTATACATATATAACCTAACTATTGCTGACTTCAAACGTATAAGAAGTATGAGCAGCGAATATTACTGGGAGGAATTTAGGGCATGGAGCTTTAAGAGGCGGACCAGCCCTTTCTCAAGGCTCCATTGAACGAGGGGCAAGGAGACAAGTAGCAGAAAACCCACATGACAAGCAATAGTAGCTGCTGTGGTCAGAAAAAGAAATTGGGTGCTCACCCTGACTGATATTCAAGGTGAAAGAAAAGTAGCTGAGACTACAAGAAAAGCAGAAAAATGTTAGTGGAAGCTTCAGGAGAAGTTACCACGAACTGGGTCCAACCTTAAAGGGAAGGGACCAAAATGGAAAAGGCGATGCGATGTAAGAAGTGCACGAAAAGCACTAAGAAAAATTTGTAGAGTTTTGACTCTACCGCTGAATTATTGAAATTGTAGAAAACAGGAGCATATTGCTCGAGTTTGTTGTATGGAAAGGAAGTGTTTCCATCGTGGAATTATAGATCACTTTCTTATGAAATACTCACATGCTAAATGTGGAGTAACGGGTGATGAACCCAGGAAAGAACGGGGAGGAAAGAAAGAAGAAACGAATGGTCAAAAAGGACCAGTGGTACCTGAGCATTCCAGTAGATTGCGGAAGAAGCTCGTGAGTAGACTGATATGGTCTCAGATATGATTGTTTTGAATATAATCCCCGTATATGTTATATTTGATCCATGAAGCTGTGCTTGGGATCAGTGACTTTGATGTCTTGTCTGAATAGTTCATCAACGATTATGGATGAAATGTTGAAAGTAGCTATAGCAGTTAGCAAATATGTTCAAAATATTGAACACCTGGAAGGTAGTTTGCTTAGGATTTACGGGACCATTTTTTCCTATAAATCTGAAGCCGATGACTACCAGTGAATATGAAGAAATTGTGCATATGAATTGGTTAGCAATGAATGATGCTAACATGAATTGTAGAAATATGAACATTGTGGTTCTAAAATCAGAAATGAAATGGACGAAAATCCATGGTAAATGACAGTTGTTGAGAATACCAGTTATTTTCCTTTGCTTAAACTCGGAAAGGAGTTAGTAAAGGAATGATGTTGTAGTTGGCATACGTGGTATTGGCCAAGTTAAATAAAGCAGTGATAGTAGTGTACTACTTTAAATAAATTCTCGGATGTTTCTTTTGAAAAGAACTTCCAGAATTACCGTTAGATTGATGAGAGGAGTTTATGATTAAACTGGTCTTGGGAGCCGTTCCTGTTATTGAGGCTCCATATTGATTAGCATCTGCAAAGATGGCAGAATGGTAAAACAATTAGAAGAAATTCTTGAATCAGGGTCTCATATGGCTGAATGTGTCATAGTGAGGAGCCCTATCTTGTTTGAAAAGAAGAAAGACAAGTTGATGTGTATGTGCATTGACTACCGAGAATTTGATATTCTCAAAACCAGAATATGTTGTATAGTTGTGCTAAATATTGGAGTTACTTCGTAGAGAAAAATAATATGCGAAATTTTCCAAGTGTGAAATTTGGCTAAAAGAAGTTTCATATTCTTTGGGCATGTTATTAATGCCGAAAATGTTAAAGTGGATCCAGTAGAAATGATGCTGTGATAAAATGGGAACCGCCTGAGGAATCTGACTAAAATTTGTAGTTCCTTGGATTGGCGGGTTATTATAGGAGAGTTGTAGAAAACTGCTCCTTGATTGCTGTCGAGTTGATTAAAGTTGACCAATAAAAGTGAAAAGTCTGAGTGGTAGAAAGACCACAAGTAACTTTTCAAAGGTTGAAATAAACCTGATGTGTGAAGCTCCGGTGTTAGCATTATAGCTAAGCGGAGAAGATAAATTGGATTATAGAAATGCATCCAGAGTTGACTTTGGATACATGATATTGCAGTAGCAATTATGATTTGGCATTGAAGCTTTGGAGACACTACTTATGTGGTGTAAAGCTTACTGTTTATACGAAATCATATAAGTTTGAAGTACTTAATTGATTAAAAAGGAAGCTGAATATGAGATAGTAAAGATAGATGGGTTACATAAAGATTTCGGTTATGAAATCTTGTACCATCTCGGTAAAGCAAATGTGGCTATAGATGCCTTGAATTGAAAAGAAAATATCCTTTGAGGGTTATATCCACATGTATGAGTGTGGCGAATTGATTACCTGAGTTGATTCGGGTAGCACAAGAAGAAGTGTGCAACTCTGAAAACGTGAAAAGTGAATGAATGATTAGCTATCGAAAGAGGCTAGTTGGAAAGTCACAGTGATTGAAAACCATTAGTGGTTGTGTATGTGGGTTCCAAAGTAAAGTGGGACATAGAATTTATTTTGAAGAGATGCATATTATAGAAGATATGCAGTATGCCCGGGGCAATACCAAACTGTGTAGGATGATATAACCTATGTATTGATGGCCAGGACTAAAGAAAGACATTGAAAGATATGTGAAAGGTGTTTGACTTGTGTGAAAGTAAAGCCAAACCATCAGAAGCATACAGAGAAATTTAGCCGTTGGCGGTCCCAAAGAAGAAATGGGACGATATTATTATAGACTTTATAATAAAGTCATTGCAAGTACCGCATGGGTGTGACACCATATGGGTAATTGCAGGTTGATTGATGAAATCAGTGTAGATTCATACTGACTAAGGAAGAAATTAAGATCGGAAAGTAGTGAAAAACTACATAGAAAGAGTAATTTGCCGACGTGAGTTACCAGTACCGACTAGTGAGAAGATCCAAATCAAAGAGTAGCGAAAATTTACATAGACGGAGAAATTCGTTTACATGAGATACTAGTATTGATTGCATAGAATCGAGATAGTAGGATTATTCCTAGAACTTAGTATAGTTTATAAGAATAATTAGTTCAAAAGTACTAATAAGTGCCGTATCTTGATGGGCGAGATGAGAAAATTATGCAGACTTCAGAAGATATGCATTAAACTTTCATATTAAACCGTAGCAGAAAATGAGAAGATCGTTCATCTTTAGTAGAAACTGTAGATAATAACAGTTTCATACCAGCATTCTGATTGCTCGAATGGAATGTTATATGGGGTACAGTGTTACACTCCTATTTGTTAGACTGAAATTGTGGAAAAGCCATAGGCTAGACCCTAGATTGTTATGCAAACTGAAGAAAAGACAAGATGAATGCGAGCAAATTTGAAAATAGCTAAGAAATTAGCAAAAGTAGTATGTGGATCACTGAGTATAACCGTTGATATTCCGAGTGAGGGAGATGGTGGTACTCAAAGTAATCCTTTTGAAAGATTAGAATTGGTTTTGGGACAAGAAGGAAAGTTGAATCCTTGTTTTGTTAGACTTTCTATATGTCCCGAAGAGTAAGAATTGTGGTGTACTGATCGAAGATTCGTGATGAACTTCAAGACACATATAATGTTTTCCATGTGTTTTAGTTGCGGAAAACATTGAGTGAGGAATACCTCTTGCCGAAATTGAGGTAGATGAGAAGTTACGGTATCCGGGACAACTCAAAAGGGTGTTGACCGGAAGATAAGACAGCTGCGAGATAAGAAGACTAGTATGCTAAAAGTGCTTGGGCAATACCATAAATGTTGCCATATAATATGGGAAACCGAAATTGTAACGAGATAGAATTACCCTCGCTTATTTGTATGATTTCGGGGACGAAATCTTTTGAAAGAGGGGAGAATTTGTAACACCACGATACTTTTGATAAGAATTAATATGTTAATCATAGTGTATTTATGATTTAATATGGTGTTCTAAGTATTAGAAAGTTAATACTATAAAAAGGGTAAATTGGTCATTTTACCATAAAAGGGTAATTTGGTCATTTGACCATGGGAAGGACCAAATATGTTAAAATATTGTTTGCTTGTGGCAAAAATATAAGAAATGAAAGTTTTATTGTAATAAAACTTGATTATAGTGCCAAAAGTTCAAGATATGGAACTTAGGGACTAAATTTGTAAAAATTTGAGGTATAAATAGGAGAGTTGACTCTCCTATTGTGGCTGAACGTTTGAGAAGGATCGGGGATGTTTTCTTGCATATGAATTCTGGAAATTTACAAGAAATGAAGCAAGAAATCGGAATCATAGATTGGAATCAAAGGTTTTGAAGCAAACAAGGTTAGTAAATTGACTTTTTAGTCAAATTCTTGAAAGTTCTTGGTGGATTTTTATGGGATGAACTGAAATCTGTAATTTCAGTTTAATCCATGATATTTATATGATTTATGAGCTTGATACACGTTCATGTAGTAAGAACATAAGTTAAAAACAGCAAAGTAGATTGCTATTGTTGACGAATTGGGATTTTGATCAAGAACCCTAATTCTTGATTTTGATTTGTTTGAGTTTGTTTCTTTGGATTAAAACCTTGTATTAATGAAGGGTTTTAGCCTAGGAACAAACCCCATATGATTAAGAACTGGATTAAGTACTTAATAGGACAAAACAGGGTGCTACAGTGCACAAATCGCGACTGATCAGGAGTCTGCCCAGGCGCCAGGCGCAGTGCGCCCAGAACCAGGCGCAGTGCGCCCACCTGGCAGGTGCCAGGCGCGGTGTGCCCTGATCTAGGCGCAGTGCGCCCTACTGGCAGGGACTTCAGAAATGCTAACTATTGTTTGGCTTGTACGATTTACCTCAAACTTGAACCATAAGTCCATAATGGTCTGAAAAGTCCTGGAAAAATATTAAATTGAGTTTTTGACTCCTCGGGGGCACTGTAGATCGATACGAATGCCTCGGTGAATAGTAAAACTCATGAAAAGATGGTAAATGGAAAGTTTATCATCTAGGGATGGTTTATAGTTGCATAATATTGGACTCTTATGTATTAGAGTCAACTGAAATGATTATTAACCTATTATCATTTGGTATAAAAATGAATATATAGGTATGGGACAAATGGTTGTGGTGCACGCAAAGGCAAGAAACAACCGGGATTTAAATGCAGCTAGTATCCAGGTGAGTAATCTCACTTATATCATATATGATATGTATTGATTGGACTGTTACAGACTGGAACAGATTTGGGGGACGGAACTTGACAGTTTACAGATGCATTGAAAAGACAATACCAGATAAGCCGTGAGTCTATGATAGACAAGAACGGAGCTGTGAGTCAATGACATGACAATATCAGATAAGCCGTGAGTCTGATAAAGACAAGAACGGAGCTGTGAGTCAATAAATGAATAAACAATGTGACAATACCAGAGAAGCCGTGAGTCTACAATAGACAAGAACGGAGCTGTGAGTCAATCTTTGAAAAGGCAATACCGGATAAGCCGTGAGTCATTGAAATGACAAGAACGGAGCCGTGAGTCTAGGCAATAGCGGGACAAACTCGTGAGCCATAAATGATTATGATATTTGACTTTAAGTCCAAATGGTGCGGTCTTTTGACTATGATACCGGGTTAATGAGCCCAGCTGGTGCGGCCTTTGGGCTATGACTTGTATATTGAAAATGTTTTGGTGCAGCTTATATATAGCTATGATACATGGTGCGGCTTATATAGCCATGATATATGATGCAGTCCATTGTGACTAAGAAACATGGGCCAGAAATGGTTGGACATGATTATATGTGCAAATAACTGACGTAGCTTGATAATTACAGGTTTTCATGATTCAGCCTGTAAGGCTACAGATTAGGATGTGAAATCCTAGGAGATATGTGGTCAGCCAGTAAGGCTAGGAGTTTGGATTCGATATCCAAACAGATATAAGATTGTATTTTTATACATGTTATTTGCAGATACGATTACTCACTGAGCTTTGTAGCTCATACCGTTTGTTAAATGTCCCTGCAGGTTAGCATAACCCTGATGAGGGTAAGGATAAAGTCCGTGACTCAAGAAGTGGACTTGTAGATGCTGTCAGTAGCAGCCCGGCTTATAAGGAGGTTATTATATTTGTATACTCCTTGATACACTTGTACTCGTTTTTATTAAAAATATACCCCTTTGTTTATGGTTTTAAGTACTGAAACCTATGTTTAAAATGAAAAATTTTCAGGGGTGTTTTTGTTTTAAAAGTCGGGTGTTACATTAGTCCACACAGTTATTAGAGGCAACGATAAATAAAATATTAGTTTTTGAAGAATTTTTCACAAAACTAGAATTATTTTTGTCCTCCTTGTTCCCATCTTCCACTACTACTTTATCTGCACAGAAGATAGAAGCATTAGTATCGTTTCACCTTAACATTCTCAGCCGGGCCGGATTTTCAGTCCTAACTGAAGCTGAAGCAATTGGCTGGTCAAATTGTACAAGTTTTGAAGGGTTTTATACAAACTATGAACTATAAACTTTGTAAGTTCACATGCAATATTCCTAAGAAAGATCTATGTTTTCTTCAATGAACATATGATATAAAACCTAAAGGCCAACAATTATTTCTAAAGAATAAATAAGAAGAACCAACCTTTGATTCTTGATCCAGAAGCTAGCATCACAAGTGTCCTGCCTCAAATGGAGTCACACCCAAGCAATGGAGGAGAGAAGACAGCAGAGTAACTTCTGATAGAGAGAGTTGGCGCAGGTTTTGAGCCTCCAGGGGGTTCCTTTTATAGCCTCCTAGGGTTACAGCTGAAACCCTAAAGGAGCCTCCTTAATGGGCAAGCCTGTTGACCATTTGGACCAAGGCTTCTAAACCCTAATTAGGGTTTTCACCAACTATGGAGTTCCCTCCATATTGGCGCCAACCTTGGCCCCTGGCTACTGGCTTGCCAGTTATTCAACTATTGAATAAATACAAACCAGTCCCTGCACTTTTAATTAATTAATTTAATCTCCAAATTAAATCCAATTAATTCTAGACACCTAATCCAACAGTCTCCCACTTGGATAAGTCTATGACTTTAATTCATCTTCTGATTAACAACCTGCAGCTTCCTAGAAACTGCTGTCGAACTCTGACCCAGTCGGTTCTGTCCATAGATAAGTGATCATATGATCCTTCGTCCAACAAGATATTTTCAGACACGAGACATGGATTGAGGTCAATCTCTATCCGATACTCTGTTTCCCGATCTCCGATTCTGCTTATGACTTTAAGACTTCTAATTGAACTCATCAATTTAGTCCAGGCTGGCCACCACTTTAGTCAACTTCAAAATCGTCGAGAGGCCTACAGATATCTGTTTCCCATCAAGGTCAAGGAACGAATAAGCTTCAACTTATATGCTTGTGTCTTTTACTTATCAAGATCGTACACAACAATGCGTTTTATAACATCGAGTTACCGATGCGTTTACGCATTATCAATGCACAACCGACTCGCAAATTTCAACTCATATGTCTTCGGTCAAGATCATAGGATATTATCGTCTCAACATTGCTCGTGATGTAATCCATGAAGCAATCTATTGAGCGCGGGTTTTTCCAATACTCAAATCTCTATTTCTAAGTACTCGTGAACGTCGTAGCAGTCTTACCGCAATGTCTAACTCCTTAGACAATCTACAAACCAATTCACGACAGTATTCGTTCATACTTACTTCCTAAAAGTATGAGCGACTGTGGACCTTTGAATAATCAAATTATTCAGGAAGTGAAACATGCAAAGACGAAACATAAAATCTGACTGGTAGCTACTCTTGCTTATTACGAAGTCTCCACGAGGTAATCACCAAGTCGGATTCTTCATAAAACTATTATCGGTTTCTAGATTCCTTTTAAACTTTTAATTCATGTTATATATTTATGTCTATATGACCTTTCACTCTTTCTATGTATCCAAATGTCTTACATTGATATACTTTATCAAATCGGACATTCTTCCGATGATATCTCAATTTAGTCATACTGTCATTCTCACTAACATCTCCATTCTGGTGATGTGTACTGTGACTTTCCATGGTTCTTGGGATCTTTAGTCCACATGACTGCACCCTAAGACTATTTCGAGATGTTACGATGTACCGGTGACCCACATGCGCTCCATCGGAATACCAACGAAACTCTTTAACCATTAAGTCCTTTTACTTATTTGAAACTCTTTTCAAAATACTATTAACATTCACCCCAATCATTTTCCAATGATTTCTCACGTATGTACAGAATCCATTAAGTATTCCCAGCCAGGTCATATCGTGAATCTGACTCACTATGCTCTAAGCATTAAGTCATCAGGACATGTTCATGACACTTCTGATCGATCCAAGAAGCTCGTGGAATTCGATCCAATCTTATTCCAAACCCTTTTGGAATATTAGGATTATTTATAATCCTTGTGTCACGACTTTCAATAACTATTTCCTTTCGGAGACTTTTCTCATGCATCTTGTATCTTACCAAGATCATGCTTACTATGGCTAGGTCTATACTGTCGATAACATCTATCTGATAGATGTTTATGGATTATGTGAGTATGTTGCACCTTATTTATATCTCTCATGCCAAATCATTACACTCTGCAATGATAGAAAACTCCTTTTTCCGCGGCTATGCATCTTGAATCTCATAAAGATCATCTTGGCAGAGTTTCGATCTATCTCATAGACGTTTATAACCACCTGAGTATGTCGTATCTCTATTAAGTCTTTCATAGTGATCCGTCTCTTAACACCAAGTCATTACACTTTGTAATGAAAATAGACGTTTCCTAGAAACAGTATGTAACTCACATATGGAGATAGTAGATAACAGTGATACTCCCACTAGCTTTGACACGAATATGGACTATTCACAAAATCCAAAACTTTTGGCACATTTTGAGAATCCAAACTTTTCTGACATCTTAATGGAAATCTTTCAGCCCTTTCTCCAAATCCAATCTTTTGGCATATTTTGAGAATCTGAATATCCTTTCTTGCGAGATGCCCGTGGGGTAATCCCGGGCCCATGTACCTTTGTACTGGGACACTCTTTGTGAGTCCCTATTAGTGTGTCGGTGATCCACACGCGCTCCACTAACGACTCACAATGTGTCATGCAGTATCCTTTCAGATTTCATCTTCTATTGAGAGTGCTTCTCCCGGAATCAATTACTTGACTCTGAGTATCGTCTCACTCAACCAGATGATCTGAAGGTACGTTTCTGTCCATGTTGCTTTCTTTTGATGATTCAATTACTCCCACTGGTTTTTAGACTAGGTGTAAAATCAATCAAACTGTCACATAGACTGTATCTCGTCATAAGGTTCTCTTAATTGGCAGCAACCGGGCTCACCAATGCTTCCAATTAGTTGGATTGTTAATCCGTACCAACTATGGTGCTTTACCACCAAATGGTATGTCACCTCGATCATAACTACTTATGATGGTGATCAAAACTACTGGTCAAGAGAAGATCATGTCAGTATTAAAACAGAAATCTGATTTCTGCTCCAAGCCTAGTAATGACTAAAGGTTCTTCCACTTGGCTAATCCTGAACTCATTCAGGACTGTCCCAACTCCCACTGTTTCCTTAGAACATGAGTTCTTTCTAAAAGAGCTCTTCTTTTACAGGTACAGAGGGATAGCCAGTGATACGACATTGCTGATCAGGTTCAGGCTAGTCATGAGGTTCAGACGAACACTACAAGACCCTGGACACTCTACGTGAAGTGGGACAATCCTAGCTTTACATTTCAGACAATGTCTTCAAGACCTACTTAGTCTAGGATGTGGTCGGAATATGGTTTATACGGTCTGACTAGTTTAGTATTCAATTTATCGGAAACTAATTGACAATGTATCTCATACATTGAGGATCGAACTGTTTCAACCAATGCTCCACATCTTCCCTAAGACACATTATAACTATTAATGTTCTTGGAATAGAATAGACTGTGAAACATTTCTCAGTTTATGATGTCACTCAGGTTCTGTGGATCTTATACTTCCTTTGAAGTCCTTGAAATGTTCGAGGTTTCAATTCAATCGCTTATTCTGATAAGCGAAGCCATATTCATCATACCGAATGACAAATATCGTGAAGTACAAACAATTGTGTTCTATTTGAAGATTCGAGCAATACACAGCAACTGATGTGTCCGTTGCTCCTAATCTCAATGTCTTTTACATCTCTATGTAAATTTATGACTTTGTTAATTCTGTTCAAGACTTGCAATCATCACTTAACTCAAAGTCAACTGATTCCAAAATCCTATCCTCTGGATCTTTGGGTGATTCATTTCTTGCCACATTTGTTGTATAAAGAACTTAATCATCATCTGACTCTAAGTCAAATGATTCCAAAGTCCTGTCCAACTGGATCTTTGGTTGATTCATTTCTTGACACATTAAGAACTCAATTCATCCTGAGACTCTAAGTTAAATGATTCCAAAGTCCTGTCCAACTGGACCTTTGGTTGAATTGACTCTTATAACATTTATATTAACAATCATAAATGACACAATTCCTGAATCCAAACACTTTGGATGCATCATCATTCAAGTTATTACTAATCATGCATTCAACACATTCATATAGCATTTCAAGGATTATTTCAAACAACTGGTGTTAAAAAGAAAATCAACAATTTTATTAAAACAAAAATCCTTGAACAATGTAATATATGATAGACAATGTCATACGCATCTAATAAGCTAATAACATGATTTCAATATCTAACTAAACTTAAAAACTGCATGAGCTGAAAATCCAATCCAAATGTGCTCCTATGCGCCAAAGTCTCGTACCCTACTGATTCCCTGCATATAGACCAAAATGTGACTATCACATTATGTATCAAGGAATTATGGAACAGGAGTTTTGAGGTTTTTAGATATACCTGAGCTTTCAAAAGATTTTGACCTTGGAGCGTCTTCCAATCTTCCCGCGACTGTATCCGATTATGTGGATTCCCAGTTTAAGACATGTCCAGATGATCTGGATCGTTTCTTGCTGTGTCTTTTCACTGGACTTAATCCAGAAGTAGCTGAACCATTGGACCTATTGCCTATCCAAGAGTGACTCGTATAAAGTCAATAGTGGACGCATTTCCATAAAAGCCCTTTTATGGTATTCCTTTCTATATGTCTGAATGAATAGATCGTACTTACTAGTCAGCGAAGCGAGTAGAATGTTTACACTCATCTCCTGACTCATGGAATAACCAAGTTTGTACAATTCGTCTATGTACATTTCAATATGAAGAACATGCGAATCGATGCTACTTCCTTCTTTTAGCTTGCACTCTGCAAGTATTTTGAAGATTCTAGCTCGTTCCTCTTCAATTGGTTTTTGGAACCTTTCCTCAACCGACTGTATTAACTCATATGGCCCCAAGGATTCAAAATCCTTGCAGAACTCGGGTCAATGGTCAATAGCATGAGGTCACGAATCTTTTCGGATTCATCAACTAAGAAGTCATGTTTATCATAAAAACTCTTTATGATGACCTGTTCCGGTGGGACCGGGATCGGATACTAGGTGAGATGAAGCTTGCCAGCAATAACGAGAACCAGTCTCCAATTGCGAAGCCATTCCTTACAGTTAAGGCCAGTAAGCCTTTCCATATTTGGCAGGTGCATTCTGATGCTTTCAAAAATGGGTGTAGGAGGAGAGGGAGGAGAATAGACACTTGATTCAGACATCTACAATAAACAGAATTTATTAGTTTAATCAATCTTTTTAAATAATTACCCAATATATTATTTATTAAGGCTAGGACCCAAAATACCCCAACTATGATGTGAAGAGGGATGCCGTAATCACAACATAATGGTCATTAAGGTAGATAATACACTTATTAATTTCATCTTATGAAATTCCTAGATCTGTTGAGATACATTGAACTATTCAATGGTATGTTTAGTCTCGGATGTGCCCCACTGTTTGTGCATGAGATGCCGAGGATCACAAACTGGGTGCGAATAACCATGCAAGTTAGCTTGGTACTCTCGAAGTCAATTACCATCTCTAATTGACGTGTCGGTTAACCACACACGCTCCATCAATAATGGTAAAATCGAGAAACCCATTACAACTCTTTGTGAACCCCTATTGGTGTGCCGGTTAACCACACACGCTCCACCAATGTTTCACAAAGTGCAATGTGCAACTTCATGGATTAGCAACTCATTCACATTTTTTTACCTAAAGTAACTAGATTGGGATTTTGTTCAAAGTTCTAGTACTTTCAATTATAGCATTATACTTTTAAGAGGCTTAGAGGTTCTATCAAACCCGTTCGGCTAACGACACTCGACTGACCAGGAGAGCAGTGGGTGAGAGTGGACACCCATTTGACTACCATTTTATAGGCAGTCGCCTTATACCCTATTTATATGACAGTTTTGTGAATGGGGCCTACTAACGGTAAGACTAACCAATTTAATTTTATACAAATAATATTAACTTTTAATTATACTATGTATAAGATGTATTTTAATCTTATTAAAATATTTAGGATTTAATCCTTTAATTTTCGCAAATTATCAAATAATTTAAAATTAAATTTAAACCCTTTAAGTGATTTAATTTATCTTTTAATTAAACTATTAATTAAATTAATTAAATCAAATATAGGCATTACTAATTAATCAAATTAATTACCTATTTTTATCCCCTAGATTTCAAAAATTGCAAGCATGGGATAAAAGATTCTGGTTATTTAATTAATCAACAATTACCAAAAATAACAATCTACTATCTAATGCAACTAGGAAATCGCCAAAAGGGGAGGGAGGCTAGGGTTTTTGAAACCCTAGCCACCATGAATGAAATTGGCCTCCCAAGGGTTATTATTTTCGCACAAAACCCTTGGCTACAAAACAATTATAGCAATTCACAAGGAAAACAGCCAAACTCTGATATCACTGAAGGGTTTTATACAAACTATGAACTATAAACTTCCTAAGTTCACATGCAACCTTAAGAAAGATCTATGTTTTCCTCTATGAACATATGATATAAAACCTGAAGGCCAAAAATGATTTCTAAAGAATAAATCAAAAGAACTACCCTTTGATTCTTGATCCAGAAGCTAGCAGCAGAAGTGTCCTGCCTCAAATGGAGTCACACCCAAGCAATGGAGGAGAGAAGACAGCAGAGTAACTTCTGATAGAGAGAGTTGGCGCAGGTTTTGAGCCTCCAGGGGGTTTTTTTTATAGCCTACTAGGGTTACAGCTGAAACCCTAGAGGAGCCTCCTTAATGGGCAAGCCTGTTGACCATTTGGACCAAGGCTTCTAAACCCTAATTAGGGTTTTCGCCAACTATGGAGTTCCCTCCATATTGGCGGCAACCTTGGCCCCTGGCTACTGGCTTGCCAGTTATTCAACTATTGAATAAATACAAACCAGTCCCTGCACTTTTAATTAATTAATTTAATCTCCAAATTAAATCCAATTAATTCTAGATTAATTTCTAATTAACTATTATAGTTTCTAATTAATATATTATCACTTTAATATATTAATAAACTATTTATTTATTTCTATTGATTTATTAAACAATTAATAAATCAACCTTTCTCTCTACTGACTTCTACATCAATCCTCCTGCTATGAGGGCAACCCAAATGGACTTTGCTTCTATTAAAAACACAAATACAAATTATAAGTCATGGCTTAGACACCTAATCCAACAAGTTTCTCTATCTGTTTGGCTTCAAGGGTCGGAGTATAGTTATCGTTGAAAGGAGGTGGAACACTATTATACCCTAGACCCTCACCCTGTTTGGTTTGCCACTTTAGCTGTTGTTCAATCATTGATTCAACTTTCGCACTTGACACATCGAATTTTTTAAAATTAAAATCAACATCTTTAAATTTGGCTTTCAATGCGTCAAGTTCGGCAGTCAGATTGACCATTTTCTCTTTAGCAAACCGATAGTGACAACATTTTTCACTGTATTCTTCTTTAATTCTTTTTAAGTCTTTGGTTTGAGCTTCTAATTTTTCTTTAAGAGGTTTCTGGCCTTTTATAAGGTTATAGACTTCATTCTTAAGGTCAAAAACTTCTATAACTAATCTATCATTTTACTCACGATATTTATATCTACACAAGCCTGAGAGCATGAAATTTCACTAACATCTTTGGTGCTAGGAGTAGTAGAGACCATTATAGACCAATGAAACTGATTTGAAAATAAAGTTGATCGAAAACTGTGAAAGTCAGCGCAACAAAGTTGACCGAAAAGTCTGAAAGTCAAATTTGTTTGACCGAAAACCTTGAAAGTCAGACTATGACCGAAAACTTCTGAAAATCAACACCTTTGACCGAAAACTCAGTTGCACTGAGAACTCTGCACAAAAACCTTGTTTGACCAAGAATACTAATGTCACGTCATCGAGAACCCCAAAAACCTAGCCGAGAACTCTTTCTTGTCACCGAGAACGTTGTTGTGCCGCCGAGAACGCCCAAAAACCTAGCTGAAAACTCTAGTATGCCGCCGAAAACACCCATTCCTAACCGAGAATCCTTGCCTTGCCGCCGAAAACTCCCAGATCAAGCCAAAAACAAGGATTTTGAACGAAATTGCAAATCCCAAGGATCGGCATAGTCGATTTTTCGCCAAAAAGGCCAAAATCATGAAGAACACGAAGAACAAAAACAGTGATTTTCACCCAACTAAACCAAAAACGCACCAAAAACGTCAAGAATCAATTAATTGTTACGAAATCGATTGATACCAACCAGCCTAAAATCGATTTTAAGGCTCTAATACCAATTGTAAGTCCCAAAACTATGATCTAATACGGTATCAATCCAATCACTTGATTAAGGCGGAATCCTAATCAAGTAATGACTAAGAAACAATAAGAGAATGAGAATTAAGAACACGTTTAATCTTCAATGCACTCAATTGAATTAACAAATTGACTAGTACATAAGATGCTATTATCGATTTCTCTCTGTCAATGCACGTATAACACACTGATCGACCAACACAATTTACAGCTTACAAACACGTTGTATACTAAACCTAATACAAAAGCCCATAAGTCCACCGAAATCCTGACCCATCGAAACAGGCCCACCGAAATCACTTGGTGATTTTGGTCCAAGGCAACCGAGAACACATTGTTTTCGGTCCTAAACCGAAAACTCTTCTTTGTCTTCCAAAGGCAAATTAAACCCTTTTAAATGCAAAGCATAAACCACAAATTATGTCCCAACATATTTGACTTTTACAACCATTATCTTATATTATTGAACACTATTCATTTTCATCGTGAGCATAATAGAGAGAAAATAGAGAGCAAAAGTTTTATTCTTCATTTTAGGAGTTCTTGATACCCCTGTAGTGTTTCGTCATTTCCCGGAGATCCGTTGCTCCTTTTGTCTTGATTTTCGGCAGCGGCTTCCAAACATCCTACCAACATTTTGTCCGGTTGGCTTCTTTAGATCTATTTCGGAGCATCATGAAACACTGCCTCTGTTTACTACTGCTGGGCAGCAACACTTATTTGGTGATATCTCTCATTTCTCTTTGGTGTTTGATTCCATATACTTGAAGTAATTTGTTTCCAAGTATATGATGGTTGTTGTGTACCTCTAGTTCATCTAGAAAAGACTTTGTATTGCTCAAATATTGATGGTAGTGGATTTGAAGCGGCTCTATTAGTCACGTGGTTTTTACTCTCGATTTTTGAGAGGTTTTCCACGCTAAAATTTTGGTGTTATATTTTGGTTGATTGCTTACGGTCTTTTGACCTGATTAGATTGGTCATAAAATTACATTGGGGCTGTTTTAGTTTCGTTTAAAATACCCTATTTGTTACCATCCTCAAATGCCCATTCGAGTCGGGAGAGTTTAGTCAAACGAAGATTAATTCTGCAAGTATAGTTTACCGTTTGTGGCTGCGTTTTTCCCATGGCTTTCTGTGTTTATAAGGATATACTGGATTGGCAGCGATATGTCGAGCTGCCTCGCCATTACACATCAATAGTTTCGCTTTAACTTGTGTTGCAATAATGTCACAAACGAACCATCATAATCATAACACTTCACAAATGGTGTTTGCCATTGCACGATGTTCAACTTTGGTAGAGGAACGAGATACCACACTTTGTTTTTTTGTCGTCAATAAAATTTTAATATTGTAACATCCCAGGTTTTCAACAATTTTTTTTAAAGGAAACATCACATATTTATTTATTAGAAATTTACGTTTAAAATTGTTTCAACACAACCAATCAAACGAAAATAAACCACGTCCAAAAATCCAATCATAAAAACATCATAAATATCTTTCGATGCAATGCGCGCCCCGTCACACCTTGCCCTTGCCCTTGTCGGCAGATGTACCTGAAACATTTTTACAAACCACGGGTAAGCTATAAAGCTTAGTGAGCTCCCCAAATACCATACATGCAACAAACCCAACCAGTCAAGTCTACGGGCACATGACAAGATCCTACCCAACTCATGATCGGGATACGACATCATCTTACCAGGAAAATGAGACATGACATTAACCTTAACCCGCGGTACCCCACCGATGGGTTCCAAAGATGCATCACCTCCGGACTTAGGTTGGGTGGCAACAAAGTTCTTGGTAATTAGCAAGGGGGAAGGAAGATCTCCACTCATTTCATTCATTCAGTGCCTGCGGTGAGGCGCGACCCACAACAAACGAAGGGGGAAAGCTTGCTTTGCTTGCTGTAGCCCTATTTTGAGGCTTGGTAAGCGTAAGCTATTGTTGTAGGCTCGAGAAGGGTAGGCTCGCAGCTTCGCTCAGCAGAAGAGCCTGACTTTCTATTAGTCATAAAGATCCACTACTTTCCGTCGAAGAGAACTGAATTTCCTCTATTTGAAAGAAAAACTAGACTGATGAATCTTTCAAATGCTATACCAGGCATCAAAATCTGCCACTCGTTCGCACCGTATACATATAATTGCTTGCCACCTATGCTCCGCCATCCATTCCAAGTTTAGGAACCTAGGTAATAGTATCCCGATCAAAGAGCTGACGAAGGGGATGAGCGGAACAGGGAGTCTACTGGACGCGGTTCAACTAGCGGACACTCTTGGAGCGAGGAGTTCATTGGCCATACATAGTTAAGGAGGATGGGGGCCAACCTCTTTCATGACCCATGGGGCTGATCTCACACTTCAATCAAGCCCTTCGTACAAGCCGTTGTGACACAGGTGTCTCGAGGTAGGCCGTGGATTGAATAGAGAAAGAAGGGCTAGAAGAGCATCCATAGGAATAAGAGGACGGAAGCCACAACTATCATATAAGGCAAGGCTTGGAAGCAAGCTACCTGCGCTTATCGGCGGGAACTGGGCTTGGCTTGGTTAGTAGTGCCCGCCCATTCTGTCTCGCCCGCCTGCCGACCCATGAATTCTTCAGAGCGAGCCGGGCGTACGGGAACCGTCGAAGAAGTGCCTCTTCCTAATCACAATGCATATATCGAGACACGACATCAGTACTATCCGACCCATTTACAAACACCCCGCCACAATTAAAAGAACAAAGCAAGTAACTGTAAGCAAATAACAAGCTGCCTAAGCATGCATACACATATAGTAAGGCGAGAAAACTCACCCGAATCAAATAAGTAGGGATAGCAGTTAACGTCCCACCCTAACCTCGCTGGATCACCTAAACCCATCATATACACCCAAATCAAACACAAATTCCACATTTCTCACTCGTTTGATGGTGGTTGTCGAGGCCAACAAAAATAAACCCTATTTCTAATACACAAATTTGTGTATAGCGGTAAAGGATCGTATCCACGGAGATTGGTTCAATTTGTAAATCAATGCGATCAATTCGAAACGATACATGTTTTTAAACAAAATAAAATAAAAAGGGGGGTTTTGATTGTTTTAGTTGAAAGTAAAAACGAGAATAAGTCACAAATTTTGGCGAAATGATTTTCAATAAAAACAAGTAACTTAAAAGAGTGAAATTCAATAATGGGTAAAAGATCAATATTGGGATTATAATCTAAGCACAACTAGTTCATTTATCATCACGGTTTATGGTGCAATGTCTTAATTCAACCACATTGGTTATAACAACTCAAAAACTTGAGTCATCTAGACACTCTTAATTCATAAAGACATTAGAAAAGCTCTTAATATCCGTCTTAATTAAAATCATGACCCAAATAAGCATTTTGTTCAAATAAGTTGATTAGCATTAAGTTCCAAGAGTCACCAATCCTAAATAAAAGTTACAAAAGCTTCCACTTTAATTCTTAGAGAATAAAATCTTATGATTATTTATGAGATAATAAGCATCCATAAAAACCATTTGTTACCAAATTACTTCTAAAATCAATTACGTAATTAAGGAAGTAATTAACAATAATTATTCAAACATTTAAACCATGGAAATAAATACAAGAACAATCATAGAGTTTCAAACAAAGATTTTATTCATGGATGAACTTCAACTCATAAAACCATTCAAGATGTTCTAGTTGCTCAAAGATTAACACCCAATATTGAAAATGAGATTTCTAGCCAAGCATGGCTAGAAGAACAAGTATCAAAAGGTAATAAGATGTATCAAACATAAAATGTAGCTAAATCACAAACCAAGTGTAGAAAATGATGAACAAATCTTCAAAAATCTCTTCTCCAAAACTTCAAAGGTGCTCCCCACGTTTTTCCTCTGATGTTTCTAAAGTTGAAGATGTAGCAAACCCTTGCCTCTATGCCCCAAATAGCAGACCCACATTTGAAATGACAAAAATGGCCCTCTACACCATTTGCGCGGGTCGCGCAAGCTAGTGCAAAATTTTGCGCAGCGTGACAGCATAAAAGGCCCAGTTTTGGCCTGATCCGGTCCAACTCGTAAAAAGATCATTTGTCCCCTTTCTTCTTTGGGAAATACCCGGTTTTTGGCCCAATTTAACCCCCATTTGGGCTAGGTAAACCCAAGTGAGCCCAAATCTTCATTCTTGGTCCAAATGTTTGCTTCAAGTCCAAGCCCGCTAAAAGATCCGAGTTTCCGAAAATTTCACGCCTCAAAATATAATCCCGCTCCGTCTGCAATAATCTCTCGTTTGGTTCATCCCGCTCCCGCTAGTCTTCATTAATATCTACATTTAAACACAAAAGACTACAAAGTATCCCCGAATGATATAAAAATAAAAAAAGGAAAATATGCATGTGATTTATACTAAAAAATGAAATAAAATGTGCTAAATAAATTATAAAAAGAAGAAATAAAAACGAAGTGTCATTTGACCACAAGGGTTGACTAGCCCACCTAAGTCTTTAGTCAAAGGGTCAAACTCAACTAAAAGCCACAACAGAGCCTTTAGTGGCGCTACCAAGCTTCTGTAGCGTCGCTAAAGCAATATCCACTTACGGGTCGTCGACAGAGTTAGTGTCGCTACCTAGGGGTGTTAGCGGCGCTAACTCTATAATGTCCAAATCCCTATTAAGCTCTTAACCAATTCACCCATTGGTTAAGGCTTCTTCCCAAACCCTTACTGGGACCAAAAACCACCCTAAAATCACCTCCAAATGGACATGCATGACCATGCATGTCCTTAGCCCCAAAACCCTAGTTTCAACCCAAAAGCAAACCCTAAACTCCTAACAAGGTCTGGACAGGGGCTACAATTAGCTGAATCTTGATCCAAGGATACAGAGGAGTGTCCAAGGTCGGACCTTTGGGGGCTTGGAGTCCTTCCATCCCCCATTTTCCATCACAACATGATCTTTCTAACATCATAGCCATAACACAACACCAATCAACGAATAAATTCAGAAAATCAGAGGGTAAGAACCCTTACCTAGCCTTTGAAGATGCAGAAGAATACACACCCACGAAATGCAAGCGTTCAAACACACCAAAACCTCCTCCTCTCACCTTCTAACCTTCAAAAATCACCAAGGATTCAAAATGGGAGAGCTTCTGCCGTCTCCAGCCTCATGGATTCGCCAAAATGCGAACCCTAGGGGCTGGGGTTCTTTATATAGGGCCCCAAAACCTGAATTAGGGTTTTTCACTTTTGCGGCGGTTAGCGTCGCTAATCATAGTAGTTAGCGGCGTTATCGCCAGCTTCCCTGCGACCCACTAATCATGGCACTTAGCGCCACTACCCACCTGTGGTAGCGTGGCTAACTACTCTTTATTAGAAAACTCATTAAAAGAAAATAAGGAATACTTGGGAACGGGTCTTACAAATATGTATATATTTAATGGACCAAACGGTCAATTTTTAGAAAATAATCGCATGAAGAGTCATGGCCTGCCTCACATCCTCATCACATCACACCATCATCAAACAAGTCGTGACCTTACGCGTGGTAAAGACACCGTTTAATCTTAACTACAATGAAGATACCAAAAACATGTCATTATCACATCAATGTCATAACACCACCCTGATACGGTGTGTGATGGCTTACAACCCATCCAATTTAATTTTTATGCTTGTATTATTTCTTGTGGTATGCAATATGATTATTAGTGAGGTGTCTACTTTCTCATTATGATTTACTCTATAGTCTATAATGCAGTGCTCACATTCTCATTTTTTATCAATGTCATAACACCACCCTGGTACATTGTGTGATGGCTTACAACCCATCCAATGTAATTTTTATGCTTGTATTATTTCTTGTGGGGAATTGCCAAAAATACACCCTCTTTTTACTTGAAATACACCCTATTCAAAGTCATTATGATTTACTCTATAGTCTATAATGTAGTGTTGTGGTATGCAATATGATTATTAGTGAGGTGTCTACTTTCTCATTATGATTTACTCTATAGTCTATAATGTAGTGCTCACATTCTCATTTTTTGATAACCTTAGAGGTGAACACCTTGTATGTTTATTTTGGTATGTGAATATGATACGATTTTGCTGTTGTACCTCTAGGGTAAATTAAATTATACAATCGAAATGATTTTTATTTATAAAAATTGCAAAAAAAACAAAACTCTTACAATAAGCGTGACGAGATCCCAAAACTTCCATACTCAATGAAACCGGGTAACCTTAAACTAAAGAGGAACGCGAAATACATGATTCGTAGCAGGTCATTCTTTCTTCATTCCTGATCTTTGCTCACTTCACAAATATCACTCTCATCTCATCTGATCCAACAAGAGGCCGTCTTACCTCCATCCTCGTGAATGTGATTTCGCATCCTTCATCCCCGTGTTTCTATTTGGATAGGGTAACAAAATCCCAGCTTTTTCCCTATACTTATCGCTGTCAATTTCATCTCTACACATCTGTATATGTATCATGTATGTACGTGTAAACAGTTACAAGGGAAATTCGAGAAGCTTTGGAATTGGGCGTTCAGATATCGATTAATTTTTTTGTGGCTGTGTTTTGTGTCGATTGTTACCAAGAGAAATTTTGAAATTTCTTGTGGGTTTGAAGAGATTTAAATCTATTTGGTGGGGTATCTGAAAGCAATTTGAGGAATAACTATGTGCTTTATTTCAATATTCGTAAGTTCGAGTGGGCGATGGTGAGAGTGACTTGTTTGCCTTTGTGGACTGTATCCATTGATAAACTATTCAAGATTTTCTTTACCCCTCGTCCTTGATTTCATATTGCTTTCGCTCTTGTGGGACTTATTCAATACTAGTGGCTGCCTGCTGCTTACATTTTGCATCGTCAGCCATTGACTCTATATTTATCTCTTTCTCTCTCACGCACCACACACAATCACACGCTAAAACATATTAAATTAGTGGAATTTGATATAGTCTTAACCTAGGAATTGAACAGAGACCAGTAATTCTTGTCTGGACTTTGGATCCTTCGTTTCTGGTGCGTATCTTCCCTCTCCACCCCCAAATCTTCCTCAATAATTCAGATTGTTTATCTTTTTTCATCTGTGTTAATTTCTTGTTTGTATTCTTTGTGATTGAATTACAAAATTTTAACTTCAACCCCGGAAAGAAATTGCTGAAATGCGTGTGTCACTATGTTGCACGCCACCTGCTTGTATAAATGCTTCTTGATCTGTCACTTCTTTATAAACTTAAACTCAATTACCAATCCCAAGGGTTCGTTTACTAATAAAAAGTTCTCTTTTTATGCTTTTTTTTTTCTAGGGTTCTTCTGCAAATTGTGTTTGATGTTTACGGGTTCTTGTAAATATGGAAAAAGATTCATATGAAGCCATGAAGAAGAAAGACAACGAAGCCCCTTATCATGTCAATCATGGCCTTCAGATTATAAAGCACCCCTCTTACCAATCTTATGGTAAACAATTATTATCTTGGTTTGATATCCGTGTGTTCTATGTTAGAATAAGCAATTTCATGGTTGACGGATATACCCCTGAATATCTCACCCTCAACCATATACCTTTAGACCCTGATACTGTCCTTGAAGTAAATGGTAGAAGATGTACCCTCCAATCAGAGGGCAGTTCTTGTCGCCTAAAAAAGAACCGAGTAGACAAGAAATTTGAAGAAGCTACTTTTGTGAGTACAGATAGTATAAGGTTGTCTGGTGGTGTGAAATTTGAGGTTTTTGATGGCAAAGATGTAATTCTTTCTGGGAATTTGGAGTTATGTAATGAATCAAAAGATAATGATAATGGGAAATGGAGTATGAGTTGTGAATCGATGATTTGTGGTAGTAATGGGTTTGTGAAGGGTTGTGATTCATTGCCACCAATGATTGAAGTTTATGTTGCGGGATCTTTTTCGGGGACACCGATTATTTTGACAAAAACCTTGCAGATTAGTCTCAAGAAGAGGCAAAATAGAAAAGGAATGTTGGATTCCATTCCGGAGTATGAGAGCACGGAATCTCGTAAAGACGTTGTACGTGAACGTGAACGTGATCTTCAGGTACTCATTGAAGGTCTAGAGTTGTTTTGGAGTTTAATTTACAATACACTTTAATAAAATAAAATTTAGAGATATTAAAGATTTAAAGTTAGTCTTGCACTATTTAAAATCTATTTTTGTTGTGTGAATACTGCGAAAAGAGTGTATATAGCAACATGAATGACTTGCTGTCAACTAGAGGCGACTGTTGTTTCTAGCATGCTAATTTGACCTAGAAACAATGGTTTGCCTGTAGTTGACAGTACATTGTTTTTAATGCTATTTCGAAAAAACATTTTTTAAATAGTGCAATATACTTTCTTCTTTGAACTTCTTGAGATCTATAAATAGTAAATTGAAAAAGATTTAGCTTTTAAGATCTTGAAAGCGATACCTTAATATTTGTCACAGTCTTGTCCCACATTTTTAAGTGGGAGAAAAAGTTGCAATTTTTACAATTCACCTTTTAGGTGAGACAAAAAAGTTGCAACTTTTCCAATTGACATCATCAGTCCAGTCCTGTCCCACCTTTTTTTTTAGTGGGACAAAAAGGTGATAATTTTTCATTATTCAACCCTATTAAGTGGGACAAAAAGCTGTAATTTGTCCCATCTTTTTAAGTGGGACAAAAAAGCTGCAATTTATCCAACCTTTTTATGTCGGACAAAAAGTTGCAATTTGTCCCACTGTCAGTCAGTCCCAGCCCGAGTCCAATACAAGTCAAACGTTATACAACATGTTATGTCCTGTCTTATCCTGTGTAACAAACGGAATCTTAATGTTATATTCCCATTGGTATACAGGTTGCTAGATATGATTATTACAAGCCTGGAAATGAGGAGAATTATGACATGAACCCGTACTGGAGCGGAACGGAATACATCGAAGGTGAAGACGGAGCACTCTCGTGGTTCAATGCCGGTGTGCGGGTTGGAGTTGGAATTGGGCTTGGCGTTTGTCTTGGGGTCGGAATTGGAGTTGGTCTACTTGTTCGAACGTATCATTCCACCACCCGAAACTTTAGAAGGCGGCTTTAGTAATTCCCCTCTTATTCCTTGTTTTTTTGGTTGTTTCTTTTGAAATTTTGGTTATATTTTATAAAGGGTGTAGAAAACAACTTATTTTGGCATAAGTTTTTAACACCAAATCAAGAACCCCGATGTGATGTTAACCCGACCATTTGGAATAAGGGTTTAGGGTTTAAGTCTTAGGGTTTAAGTATGTCCATATTAACTTTGTATTTTCATAATTAAGGAACTTTATAAAGATAGGGATTTGTAGAAATTAGGTATTATGCTTGGCTTGATGAAGAAGTAAAGATTCTATACTTAAATTGGGCATCTTTGGTAGAGATGGCCAACCATTTCATTAGTTATTAGTAACTTTCTTTTACTAAAATTGTATGGATTCTATAATGGTGATAAATCAATAACGTTTTTTTTGTTTGTTCCTGAAAGTTTTAACAATAAGTTTGCAACTTTTGACACAATAGATTGGCTATGTACATTAAGAGGGTGTTTGGATATGTACTTATACTTATTGTTGCGATTTATGTTGCAAAACTTAGTTTCGAGTGTCTATGTAGATTGATTGTGATTATGGTTTTTCGAATATTTAGGGTCAAAGTAATAAGATCTGTATTACCAGATAAGTGATTATTTAGGTAAATGTTGAATCCCCTGACTTTTCTTGTTTTTAAATTCCGGTTAATAATATAAATAATTACCAACTCTATTACTTATGTAATGTGTAAAAAAAAATTTAATGGTATTTTTTGGACAAATTTGAAAAAGTGTTACCCTCTTCAAGTCATTTTCCCTTTAATTTTTAAGAAACCGTTCATTTGACTATTTGATTCCGACTCTTGAAGTAATAATAGTCACTTTTAAAACGCATATGCAAACCAAGTACAAAGTTCCAATAGGAAGAATAGAATTTTCAAAACTTAACCAATAGATATGGAATTCATGATTCCCAAGCAAAATTCAGGAAGAACATAACAAAATGATCATGTCACTTTGTGTGCTATAAACATTCTACAACAATTGTTAGCTTTTTGTTACTTAAGCATTCCCATTTGTTACCACAGCAAGGGCCTTTTGGTCCAAACCCCAAAATTTAGCGGTTTTAACATCATCTTGTATCATTAACCTTGAGAACTCTTCATGGTCATATTTCATATTTGCCTTTCCACCAAAATCAGTTGGAAGATTATCAACATCAAAACAAGATTGCATGAGCTCCACACTTTCTTTATTCTTTAAGTACACAAATTTCACCTTGTGGGATGTTTTTGGATCCAAGAAGTACTTAACAACCTACAACACATCAAAACTACAACGTTGTAATATACTTGGACGACATTGTTACAATCAGGTAGAATTTTCAAAGTACAATGTTATAACAGTCTGGAAAAGTCAAAAGCTATAATAAACAAATCAATGGAAATACGTTGCTATTTATGGAAACAATACGAACCTTCCAAAATGCTTCAAAAAGTCGTGGGGGACTATAGAGAAAAGCCACAGCTAGCCTTTGAGGGTAGTGATTTTGTAGTATGCTGATGGTTTCGCGTGCAGTTTTAACTGAGACATTGGTCCTAAGAGACCATCCGGTGAAATCTATGAGCCATACCATTTCTTCTTGGCCTTCCGGAAGGTTTAGGATGGCATTTTCGATCAAGTACACTAGATGTCGGATTTGGTTGTCCATGTTAGTTGTGTTCTGTCATGATTTAGGTCATTGTGTTAAAAAAATGTTATATAGAAATGATAAAGAAAGTTTGTTAATATTTCTTGTAGTTAGACGTTTTAGAAATCACCTGTCGTCCTGGTCTCATTATGAGAACGGTTCTTCCAAAACGATCGTGGAAATTTGCTCTGAATACTTTCCCCGTTTCTCCTTCGTGAGCAATCTCAGTCTGAAAAGTTTATGTAAGCACAAGTTCATTATGGTTGTGTTTGTCATACCGTAAAAGACTAGACAAGCTTTCAAGGGACATTTTTATGAGAGGATGAGAAGGATATTCGCGTCTTTTTGTACTGACGACGAGTCAATGCCCCACAAAAAATTGCATTTTTGTCCCATTGAGATTTGTTCAGATGCACGTCAAATGCAGTACAAGACAGTCACGTCAGGGATGATTCTGTCAAGGGTTCGAGTCTCATCCGGTGCATTGTGGAAATTTAAATTCCAATATGTATTGGGTTCTTTATGCACCATCAACCAGACCCACTATGTGGGTCAGCTCAGGGGTTACTGAAAGAATAGTCTTTTTTACTGATGTTTGTAGAGATGGATTTATTTATACTTATTTTGAGTCAAAATTCAACGATGAGTGGAACAATGAGCACTAACCCAACGGATTTCTTCTGGCTTGTAGGTTGATCTCCATGCAAGCGTCTCTTCCAACATTTTTTTTGCTTTCTCTACGTTCCAATTTCGTGCTTCAAGATATCTTTTAAAGCATGCATCCGTACAGTATATTGAGCTACACCCATTAAGGGGATCAATCGCGGCCTTAAGTTCATTGATCTGCATTTATAGATTCAACATGATGAGCTCCTATAAGATGATCATCACTTTGGAACACAGTACGGTTAAAATTTAGCCATCATATCCAACATTTCCTCAAGATTTGAGATTGAAAGAAGTCCGATTCATTGATGTATGCAACAAATTTGAAGAAATCAACAGTGGTGTAATTTCAAGAATTTATTTCATTTGACGGTAAATTTAAAATTTATGTTATAGAGCTTGTAGTTACCTTAGACTCGGGATGCAACTCATTATGCTCCTGTTCTTGTTGTTGTCTTTGAGACCCACGACGCCTAAACATGGACATGGTGATGAATAATGATGATACAGATAGCCAACTGAATTAACCTACAATAAACATAATAATAAAGATCAAATATGCGTACAAGTTTTTAAAAAATAATGCGAATTGACTACAAAGAATGATGTAGTTTCGTCATACTTTGAAAAGAGAGAGAACCACTGAGGTTTTAGTGCAACAAAGGAAAAGGGTAAATACCTAACAAACAAACGAGAGAAACAAGTGTAATTGGTAGATAAGATTTGGTAAAGAAAATGAAAAGGGAACATGATCAACTACTACGTTTAACATAATAAATAAACCCATGTATGGTCATGTGGTTAGGAATGTGGTAGGAAAGTGGGAACGTAAACCGAAGTTGACCAAGACCATGTAAATAACGTTGAAAATTTTGCTCCATAGGATACTCTTATGGTCAAGTAAACCAGATAGAAAAATTTGCAAATCGCGTTATTTTTCAATATGACAAGATATATGGTCTTTCTACAACGACTCCAAATTTACAAGAATTTATATTTTTCTGTAAATTATTATTATTATTATTTTTTGTAACGACCTCATTCAGTCTCATCTCAAATGATCACGTGAAATGTAAATTATATAAGATCGAACCCTCTATATGGCTAACATAATAATCAAATGCCTAAAAGAAGCCGGCCCATATTAGGATTTTAGGATTTGAATTTTCACACGTTGCAATTTTTACATAAAAAAACCATTAGTCTTTCACAAAATAATAAAACGGGGCCTCTAACACCATACCTTATTAGTTAGTAATCTTCTAGATCACCCATAGTTCTTGAGAGCTTTAATTTGGTTTCATACGTATAGAAGTTTGTTCGGTTCATAGCCACCTATAGGTGAATATATGCATACCCATAAATTTATATGTAAAGTCAAATTAAAAAAGATGAGAAGTTGTTATTGTAGCGTATTTAGTGAAAATTTTGTTGTGATAACGAAAGAATGATACCAAAAAATCAATAAAACAGAAGTGGACCCATTATTTGAAACTTTCTCGGGCCGTCGGGCTTGAATTAATTTCATACAATTATATTACTAATAAAGTTACTCAAATTTTGGCTGTTGATGTCACCCAAAATTTAATGATGAATTGAAATGGAAATAGAAATGGAAATGGAAGGCTAAAAACAGTAATCTCGAGCTACTTCCAATAACAAACGGCCCCTACACAATGGTATCAATTGGATCATCTCCTTCTCATCTGTTTTCTTAAACTAATCTTTCATGGATTCTATATTAAACAAATCATAATCAAATCCTAAAAACAACAGATCCATAACAAGTATAATAGCAAGAGTTTAGAAGGGATAAAGAAACATGGTTTAATGGTTGCATAAACTGATAAACACACAAAGTGTTGAAACGGAATTTGCTGTTAATTGATTGTACCTTGATCGTGGAAGTGAACTGCAAAATTCTCTGATAAAATCAAGCAGAAGTGGAGATTGTAGGAGAGATGTGATCTCTATGCTAATATTTTAGAGGGCGGCTACAATGGAGGGAGAGTAGGAGAGAGTGTGTTTTGTTCTCATATATATAAATGAAGCGTTGAAATATATGTCTATATATATACAAACTTATATTTGTTTATAAGCATAGTTGTCTTTTATCAACTAATTACAGTGATAAATGTGTTAAAATCTATATTTGTATATAGATTTGTTTATAAGCATAGTTGTATATTATCAAATAATTACAGTGTTGCATTAATGAACATATGATCTGATGTATGCATGGTTTGCTTGCCATAAAAAAAAAAAAAGCTTAGGTAGCTAGTGTGTGGTAGACCGGTAGGCATTAATCAAATAGCAAATAGAATGAAGTATTATAATGTAATTAAAAATTAGTGTTTGTTTATCATAAAGGATTGTGATGAAGTATTCATAGACTATCTTCAACTCAAATTTAATTTTTAGACCAAAATAGTGTAGAAAATAGTGCAAACAAAATTTATCCCCAATATTCCAACACCATTTTTATATCAAAAAGTATATTCTTGGCATATATTTATTTAAAGTTATATAGAGTTTTATAAATACCTTCAATTTATTAGCTTTTTATTTATATATACCGTTTTTGTTGTAATAACTTTAAGAAATATATTAGGCAAAATGACATTGTAGCCCCACAAACTATTTAGCTTCAGGTTTAAAAGGTCCCTCAAGTGTTTTTCTTGCTTTCTAGGGACGTGAACTTTGGTGTGACCGAGTTATAAGGGACGTTGACTTATTAAAGCCGGTGACAACTGACATGTCATTGCCTACATGGCATTAAAACCAATTGGGGTGTCGACCTTTCTCTGCAACTCCAACTTAACCCTTCATGAATAAGAACAATCAGATTGTTGATAATCGAAATCAAGTGTTGACTTCGGCATCTACCCATCATCGTTCACTTCCCATTTCCCGATTCCACCCCAAAATTGACTTCTTCTATGTCAAAAAATTCACACTAACGGAATTGTATTGATCAACGATTCAACCTGAAAATTACATAGAAGCTCCTAACTAGCTCTAGCCTATTCGAAATCCTAGGATCAACATGAAAATTACATAGAAGCTCCTAACACAGGTGACGATCACAACAGACGAAGCCATCATATCTATCATCAATACAATTTCATCAGCGCTACTTTATCAATATCTTTAAAACCTGCTTCAATAGAGGCCATACGGTACCAATCAGTAGTATCATAATCAACAACTAAAGAACATTGATACATTGTTGGAAGAAAATCAGTAGATCTGGGAAATTACGAGATCCAGTAACCTTCTCATAGTATCTCTCTTCTGCCATGAAGATCAAGCTGATCCCCTTCATTACAATCATCACCCTCACCGTCAAAAAGTTCATTGAGTGTTCATCATCTGTTCGTCTTCATTATCTTTCCAGAAATTTACACTTATCATCGAATAGTATCAGCAATCCACACATATCGAATTCACACTCCATTTTCATTGTGTATGAAACAATTTGAACGAATAACAGATTCTGATATCATATATGTGAACGAATATGTGATATGAATAAGAAATTGGATCTGGAAAACGAATAACAAGTGGATAGGACGGAATAACATATTTCAATTTCAAGTTAGAGATCTGGATATTGATGTTAGCAGAAAAAATTTAGCTGCAAGCGTCACCTCCAGATTATATCGACTTGGCGACAAGAAGCTTTGTGAGGCATTAGGGCTATAACGAGAAGGAGGTGAGCGAGTGATATTGGGCTGCAAATTGAAGGCCATGGACCCAAAGGAGGAATTCGCCGGTGATAAAAGAGTATACGGATTTTGCATCCATTTTATTCCACTAAAACTATCAACGTGGCAAAGTTACCGGCTATATTTGAGGGATTGAATACAAAAGTAATTTTGTACTTCATACCCTTAGAAAGCAAGAAAAATAAGTGATGGACCTTTTAAACTTAAAGCTAATAGTTTGTGGAGATACAGTGTCATTTGTCAATATATTATTACCAAACTATAACGAAAAATATATGTATATTATTAATTAAAATTACTTGCTATTTTAAAGCAACACTTGTTTAACAAAAAAATTATATTTATAACACATTTTTATAGAAATTCGAAACAATTTTTATATTTATCATTCATTATATAATTTTAACATAAAAATAATATTATAATAATTAATTATTGAAGTGAAAAACATAAAACTTATGGGACCAAAATTAACACATGAAATTTTGACACCATTTTGATATCAATAATAGTATAACATCAAATTGATGTTACAATATATCTTTGCACTAAAATGGTACAAGAAATGGAGTGAAGTTTGAATATACATCATTTTGGTGTAAAAAATGAGATTTTGAGTGAGGTTAGGGATACCCTTAAAGAATAGAATTATTGATAAAATTGACAATAAAAGTGCTCATTGGTCATTGAATATCAATTTGTGTTAATTTAAACCTTAAAGTCTCAAAATTCTCACAATCTAGCCATTAGCACGGGGTATGGCAATTGCTAGCCTACATAACATGTCACATAGGAAAACTTTTAACTACCTTCATCCATGTGTCATTGACATGGAAACTACATGGATTTTTTAAATTTTAATTTAAATTATTTATTTATTATTAATGTTATTATTTGAAAATAAATGGAAAAGTATTCATGAGATTATACAATTTGTAATCAGCAACACCAAAGTAGAATTTAATGATGTTGCAATCCAATGTAAAGCTTCTCGGAGTCTCGAAACTTGCAATAGTCACAAACATGTTATGTAATAATCAAGCTCTGGACAAGGTTTAGGGTTTGGGGGAACATGGGTCAAACATGGGTAATAATGGAAGGGGGATCTGTTAAAGGGGTTGGAATATGGATGGGTGGTAGAAGAGGTGCATCTGTCTCATCACTCCTACCTCCCTCTGATCGACCTTCTTCAACGGTGCCTCCCTATGAACGACAGTGTTCAGCGAACTCCTCCTACCTCCATGAAACTCAGAGCGCATCCCTTTTCTCTCGTCCTCTCTTATTAGAAAATAGTTGATACCCTCTGCTACCGGATCGGCCGCCTTTCAAGTCTTCTCCTCCTCCCCTATCAGAAGCATCAATTTTAATTCGGATTCAAGGTTCGTCTAGACTTTTGTTTTTAGTATTAAAATTGTTTTTTTATGTATCTATCTCATGTTTTTTCTTGGAAAATCATGTGCAACTTAAGGTGTATGGCGGGAGGACGAAAACTTGTTAAATAAGACAATAGGTTAAGGTTGTTAGATAATACTACAAGCTTCGACCTTCTTAATAGTAATAATAATAATTTGGGTGGGCTTTTTATTTGGGTGGTAGTAATGTTTGAAATTCAACAAATTGGGGGTGTTTGAGAGGTCCATGGCGGTGATGGAAATTAGATATGGGATGAATGAAGAATACAAATGCGGACCTGGGTTTCTATTTCACTAATAAAAAAACTAATTTTCTAAACAAATTAAATAAGAATAATATTACAATTTAAGGCCGAAGAACAATTATAATGTTTAAGAACATATCTAATTTGAATGATTTAAATTTAATAATAATAATAATTTTAAAAAATTAATCCATATGCAGACCATATGCACCACATAGATGAAGATGAGTTAGAATTTACCTACGTGATATGTCATGTAGCTAGCAACCTATCAACCCATCATAACATGTCTTAATGGCTAGATTGTGACAATTTTGAGACTTTAATATTTAAATTAGCACAATTTGATAATCAGTAACCAAATGGTGACAAAATTGACACTTTCATGGCTAATTTTATCAATAATCCTAAGGAATATGATTCATTCACTGTGGTTCATTTTCATTTCAAGGAAGGAAAGTTGTATTTTGTTTCTTCATAAATGAATGATATGATATAATTATAAATTACTTTTACTCATATAATCATTAATAATTATCATCTTTTATGAAGTTCCAGGACTTTGAATTATTATTAAATATTTCCCAAATATCACTATACTTTTCTATTTTAGTATTTCTTGGTCTTTAATTTTTTAAACAATATTTCAGATAATAGGTTGTTCTTTTTTTTGAATATGTGAAATAAATTAAACCTATATTTTAAACGAAAAAATATGCTTGTATATGATTGGACCATTTTGGTTTAAAGTAAATTGTTATAATTTCTTTCCAATTAATATCTATTTACCGAATAATGACCCTACTTTGATTGATTTATGAAATATAATTGCATATTACGAAATTTGGAAGATATAGACGAAAAAGAGACGTTAAGCGGGAGAAAATACGGCTCGACATCCTTAGAAACGTCCTACAACACCTCTAAGACATTTAGGTCAAACTCAGTCAACGCAGGGGTCAAAGTCAACAAGAAACGAGTAAAACTCATCAAGTAGCTCACCGACATGCTAAAAGGCTCCTAGTACACCCAACATGGTAGGGTGTTTCAGTTTTGGAAGTTTCATCAAGAAAAGCATCATACAACACTCAATATGCTAGGAGGCATCCCAGTAAGCTAGTCTAGTACACATGCATTTCAGGGGGAATCCGAGTACGCCTATAGTCCGCATGCACCATAGTTTTCCCTACTTGCCATATTTAAGAAGTCTTATAAGATGGGATGTTTACCTCATCTTTTTTCATCAATACTTGGGTGTTTTGCCCTAGTTTTTATAGCCTCCAAGGGTTCCAAAATATTCCCAAATATTTACAATCCATCCCCCTTTAAGATCAAGCCTCTTTGTATAAAAGATTGAAAAATTACTCAAGGATAAAGTCATCATTGGTAGCATGTTCATCATCAGCACCATGCCTTCATCTTCATTAATCGTGAGCAACTAACTTTGTAATACCATGAATTGGATCGGTAAGTAATTTACATTAACTTTTGATATTAATGTGATATAGCGTTTGTTACTAAGTGTTATTTAAGTACTTGTGAGTGTAGGTTGTAGACCTGTTTGGAATTTGTGGAAATTTTGGAAAAAGGCAGAAATTAGGTAAAATGAACCTCTTGTCCAGAAGTTAGTGTCGCGAGGATTGTAGATAGTGATGCTATCATTAAGTAGGACGCCTTAATTGAAATAAATCAGGAAGTAGGATGTTAAGAACTTACCAACGTTAAACGCTAAGGATGGCATCACGAGTTGTTAATAGTGGTGCGATAGTACAAGGATAATGACGCAACTTTTGTGGACAAATTAAGTTATTTAAGTAACTTAAGTTAATCATTTTAGATAAAAATTATGTCAAACTCAATCTAAGGCGAAATGGAAAGGGATTCTTGAACTCAGACTATGGAATGAAGAAGGGAAGGGTGTAAAGAGCTTGCGTGTGATTGGTAGGTGATTGTGAACTTCAAAATCAAGGTAAGGTTCCTTTCCTTTTTGAAATTCATGGAGTTTGAACCCTAGGTGGATGAATTTGGGAATTAGATGAATGAAATGAATAATAGAAGTAATAAATCATGCCTTGAGAGAATCCCAGCTAAAAAATACAATTAGGACCATGTGTGGAAGTCTGAATTGGGACAGACTGAGGGTTTTCTAAATGAAGATCATAGTGTTGTGAGGATTTCCTTATCGTGTCGCTATGTTGCGGCTAGTCGCAATACTCAGTCACAATTACACTGATAGCAACACTATGGTCCATATGGTAGCGTCGCTATGAAGTGAACAGAAGGTAAAATGGGCCTGTTAAGGAGTGTAAAGTGACTTAAGTGATTGGGAAGCTATTTACAACACTTGTTGGAGTTATATAATGAGTTGATATGGTGAATAATGGCTGAATATAATTGGAAATGAATGTTGGTCAAAGAGAACAAGCATAAAAGATCGACTTGGGGTTTCTTGCATTCACCCATTTCGTCATACGAGACGTAAAGTGAGTAACTACTTTCTTATATTTAAGTATAGAATGCATAGGAAATAAAGGGAGTAGTATGTTAGCCTATGTGGCGTATGTTAGCCTATGTGGCGCACATTAGCCTATGTGGCATATATTAGCCTAAGCGGTGTATTGTTGATTGGTTTGGTGAATGAAACGGTTAAGGAAAAAGTAAATGCCAAGTAAATGTAAAGTTTAGATTATTATATAGTGTATAACTTTGTTGTGCGTTGCAGGGCTACTCACTAAGCTTTCAAAGCTCACCTTTAGTGTATGTGTATGTGTAATTGTTTTCCACGTACTAGTAAATAAGGTAAGGTTAAGGAGAAGGTATATCCTTTGACTTTTGGAAATGTTAATGAAGATCATAATAGTCTGGCTCTGGATGTACTTTTGTTTATGTTTTGTACATCCTTTTTGATACTATTGTAAACAGGGTTATGTATACTATACACCAACATTATGACATCTTTTGGTAATTATGATATATGCATATCTTTAAAAATGATGAAGTTTCTAAGTATACTTTATATGATTACCGCGCGGCACAAGTTGGTATCAGAGTCATGGTTTAAGGGAACTAGGTGTCTTAGAGTAGATTCCTAGACTTGAACTAGGCGAGTTAGAGAATTAGTTAAATATATATATATATATATATATATATATATATATATATATATATATATATATATATATATATATATATATATATATATATATATATATATATATATATATATATATATATAAGCATATTACATGCATTTAATATGTGATTATTAAAACTAATATCTTCCCTTTGAATTTAAAGATGGTGAATACAAGAAGTTTAAGGGGACGGGTGAGGAAGGAAGGAGTGGTGCCTCACATGGTAGACGGGCAGGCTCCCAGGGGAACCGTAGTCTGTACTTATAAGGCCTTCTGGGATTAAACCATGTGACTTCTCTGGTACTAACAACCCAGTTGAGGCTATGACTTGGTTGAATCGTACAGAGAAGGTATTTCGCATTTGTTAATGTGTGGAAGCTGACCATGTGGCATTTGCCATCCATGTGACTTCTCTTGGGCCGGAGTTGTCATGTATGTTAACATGGGAATAGTTTAAGGTTAAATTTAAAGAAGAATATTGCTCTCGGGTTGCAGTCAGACAACTAGAAGAAGATTTCATCTATTTTGTGCAGGGTGACAAGACTATCCGGCAATAGACTGCAAAGTTCATTGACAAGGCACGTTTTGCGGGCCATCATGTGGATACCGAATAAAGAAATATCGACTGCTATGTTTGGGAGTGAAAAGCTGATGTTCGAGAAATTGTGAGAACCAAATACCACTCCACCTTCAGACAAGTGGTGGAAGCTGCTATTGATAAGGAAGCTAAATTAAAACGTCAAGAGTCAGAAAAAGTTTCCGAAAGAAGTTCCTATGCTCCAAAAAGAAAATGGGAGGATAATCACCAAGAACAAAATCCAAAAAAGAAATTCTCAAACTCTCAGTCAATAAATGATAACAAAATAGGTGAAGAAAGGTAGTGCAACAATGTCAAAGGAAGCATTCAAGGGGTTGTTTTTCTCTGTAGACTAATTTCACATGTTATAAATATAGAAAGACGGGGCATTTGGCCCGATATTGTGTTGATAAAGCATCAAAATTGTGTTATTCGTGTGGAAGCAAGGATCATTTGTTGGCCAGTTGTCTAAAGTCTAAGTTATAGGTTTCAAATGGAGAGCCAAAAGTAGATGTTCGAGGGAGAAAGGATGATACGAGTTGTAAAGGTGGTACAGTGCAGGGTCGAGAATTTCATATGACACTTGATGAGACCAGGGTGGAGCCCGATGTTGTTGCACGTACCTTTATCTTGAATTCTACACCAGTACATGTTCTGTATGATTCGGGGGCGACGATTTCCTTTGTGTCCATTTCTTTTTTACCCAAATTGGGAGTCTGGGCCTTCAATTAGTTCCTTTGGAAGGGAGATTGGTCGTCGATGTTGTAGATGGTAGGAGTGTGCTTATTTCAGAGCAGTTGCATGAGTGTCTACTTGAGATTTATGGGAACATTTTTCCTATAGATCTAAAGTCGATCGCCACCAGAGGATTTGATGTGATTGTAGGTATGGATTGCTGGAAGCAAACAAGGCTCAAATTGTTTGTGACAAGAATATTATATTAGTAGAAACTCCATATGGTTCTCATATTACCATATATGGTGAGCAGCGACATGGTCGAATCCCGATAGTTTCCATGACTAAAGCGAGGATTTGAATCAACAAGGGCGGTCTGTTATTTATGGCATATGCAGGAACATCGAAAGTGACAAAGTTGGATGTGAATAGAGTTGAGGTGGTGAAGGAGTATAGTGGCGTTTTCCTTGATGAGCTTCCCGAACTACCACCTGATAGACAGATAGAGTTCATTATTGACTTGGTGTCGGGAGCTACCTCTATTTTCCGTGCCCCTTACTGATTAGCCTCGTTAGAGATGGAAGAACTGAAAAACCAGCTACAATAACTTTTATACCGTGGATTCATTCGACCAAGAACTTCCCCGTGGGGTCCTCCTATCCAGTTCCTGAAGAAAAATGATGGTTTTATGAATACGTGTATTAATTACCGTGAGTTGAACAAAATAACTATTAAAAATCAGTATCCTCTACCCATAATAGATTGTTTGTTTGATCAATTTCAAGGGGCTTCCTATTTTTCCAAAATTGATTTGGGATCCGGATATCATCAGTTGAAGATTCGGGAGTCAGATGTCCTTAAGACGGCCTTTCGTACTCGATACAAATACTATAAGTTTCTGGTGATGCCGTTTGGGCTTAACAACGCCCCTGCAACATTTCTGGATTAGATAAACCGTGTATGTAGTCCCTTCCTTGACCGACTCGTGATCATATTTATCGATGATATCCTTGTGTATTCAAGAAGTTGGGAAAACACTAGGTGCATTTGCGGTAGGTCTTGGAGCTTCGTCTTAAGGAGAAATTATATGACATATTCTCAAAGTGCGAGTTTTCGTTACGTGAGGTTCAGTTCCTCGCGCACATGTGTAACATCCGTGTTTTGGGCCTAGGAGTTTTAGGCTTAAACCGTCAAAAAATAAAACTTATTTTTTAATTAAAGAAAAACAAATGAATAAATAATTATAATATTTTGTTATATTTTTATATTGTGAATAAATGAGCAAAATATAGTTTCAAAATCTTTTTGTAACCAAATGTGAGAAATTTTGCCATAAGGCTTAAAAGTGTTAATTTGGTCAAACTTACCCTAACTAGATTTGACTAGTCATGGAATTGGAAAATTAGAAGATATTATGAAGGAATTTATATGGAGTTTAAATTAGGTCAATTAATTCCTTGAATTAATATTAAGGACCTAAATTGTAAAGAAATTAGTGAAAGAGACCGTTTTTGTTAATTTGGGAATCTAAGGGTTAGTGTTGACCTAGACTATGACTCAAGTGAAATAAATAATAACATTTGGGGCATAAGTATGAATATAGAGACTTCTAATGAGAATTATGGACTTTTGGGTGTTGTATGAAGAAAGATCAAACTATGGGGGATTAATGTTGTAAAGTCATGAAAGAGATAAGGTTTTTGATAGGGGTTCTCCCCATTTCAGCAAAAGCCACGATTCTAGAGAAGAGAGGGAATAGAATGGCGATTTTAATGGATTCTAAGAAGAATAGATGCTTGTTCTTGAAGATTGATCATATACTTGAAGTTCCTAGCCAATCTAAGGTATAAACCCTTCCTTTTCTAGCTTGTAAACCTATTTTTGGGTGGGGTTTTATGTCAAGTCCGAAAATGGTAGTTTGGGGGAGGAAATCCTAGGATCCCAAGTGTTAGTTTACGATTCTAGTTCATGTTTTGATCAACTTCCAATCCATGGATGATTTAGATCCTTATATTTGATTGAATTGGGTGTTATGAACCCTAGAAATTGGGGATTTGATGATTTATTGAGGAATATAGAAATTGGTGGATGATTATGGTGGATTTGGATGAGGGATTCATTTATAATTATTCCCTAAGGATTCCAACCCTTGATGTGTAATCTTAAACCTTGAATCACTAGAAAATAGGAATTGGGTGTTGAAATGGGTTTTATTCATGTATATGATGTAAGGATCTCTTGTTTAATGGATGAATGTGTGTATTGCATCAATTTGGAAGTAATGGTGGAGTAAGGATCATTTCCTAATAATTCCATGGAATGGAAGAAGGAATCTCCACTTGTAATCATCAATTGATGGAATGGAATTGGGTATTCCATGGGTTTAACCTTTTGAACCAATGATTGGAATTGGAGATTCCTTGAGGCTATCTTCTTTAGAGTTACGCGGGAATGATTCCCTTGAGGAATAACCTTGGTTAAGAACTTAATGGGGTACTTAATGGTGTTAAGTGTAATGATTGACTATGAACTTCGTTCTATTACATCTTGCTAAGAGATAAGAACTTGGATAAGGAATTTCCATTGGGTTGAGTCATGAACACTTTTAATGGAAGTTAAATCATTGCAAAATAGTTCTTAATCATGTATTTTCATGTATATTTAGTCTTGGGTTGAATTAGAACTTAATTTGGGTCAAAAGGGAGTTAAAAGGGCCAAAAACTAAGCTATATCATGCTGAACACAACCTGTGTTATAAAACACGACCCGTTTAAAAGGGTATGTGCTGTCTGATGGGTTTTACACGACCCGTGTAATAAAACACGACCCGTGTAACTGGTCTGTCCAGATTTGTTACTTTTTGGGTTTTGAGCTTTATGGTTTGGGCTTTGGGTCCTTGTTTTAATGCCAATCTTTGGGGATGTTTTAATTAAGATTTTTCTTATATTAAAGAGCTAAGGACTTCATTTTGGAATGATGGATGATAGTTCCTTCTTAGTCCAAGAGAAGTAGTTATAGTGCGACTTTTAGATGAAACGAGTATAACACCTTCTATTCTTGTCTTGTAGGAAGGAGGTATATTGTAATGACTTAGAGGTGAGACTAAGGACTTGAGTTACTACTCAACTAAGAGGATTTGGATGGAAGAGTTGGTGTCTAGGAGCGCCTCCAAATGCATCAAACCTTGTGTGAAGTTAGTGTTGACTCGTCAGTTGACCTTGGGTGAGTTTACCGGGAGTACACATCCTTCCCACTACCTTTTGTGTGTGTTATCAATTACTTTTCATGCATGTTATTATGTGCAATGTGTTATATGATTACTACTTGTGCATTGCATGAAAATGAGTTTCTAAAGATGTTTCAAATAAAGACTATGATGATGTTTTGAAAGATGTTTTGAGCATCCTATTTGTGCATTGCATTGCATATAGGATGGGATTGACCATGTGAACCTTATGATGACCTTAATGATGTTTTGCTGAGATAGCCACCTTTATGATGTTATACCCATGTAGAGGGCCTTTTGGGATGGATAGCCACCCTCAATGATGTCTTGGGATTGTTTCCGACAATAGGAAACTGCATGAGGGAGTTGCTAACCCTCATGGGGCTAGTGTGATGGCCACTAGTCCTAGTTTTGCCTATACGGGGATCGAGTGACATGCTTTGTGCGTGTTATTTTTGAACTTAGGTAGGTGCCATTGTGGTGAGTGGGACTTTTATGAGATGGACGTGGGTTTGGGATAATTGCATCAAGCATTGTATTTGCATATCATAACTATCTATTTCGAGTAAATCCTTATGATGTTTTAAATAACTTTTAAAGTGTGTGTCAAACTTTTTGGGGGTTGTCCCGAGTGTGGTGGTTACACTGCCTACTCTGAATGGGTCAACCTCGGGTAAGCTCACTAGGCATTTCAATTGCCTAACTTATTTTGATGTGTACTCAGGTTGAGGAGTTTAGATGACTTTAGAATAGCTGGATGTTTAGAAGGCCACGGATTGTGTGGTTTCATTTAAACTATGTAATGGTAATTGGATTGTAACAACCACGCTTAAGGCTTTTCATAAAAACATCTTTTTATGGTTTATCATCATTATTCAAAAATCATCCTTAAGTGAAAACTTTAATTTCAACATCTTCAAAATAAGTCATTTTTGGGTTCAAACCCCTTTTAAAACACATGGGATTTATTAAGAAATAATTCGGGGTTTAAGTTGCGAAAAAACCATTCAGTACCACTTTATGATAGTTCCTTCTTAGTCCAAGAGAAGTAATTATAGTGCAACTTTTAGATGAAATGAGTATAACACCTTCTATTCTTGTATTGTAGGAAGGAGGTATATTGTAATGACTTAGAGGTAAGACTAAGGACTTGAGTTACTACTCAACTAAGAGGATTTGGATGGAAGAGTTGGTGTTTAGGAACGCCTCCAAATGCATCAAACCTTGTGTGAAGTTAGCGTTGACTCGTTAGTTGACCTTGGGTGAGTTTACCGGGAGTACACATCCTTCTCACTACCTTTTGTGTGTGTTATCAATTACTTTTCATGCATGTTATTATGTGTAATGTGTTATATGATTACTACTTGTGCATTGCATGAAAATGAGTTTCTAAAGATGTTTCAAATAAAGGGTATGATGATGTTTTGAAAGATGTTTTGAGCATCCTATTTGTGATTGCATTACATATAGGATGGGATTAACCGTGTGAACCTTATGATGACCTTAATGATGTTTGGCTGAGATAGCCACCTTTATGATGCATTTTGTGTTGGATTAGGTGTCTAAGCCATGACTAATAATTAGTATTTACCTAATTAATAGTAGCATAGTCCATTTGGGTTGCCCTCATAGTTGGAGGATTGGCAGAAAGTCCGGTAGAGAGAAAGGTTGATTTATTATGTGATTAATAAATCATTAGAAATTAAATAAATAGTTTATTAATATATTTAAGTGATAATATATTAATTAGAAACTATAATAATTAATTAGGAATTTTTCTGGAATTAATTTGGCAGTTAAATTGATTAATTAAGGTGCAGGGACTAAAACTGTAATTATTCAATAGTTGAGTAAGTGACAGTTTTAAGTGAGTGAGTGATTGGCGGATTATATATATTTATATATATAATTTCGATGATATATATATAGATAAAAGGTTTGAATAATTAAGATAATAGATTATCTTAATTCGAATTCAAAAAGGTTTATATATAAGGTTATCTGATCACCACTTGGAGCCTATAAATAGGGAGGCTCCTTAACCCTAAAAGCCACGATTTTTGACTCTCATTCTCTAAAGAATTTTCGGCCAAGAGCTCCTACTAGGGTGTGACTGCATTTGAGGCAAGAGACTTCTGTTGCTTTGCTTCCAAGATTCACTTAAAGGTTGGTTTTCTTGATCTTTCTTTTAGTTAATCTTTTTCTGGCCTTCTAGGAATTGTTATATGTTTAATTAGAAGAAAAACTTAGATCTTTATAGGTTGCATGTGAACTTAGGATTTTTAGTTCATAGTTGCAGAAAACCTTTCAGTGGTATCAGAGCATTTGGTTGTTTTCTTGTTAAATTGCTATAACTGTGTTCCTAGTAATTAGGGTTTATTGTTCCTAAACCCTAATTTGTGCAAATCGACAACTAGGGTTAGGGTTTTGAAAACCCTAGCCACCTCCCCTATGATTTGGCGATTTTTTGTGGATTAGGTTAGAAGGTATTCTATTTTTGGTAACTTTAAATTGTTTAAAAGATAAACCTTAAAACCTTTTATCCTAAAATCGAAATTTAAGGGATTAGGATAGGTTTTAATTAATTTGATTAATTTGATAAAAACCTATCTACATTTGAATTAATTTAATTAATTGGTAATTAAAAGATAATTCAAGGATTTAATTTAATTTAAAATTTAATTGCTTTAAATTGGTGAAAATTAAATAGATAAATCGTAAAATATTTTAAAAGGTTTAAAATATCAAATTTAATTAATTTAATTAATTGGTTAATTAAAAGATAATTAAAATCGATTTTAAGGTTTAATTTAATTTGAAATTTAATAGTTTAAATTGGCAATAAATTAAAAGATAAACCAGAAACAATTTTTAAAAGGTTTAAAAAATTACATCTTATATATATTATAATTAGGAAGTTATTATTATATGTATAAGATTAAAATGGTTAGTCAAATCATTAGTAGGCCTCATTCACGAAGCTGGTCTATAAAGTGGGTATAAGGAGACTGCCTATAAAATGGCGGTCTAATGGGTGAACACTCTCGCCCACCGCTCGCCTGATCAGTGGAGGGTCGTTAGCCAAACAGGTTTGATAGGACCGCCTAATAATCACTAAAAGTATAATGATTCAAAGTACTAGAACACTTAATAAAATCCCAATCTAGTTACTTTAGGAAAAATGTGAATTGGTGCTAACCCATGAAATTGCACATTGCACTTTATGAAACATTGGTGGAGCGTGTGTGGTTTACCGGCACGCCAATTGGGGTTCATAAAGAGATGCAATGGGTTTCCCGGGTGTTGTCATTGTTGATGGAGCGTGTGTGGTTTGCCGGCACATCAATTTGAGATGACAACTGACCCCGAGAGTACCAAGCTAATTTGCATGGTTATTCACACCCGGTTTGTGATCATCGGTATCCCAGTCACAAACAGTGGGGCACATCCGAGATTAAAACATGATATTGAACAGTTCAATAAATCTCAAAGAATCTAGGAATTCCATTTTAATAAGATTATCTTTCCGCGGTGGAATTGGCTGAATCGTCATTCGCCTACCTTATAAAATTTACAATATTGATTACGGCATCCCTCTTCGAGATTGTAAATTGTTATTGTAGGATCCTAGCCTTATAATTAATATTGGGTTATTATAAGGATTATTATTAATATCTAATTAAAACTATCTTCTTTTATAGATGTCTTCTGCTGATCAAACCACCCCCCAATCAAACACCAATGTTACCTCTATCTTGTCATTATGCTCCAAAGTTACGTTGGACGGTACCAACTATAATGACTGGATTCGTAACATCAAGATGGCTCTAAGGTTCGAACATAAAGAGTATGTTCTGGAAACCGAGCTAGTTGAAATTGACCCTGATAATGCTACTCCCGAAGAAATCGCTCAATACTCAAAAACATTCTGATGATGCAACCAAAGTGGCTTGCATCATGATAGCTACAATGAACCCATAGTTGCAAAGAATATATGAAGACTACTGGCCCTATGAAATGCACAAAGAGTTGGCGGAAAAGTTCCGCAAGCAGGAGCGCATAGAGAGGCGCGAGGTAGTCAAAGCTTTCACCAATGCGAAGCCAAAGGATGGAGAGTCTATCTGTAACCACGTGCAGAGGATGCAAGGATACGTGGAAAGGCTTAGGAAGCTTGAGATGCCAGTTCACGAGGATTTAGCTGTAGACATAGTGCTAAATTCTCTGCCTAGTTCATATGACCAGTTCACGCTGGCGTATCATCTGAACAATTCTCAGGCCACGTTGGCCGAACTGCATCGCATGCTCCGCACCGCTGAGGACGGAATGAAGGGTAAGAGTGTACCCGTAGCTAATGAAGTCGTCCTGGCCATTACTGGTGGAAGGGGAAAGAAGAGAAAGGGCCCTCATAAGCAAAATTGGAGGGAAAAAGTCCATGTTGGGTCTTCCAGCAGTGGGACAAAACCCAAGACTTCTGGCATTCCTCACAATGCCAATCCCAAGGAGGCAGAGTGCTTCTATTGCAAAGCTCGGGGACATTAGAAGAGAAGCTGCCCTACATATCTGCAAGATTTGAAGGATGGCAAAGCCAAGCCGTCTTCAGCAGGTATTTACACTATCTTTAAAAACTCACCATCTTCTAGTTCTTGGGTCCTAGATACAGGATGTGGTTTTCACATTTGTTCTGATTTACAGGGCCTAAGGGAAAGCAGGGAGGTGGAGCACGGTAGACTCAACCTGATCATGGGGAATAGGAGATCGTCGCCTGTGACCAAGATCGGGACTTATAGTTTAGTGCTCAGTAGTGGTGTTTGTTTAAAACTTTTAAATTGTTACTCTTCGCCAGAAATGGCAAGGAATATTATTTCATTTCATGGATTGTTTAAACAACGTTTACAGTTTTCGTTTGATAATAGTAATGGTTCTATTTCTGTTTTTCAAAATGGCAATTCTGTATTTACTGCTTTACCTTGTGATGGTGTGTATGAAACTGTGCAATGTGTAGACAATTTAGGTCAAAGTGTAAACTTTATTGATTCTTCTAGTGGTGTAGAAAAGGCGTGCTTGTGGCACTGTCGTCTTGGGCACATTAACAAGAAACGCATCGCCCAACTCCAAAAGGATGGAGTGTTGGAATCATTCGACCTCAAATCAGATGATGTATGCGAATCTTGTCTTTTGGGCAAGATGACAAAATCACCTTTCAAGGGTTCCTTTGAAAGAGGTGAAGGTCTTTTGAACATCATACACACAGATGTGTGTGGTCCCTTCAGATCTACCACAAAAGACGGCACACGGTTCTACGTGACCTTCACTGACAATTTTAGTAGATACGGGTATATCTACTTAATCAAACATAAGTCAGGCACCTTTGAAAAGTTCAAAGAGTTCAAAAATGAAGTTGAGAATCAATTGGGCAGGAAGATAAAGATGCTCAGGTCCGACAGAGGCGGAGAGTATCTTAGTATCGAGTTCCTAGACTATCTGAAGGAATGTGGAATAGTTTCACAGTTATCGCCTCCTCGGACACCACAGTTGAACGGTGTTGCCGAGAGACGTAACCGAACCGTGTTAGACATGGTTCGTTCCATGATGAGTCGAGCTTCACTTCTCATTCACTTCTGGGGGTATGCCTTAGAGACTGCCGCCCACATCCTCAATCTTATCCCTACTAAGAAGGTTGCTAAGACACCTCATGAGATGTGGATGGGGAAAGTTCCCTCGTTAGCACATATCAAAGTTTGGGGTTGTGAGGCTTTCGTTAGACGAGAGACTCAAGATAAACTCGCAAAGAGAAGCGAGAAATGTTTTTTCATTGGATATCCCAAACAGTCCTTTGGATACCTGTTCTACAGACCAAGCGAGGACGTGGTCTTTGTAGCGAGACGGGGATTCTTTCGAGAGAGAGAACTCATATTCAAAGAGGACAGTGGGAGTACCATTGACCTTGAAGAAATTCAAGAGTTACCCGACAATGCAACCTTAGGAGAAACTAGCAACCAACAAGAGGAAGAAGTTCCTGTTGGTCCAACTGACATATCCTTACCTCTTAGACGCTCTAGTAGAGTTAGCATGCCACCCGAGTTTTATGGATTCCATATAACTACGGATGGAGATACGTTTGTCAGTGATAGGACACTGATAAATTTGGATGAACCTGCGAACTACTGGGAAGCGGTGGGGGGCCTTGAGTCTGCCAAGTGGAAAGAGGCAATGGACAGCGAGATCAAGTCCATGTATGACAATCAAGTTTGGAACTTGGTTGACAATGTACCGGGTCGAAAGACAGTCGGGTGCAAATGGATCTTCAAGAAGAAGACCGACATGGACGGAAAGGTACACACTTTTAAAGCAAGACTGGTTGCGAAGGGCTTTACTCAAACCCCTGGGATTGACTATGATGAGACCTTCTCACCAGTGGCTAAGATAAAGTCAATTAGGATTATGTTGGCCATAGCTGCATTTCATGACTATGAAATTTGGCAGATGGACGTCAAAACCGCTTTCCTTAATGGGAAGTTGACTAAGGATGTTTACATGAATCAGCTAGAGGGTTTTGTTGATGCAAAGTATCCTGAAAAAGTGTGTAAGCTTGAGAAATCCATCTATGGATTAAAACAAGCTTCTCGCAGCTGGAATCTTTGTTTCCATGAGAAAGTCAAAGAATTTGGTTTCTCTAGGAGCGAGGATGAGTCTTGCGTATATGTCAAAGCTAGTGGGAGTATAGTCACTTTCCTGGTTCTGTATGTAGATGACATACTGCTCATGGGAAACGACGTCCCGACCTTGCAAGATGTCAAGTCTTAGCTCGGGAAGTGTTTCACCATGAAAGACCTAGGAGAGGCAGCCTATATTCTCGGGATAAGAATATTGAGAGATAGGAAGAAAAGACTAATTGGACTTAGTCAGAGTACATATTTAGACAAGGTACTGAAAAGATTTAGTATGGAAAATTCCAAGAAGGGAGAGCTACCAATGCAAAGTAATGCTAAGCTGAGTAAGACTCAGAGTCCAAGTATAGACGAGGAAATTGCGGACATGAGTCGGGTACCTTACGCTTCGGCTGTGGGGTCGATCATGTACGTCATGACGTGTACTCGTCCCGACGTGGCCTTTGCCTTGAGCATGGTCAGTCGATACCAGGGAAACCCTGGTAGGACACATTGGACAGCGGTCAAAAACATACTCAAATATCTGCGGAAGACGAAGAACTTTGTCTTAGTCCTTGGTGGCAGTGATACCTTGAGAGTTGACGGGTATACTGATGCCAGCTTTCAGACAGATAGAGACAATGGTCGGTCTCAGTCGGGCTGGGTATTCCTATTGAATGGGGGAGCACTGACTTGGAAAAGTTCCAAGCAAGAGACGGTGGCTGATTCAACGTGTGAATCAGAGTACATCGCAGCGAGTGAAGCGGCAAAGGAAGCGGCTTGGCTGAAGAACTTCATCGGTGACCTTGGAGTAGTCCCGAGTATTCAGGAGCCCATGGAACTGTTCTGCGATAATGAAGGAGCGATTGCTTTGACAAAGGAACCAAGAAATAATGGAAAGTCCAGACACATCGACAGAAAGTACCACTACATAAGACATAGGGTAGAAGAAGGTCACCTCATAGTGAAGAGGGTATCATCAGAAGATAATCCTGCAGATCCCTTGACAAAGGCTCTGAGTAGGGTTAAGCACTATCAGCATGCATGGCGCATAGGATTAACAAATGATATTAGTTTTTGTAATTAGATGGGATTTGAAACTTGTAGCAATATAAATGTAATTAACTTTGGTGAATTAATAATATAGTTTTGTTGATGAGTATTTGATACTACCATTTGTTGATTGTTTATTATTGTGTTTCAATTTTGCATGTTTACTTCCTGAGTAATTTAATTATTATTCGAATATCCACAGTCGCTCATACTTTTAGGAAGTAAGTATGAATGAATACTGTCATGAATAGTTTTGTAGATTGTCTAATGAGTTTAGACATTGTAAGAACCTACGAAAACTTAATAAAATAACCGTGTGTAATAGTGAAGTTGCGAAAAGGGTAAATTGGTCTTTTGGCATATTATAGACCATGGTGTAAAATAAATTGTATTTGTGGGTAAGAATGTAAAATATATAAAAACTATGTAATAAAAGTTTGGTTTTGGTGGCAAAATCCAAGAAGTAGAACTTGAGGGGTGTAAAATGGAAATTTGGGAACTATAAATAGAAGAAAAATCTTCATAATTTCCAGAATTCTTGAGAACACTCGGGAGAGAACTTGAAGGCACGGGAAGTTGAAGTCTCTGCAGAAGTGAAGCGAGAGTTGGAGTAATTGGTTGGAAGATTGAAGATTTCATTTGGACTTTGGTGGTTTTAAACCTATAAGGTAAGATTTCTATGACCCAAACCCGTAAATTCAAGTTATGGTGGTTAATCTCCAAACTGAAATTTAATAAGGAGTTGTCACCACGAATTCATATGTTATATCTAGCTTAATTCAACACAAGAAATGGGTTTCTAACGATAAATTGGGGTTGAATCCATGGAATTGGGTTTTGAGCTCAAGAACCCTAGAAATGGGTTTAAGTGATGAAACTGATTTTATATAGTTCTTATGGTATTGTTAAGTCAAACAAGACATAAATGATGCAAGAAATCAGTTTCAAGCTTTGAAAATCCTATAAAATGATTTTTGGTGAAAATGATGATTTTGGAAGAATTTTCAAGTTTATAAAGAAGATTTGATGATTTTGTAGTTTAAAATCAAGTATAAGTTGGTATTTAGGGCCTGGAAATGACCCTAAACCAATTAAGTTAAGTATTAAGAGCTTAATGGGGCGAATAGTGAAACTGTAGTTTGAAAAATCGCCAAATAAGGCAATCTGCTTTGCCTTCGAGTCGCGACCACACCGTTGGTCGAGTCGCGAGGCGGCGCCAGCAGCCTTCGAGTCGCGACCACACCCTTGGTCGAGTCGCGAGGCGGCGCCAGCAGAATCATGCATTGAGTCTCGTGCCAAGTGATTTTCAATTTTGAGTTTTGGTCTAAAACTTGTCCGTTTGAGCCCAAATTTTAAACATAGGTCCCTTATGGTCCAAAACTTTGTAGAAAATTGTCGGAACCGAAATACGACCTCCCGAGGGTACTGTAGTAAAATACGCGTATTTCGGGAAAATTTACAAACTAAAGGAAGTTATTATAATGAGAGTTTTAGTCTAATTATAACCCGTAGTTGCATAGTATGGCACTCTTGTGCTGTAAAGTTAGTTGTTATATATATATGAATTGAATATAAACGTATATCTTGTAAATAATAGGTGGTGGTTGAAATACGGTGAACCAAGCGAAGGAAAAAGGAGTGCAAAAGACTAACTGATTCCTAGGTGACTCGAGGTGAGTATTATGTGGATTTTTTAGTACATAGCAAAATGAGTTTTTATTCAAAAATGTTTTGGAGTCAAATTGGTTTTATGGTTTTAAAAGTATTTTATGAAAAATATGCTTATAACGTGTACAGAAAGAGAATCAGAAATACAGTGAACTAATTGTTGGATTAGGTGTCTAAGCCATGACTTATAATTTGTATTTACCTAATTAATAGAAGCAAAGTCCATTTGGGTTGCCCTCATAGCTGGAGGTTTGGTAGAAAGTTCGGTAGAGAGAAAGGTTGGTTTATTATGGGATTAATAAATCAATAGAAATAAAAGATATGGTTTGTTAATATATTAAAGTGATAATATATTAATTAGAAACTATATTGATTGATTAATAATTAATCAGGAATTAATTGGATTAATTTCTGTGGCATTAATTAGATTAATCAGAAAGTCAAGGATTAAAGTCGTACAAATTCAATAGTTGAATTGCGGCGCGCGGCGCGCCAATGTAAAGGCCGCGACGCGCGTACATATTCGTACGAATTCAATAGTTGAATTGCGGCGCGCGGCGCGCAAATGTAAAGGCCGCGACGCGCGTACGTATAATCCGGAAAATGACTGACGGCTAGGGTTTCTTGTTTCCCTATAAATAGGGAACCCTAGACCTCATTATAAGTGCTCATTCTATTATTCTCTCTGGAATTTTCGTCCACCCTCTGGCTCCCTGGGTGTGATCTCATTTGAGGCAGGACACTTGTGCTGCTTAGCTTCAAGATTAAATCCAAAGGTTAGTTTTTTCTGATTTATTCTTTTAGTTAAATTTTGTTTGGCCTTTAGGAATTAGTTACATGTTCAAAGTAAGAAAACATAGATCTTTTCTAGGTTGCATGTGAAGTTAGGTTATTTAGTTCATGGTTGCGGAAAACCTTTCAGTGTTATCAGAGCGTTTGGTTGTTTTCTTATTGAATTGCTGTAATAGTTTTCCTAAAATTTAGGGTTTATTGTTTATAAATCCTTTGAGCCTGATTTCGGTTTTGGGGTTTAGGGTTTTTGAAACCTTAGCCCCTTCCCCCTCTTTTTCGATTTTCCTAATTAGGGTTTTAGGAGGTTTTCTATTTTTGGTAACTTTAATTGGTTAATTAAATGGATAATCTTAAACCCAATTTGTTTGAATTCGATAATTAGGGGTTTAAGATAGGTTTAAATTGATTTGATTAATTTGAAAAAAAACCTATCTACATTTGAATTAATTTAATTAATTGTTTAATTAAAAGATAATTCAAGGGATTTAATTTAATTTTGATTTAATGGTTAAATTTCGAAAATTAAAGGATAAATCCTAAAATATTTTAAAAGGTTTAAAATATCTAGATTTAATTAATTTAATTAATAGTTTAATTAAAAGATAAATTAAATCAAATTTAAATGTTTAATTTAATTTGAAATTAATAGTTAAATTTCAGGAAATTAAAAGATAAACCAGGAATATTTTAAAAGATTTAAAATACATCTTATATATATTATTAAAAGTTAATACTATATGTATAAGATATATTGGTTAGTCAAATCATTAGTAGGCCTTATTCACGAAGCTGGTCTATAAAGTGGGTATAAGGAGACTGTCTATAAAATGGCGGTCTAATGGGTGTTCACTCTCACCCACCGCTCGCCTGATCAGTGGAGGGTCGTTAGCCGAACAGTTTTGATAGGACCGCTTAATCATTAAATGTATAATGATCAAAGTACTAGAACCCATACAAGAATTCCCAATCTAGTTACTTTAAAAAAAATGTGAATTTGATGCTAACCCATGAAATTGCACATTGCACTTTATGAAACGTTGGTGGAGCGTGTGTGGATTACCGGCACACCAATGGGGGTTCATAAAGAGTGGCAATGGGTTTCTCGGGTGTTATCATTGTTGATGGAGCGTGTGTGGTTAACCGGCACATCAATTTGAGATGATAATGGACCCCGAGAGTACCAAGCTAATTTGCATGGTTATTCACACCCGGTTTGTGATCCTCGGCATCCCAGTCACAAACGGTGAGACATATCCGAGATTAAACATGCCATTGAACAGTTCAATGAATCTCACAGATCTAGGAATTTCATAAGACTGAAATTGATAAAAGTTATCTACCTTAATGACCACTGTGTTGTGACTACGGCATCCCTCTTCACAGCATAGTTGGGGTATTTTGGATCCTAGCCTTGTTAAATAATATATATTGGGTAATTATTTTAAAAGGATTAATTAAACGAATAAATTCAAATTTTATATATGTCTGAAGAAAATGTCATTCTCCTCTTTATCCTCCTTCACCCATTTCTGAGAGCTTCAGAAAGCACCTGTTTAGTATGGTAAGGCTGACTGGCCTGAACTATGTGATATGGTTTTGCAATTAGAGAATAGTTCTTAGTTTTGCTGGCGAACCATATCCGACTGAGTGTCCGTCCCAAACATGGCATCACACAGCAGCTTGTGATGAGCATGACTCCTTGACTATTGAGTCCAAGGAAGTTCGTTGCCTTATGCTATTGATCATTAACCCCGAGTTCCGCAGGAATTTAGAATTCCTGGGGTCTGATAAGTTAGCACAACTAGTTCAGGAAGGGTTCCGTGAACTGGTTGAATAAAGGTAACGAACTAGGATCTTCAAAGAGCTTGAAGTTGCAAGCTAGAAGGAAGTAGCACCAATTTGCATGTTCCCGAGATTGAGGGATACATAGGCGAACAGTATAAAACTGGTTTCCCTTTGTGATCGGGAGTCAAGCATTAGCTCAACTCGCTGATCTGTTCATCCAGATGAACAGAAAGGGTAACCGGATAAGACAATCGTGGAAGTGCATTCAATGTCGACTCTGTATGAGTCGTTCATGGAGAAGCATACTTCCATTAATTCAGCTGCTTCAGGATTGAGTCCAGTATTAAGGTGCATCAAGAAATGATCCAGATCGTCTGGACCGATTGTTCGATGTTTCAAACTGGGAATCCATAAGGTGGGACACAGTCACGGAAAGATTGGAAAAATGCTCCAAAGCCAAACCGTTTGGCAAACTCATAAATATCTTAGAATTCAGAACACCTGATCCTCATTTCCTTGATACAGGATGTGTTTCACACATTTGCTCTGTATGCACAAACTCTGGAGGATGCGGGATGGTGTCGCACAGGAGCATATTCGGATTGGATCTGGAGCTCGTGCGGTTTTTGAGTTAAGATAGATATTTGTTCTTGTTATTAGTTTATAGATACATACGACATGGATTCACATAGTACATTGTTCTGAGGATAATTTTGGTTTAATAAAATATTTTTCTCTTAAAACATGATTGTTTTAATTGTCCTCGAAATGTTGTGTGAATGTGTTGATGACGTAAATGGTAATAACATGAATGTTGATACATCCAATGGGATTGGATTTATGAATCGTGTTCCTTATGATTGTTAAAGTGAACTTTATGAGAATCACTTCAACCAAAGGTCCAGTTGGACAGGACTTTGGAATCATTTGACTTAGAGTCACATGATGAATTGAGTGCTTAATAAAATTAATTGTGGCAAGAAAGGAATCACCCAAAGATCCAATGGATAGGATTTTGGAATCAGTTGACTTGGAGTCAGGTGATGATTGCATGTCTTGAACAATATTAACAAAGTCATAAATTTACATGGAACTGTAAAGGTATTAAGATTTTGAGCAACAGACACATAAGTTACTGTGTATTGCTCGAATCTTCGAACAGAACACGATTAGTTATGCTTCATGATATTTGCCAAATGGTTTGACAAATATGGCTTCGTTTATCGGAATAAGCGATTGATTGGAACCTTGAAGTGTTCAAGGATTTCAAAGGAAGTATAAGATCAACAGAACCTGAATGACTACATAGACTGAGAAAATGTTTCACAATTTATCCTCTTCCAAGAACACTAATGGTAATAATGTGTCTTAGGGAAGATGATGGAGCACTGATCGAAATAGTTTTGATCCTCGGTGTATAAGATACACTGGTTACATTTCCGACTAATATTTCAATGAATTGAATATTCAACCAGTCAGACCGTAGAAGCCATATTCCGACCACATCTTAGACTAAGTGGGTTATGTTGATAGTGTCTGAAATGTAAAGCTGGGATCGTCCCACTAGTACATAGAAAGTCCAGGGTCATGTAGCATTCGTCTGAATCTCATGACAAGCCTAAAACTGATCAGCAATGTCGTTTCATTTGTCACTCCGGTTATCCTTTGAAAGAAGAGTCCTTTTAGAAAGAGCTCAAGTTCTAAGGAAACAGTGGGAGTATGAATAATACTGAATGAGTTCAGGGATTAGCCAAGTGAAAGAACCTTTAGTCACCACTGGGTCTTGACCAGGAATCAGATTCCTGTTAAACCTGACATACCCTCTCTTCGCTTGTCCAATAGTTATTGTCACTGTCATAAGGAGTTATGATTTGGGTGATATACCGAGTAGTGGTAAAACACAAAAGATGGTACGGATAAGTAATCCGACTGCTGGAAGCATTGGTGAGCCCGGTTGCTACCAAATAAGAGAACCTTACCACGAGACACAGTCTATATGACAGTTTGATTGATCTTTACAACTGGTCTAGGAACCAGTGGGAGTAATTGAATCATCAAAAGAAGAAACATATAAATGTACTTACAGAACATCTGGTTGAATGAGTCATCACTTGGAGTCAAGCAACTGATTCTGAGAGAAGCACTCTCAATAGAAGATGTAATCCGAGAGGATTCTGCATGGCATAGTGTGAGTCGTTAGTGGAGCGTGTGTGGTTTACCGGCACACTAATAGAGACTCACATAGAGCATGCCATTACAAAAGGTACATGGCCCCAGGATTCGTCCCATGGGCATCTCGCAAGAAAGGATATTCGGATTCTCAAAATAGGCCAAAAGGTTTGGATTTTGTGAATAGCCTGAAAGATTTCCTTTAATATGTCGGAAAGGTTTGGATTTCGGTTTCGCAAAATGTGCCATAAGTTCTGGATTTTGTGAATAGTCCGAAAGAGTCATATAACGGTGTCAAAGCCAGTGGGAGTATCGTTGTTATCTGCTATCATTGTATGTGGATTACATACTGGTTCTAGGAAACGTCTCTTATCATTACAAAGTGTAATGACTTGGTGTTAAGAAACGGTTCGCTATGAAAGACTTTAAGAGATACAACATACTCAGGTGGTTGTGAACATCTATTAGATGGATCAGAATTCTGCCAATATGATCTTGATGAGATTCAAGATGCATAACCCCAGGAATGGAGTTTCCTATCTTTACAAAGTGTAATGAATTGGCATGAAAGAAACAAAGAAGGTGCAGCATACTCACGTAGTTCACAGACATCTATCGGATAGATGAGACTGATAGTATAGACTTAGCCATTGAGAATATGATCTTGATGGGATTCAAGATGCATAAGAAAGAGTCTCCGAAAGGAAATGTTTCCGGAAATCATGACACAAGGATTATTGGTAATCTTAGGATTCCGAAAGGGTTTGGAATGAGATTACATCAGGTTCCACGAGCCTCTTGGACCAATCAGAAGTGTTATGAACATACCCTGATGACTTGATGCTTAGAGCATGGTAAGTTAGTTTTAGGATATGACCTGGCTGAGAGTACTAATTGGATTTTTTGAACAGACATGAGAAATCATTGGAAAATGATTAAGGTGATTGATTTGAAAGGGTTTTCAAATCGGTAATTGTTTACACCAGAACGTGGTGCTGTAGGACTTCATGGTTAAAGAATTTCGTTGGTTTCTGATGGAGCGCGTGTGGTTCACCGGCACATCATGACACCTCGAAATTGTCTTAGGGTGTAGTCATGTAGACTAAAGAACCGAGAACCATGGTCAGTCACGGTACACATCACCGGAATGGAGTTGTGAGAGAGAATGACAGAATGACAAATTGAGATATCATCGGAATAGTATCCGATAGGATCATCTGCAATAAAGTGTATAAGTGTTAGACACTTGGATACATAGAAAGAGTGAAAAGGTCATAGACATAGATATAAAAGGCTTGAATTGAAAGTTTAAAAGAGAATAAGAAACCGATAATAGTTATGATAAATCTGACTTGGTGATTACTTCGTGGAGACATGGTAATAAGCAGGAGTAGCTGCCAGTCAGATTTTATGTTTCGCTTTTGCATGTTTACTTCCTGAATAATTGGATTATTCAAATATCCACAGTCACTCATACTTTTAGGGAGTAAGTATGAAGGAAGACTGTCATGAATTGGTTTGTAGATTGTCTAAGGAGTTAGACATAGCAATAAGATTGCTGCAACGTTCATGAGTACTTAGAAATGGAGATTTGAGTATTGGATAAACCCGCGCTCAATGGATTGCTTCATGGATTATATCACGAGCAATGTTGAGACGATAATATCTTATGGTCTTAAAGTGGAGAGATATGAGTTATAATTTGCAAGGCGGTTGTTCATTGATAGTACGAAAACGCATCGGTAAATCGGTGTTATAAAACGTGCTGTTGTGAGTGATTTGTCGGGTAAAAGATATAACATATTAGTCGAAGCTTATTCGTCCCTTGACCTAGACGGGAAACAGATATCTGTTGGCCACTCGATGATTTTGAAGTTGACTGAAGTGCTGGCCAGCCAGGATTGAATTGATTCGTTCAATTAGAAGTCTGAGAGTCATAAGCAAAATCGGAAATCGAGAAACAGTGTGTCAGACAGAGATTGATTTCAATCCATGTCTCATGTCTGAAAATATCTTGTTGGACGGAGGATCATCTGATCACTTATCTATGGACAGAACTGACTAGGTCAGAGTTCGGTAGCAGTTTCTAGGAAGCTACAGTTTGCTGATTAATTAGTGGTTAAATTGGTAATTATAGTCATAAACTTATCCAAGTGGGAGACTGTTGGATTAGGTGTCTAAGCCATGACTTATAATTTGTATTTACCTAATTAATAGAAGCAAAGTCCATTTGGGTTGCCCTCATAGCTGGAGGTTTGGTAGAAAGTTCGGTAGAGAGAAAGGTTGGTTTATTATGGGATTAATAAATCAATAGAAATAAAAGATATGGTTTGTTAATATATTAAAGTGATAATATATTAATTAGAAACTATATTGATTGATTAATAATTAATCAGGAATTAATTGGATTAATTTCTGTGGCATTAATTAGATTAATCAGAAAGTCAAGGATTAAAGTCGTACAAATTCAATAGTTGAATTGCGGCGCGCGGCGCGCCAATGTAAAGGCCGCGACGCGCGTACATATTCGTACGAATTCAATAGTTGAATTGCGGCGCGCGGCGCGCAAATGTAAAGGCCGCGACGCGCGTACGTATAATCCGGAAAATGACTGACGGCTAGGGTTTCTTGTTTCCCTATAAATAGGGAACCCTAGACCTCATTATAAGTGATCATTCTATTATTCTCTCTGGAATTTTCGTCCACCCTCTGGCTCCCTGGGTGTGATCTCATTTGAGGCAGGACACTTGTGTTGCTTAGCTTCAAGATTAAATCCAAAGGTTAGTTTTTTCTGATTTATTCTTTTAGTTAAATTTTGTTTGGCCTTTAGGAATTAGTTACATGTTCAAAGTAAGAAAACATAGATCTTTTCTAGGTTGCATGTGAACTTAGGTTATTTAGTTCATGGTTGCGGAAAACCTTTCACTAATAATGTGATTGGCCATGATGATGAGTTGCTTAGTATCCGGATAAAGACCACGGCCTGCTGCGGTAGGGGTGGCAAAAAGACACTACTGGGATGGTACCTCCCGTCGCGAAGTAGTTGTCTTACCTTGATAGATGAATCCGTTTCATGTTATTGAGGAAGTAGTTATACGGGTGCGTCTCGTATAAAACCTACGGGTGCGCTCGTAGGAATGTACCATCACAAAATAAGGAATACCTATGGGTGCACTCATAGGAAATGAAATATTGGAAACTTAAAGAATAATGTTATTATTGGAAAACTGTTTTGGGTCTAAACCCATAATGCTCACGAGACATTATGTCTCACGTATTTTTTTAAAATGCTATGTACTCAGGTAAGCAGGAAGGGTGGTAAAAGAGTCAAGTGTGGGACCGTAGCTTCCGGTGTATAAAGCGTGAAATAAACGGTTAAACTTTGGTAATGAAACAGATTGTTAATACCCCGTTTGTATAATCAAATGTTTTGTATAATGAAGTATTTGTAAAATACGTTTGAAAAAAAATGGTGTGAAAGTTTGGGGTGTTACAGACATAGCAATAAGATTGCTACAATATTCATGAGTACTTAGAAAATAGGGATTTGAGTATTGGATAAACCCACGCTCAACAGATTGCTTCATGGATTTCATCATAAGCAATGTTGAGACGATAATATCTTTTGATCTTTAAGTAGAGACATATGAGTTATGTTTTACCAAGTGGTTGTTCATTGACAATGCGAAAATGCATCGGTAACACGATGTTATAAAACGTGTTGTTATGAATGATTTGACTAGTAAAAGACATAAGTATATGAGTCAAAACTTATTCGTCCCTTGACCCTGTCGGGAAAACAGATATCTGTAGGCCTCTAGATGATTTTGAAGTTGACTAAAGGGTTGGCCAACCAGGACTAAATTGACATAGTCAATTGGTAGTCTTAAAGTCATATGCAAATCAGAAATTGGGAAACAGAGAATCAGACAAGGATTGATCTTAATCCATGTCCTGAGTCTGAAAAAATATCTTGTTGGACGGAGGATCATTTGATCACTTATCTTTGGACAGAACTGACTAGGTCAGAGTTTGGCAGCGTTTTCTAGGAAGCTACAGTTGCTAATTAATTAGAGGTTAAATTGGTAATTTTAGTCATAGACTTATCCAAGTGGGAGACTGTTGTATTAGGTGTCTAAGCCATGACTAATAATTAGTATTTACCTAATTAATAGTAGCATAGTCCATTTGGGTTGCCCTCATAGTTGGAGGATTGGCAGAAAGTCCGGTAGAGAGAAATGTTGATTTATTATGTGATTAATAAATCAATAGAAATTAAATAAATAGTTTATTAATATATTTAAGTGATAATATATTAATTAGAAACTATAATAATTAGTTAGGAATTTTTCTGAAATTAATTGGAATTAATTTGGCAGTTAAATTGATTAATTAAGGTGCAGGGACTAAAACTGTAATTATTCAATAGTTGAGTAAGTGACAGTTTTAAGTGAGTGAGTGATTGGCGGATTATATATATTTATATATATATATATATATATATATATATATATATATATATATATATATATATAATTTCGATGATATATATATATATATATATATATATATATATATATATATATATATATATATATATATATATATATATATATATATATATATATATATATATATATATATATAGATAAAATGTTTGAATAATTAAGATAATAGATTATCTTAATTCGAATTCAAAAAGGTTTATCTATAAGGTTATCTGATCACCACTTGGAGCCTATAAATAGGGAGGCTCCTTAACCCTAAAAGCCACGATTTTTGACTCTCATTCTCTCAAGAATTTTCGGCCAAGAGCTCCTACTAGGGTGTGACTGCATTTGAGGCAAGAGACTTCTGTTGCTTTGCTTCCAAGATTCACTTAAAGGTTGGTTTTCTTGATCTTTCTTTTAGTTAATCTTTTTCTGGCCTTCTAGGAATTGTTATATGTTTAATTAGAATAAAAACTTAGATCTTTATAGGTTGCATGTGAACTTAGGATTTTTAGTTCATAGTTGCAGAAAACCTTTCATTTTGATGCAGATGGGTAAAGTGATTGCATATGCTTCCCGCTAACTCAAAGATTTTGATCAAAAGTATCATGTTCATGTTCTTGAGTTGGCTGCAATAGTGTTAGCATTGAAGATTTTGAGACACTGTCTTTATGGGAAGAGATTACAAATTTATATGAATCATAAAAGTTTAAAGTACCTATTTGATCAGAAGAAACTCAACATGAGACAGTGCAGATGGATGGATTTGTTGAAAGATTATGATTGTGAGATTTTATACCATTACGGGAAGGCGAACATAGTTTTCGATGCACTAAGCAGAAAGGAACGTCTTATTCTCGTCACTTCAGCACGAATGAGTGTAGTTAGTCGGTTGCCTAAGTTGATCAAGAAACCCCAATACGAAACAATAAAAATGGATAATTTCAAAGGTGAGTGAATGGTTGGTTACATTAACCAACTAGAAGAAAATTAATGTAAGTTGAAGACATTTATGGGTTGTATATGGGTGCCTGGGTAGGGTGAGGCACGTGCATTATTGTTGGAGGATGCCCATTGCACTCGGTACACGGTTCACTTAGGTAGTATAAAGATTTATCATACTTTGAAGTCTGTGCATTGGTGTCCCGGGATGAAGAGGGATGTGGCAGGATACGTAGAAAAATGTTTGACCTGTCTACAAGTGAAGGCAAATCATCATAAACCATATGGCATAATCCAACCCTTATTGATTTCGATAAAAAAATAGCACGTGATTTTTATAGATTTTATGTCCAAATTACCCAGAACTCCGCGTAGCCATGATACTATTTAGGTTGTGGTCGATTGATTGAAAAAACTCCATGGTGAGCAGTAGGGCATTGAGTAGCCCATAGAACCCGATGTCGAGAGATCTTGTTGTTGTCAGCTGTCACCGGTTGGTACACATCGGTTGTTTCTACGAGCACAACGACAATATCCATGCCGGTTGTGTCCACTGGCAGGTTTTTGACCAACATCCGGATGAAAGTTCTTAGATAGAAAAATCTAGGAAGACGATGAGTGGTTTGAGTGAGACATTTGAATATGAACTACCTAATTTGTGCATTGTTCTTAGAAGCAAAGCATCAAATCGGTCTAGAAAAACATGGCAGTTGGCGATCGATGGTGGATAAGGCAAACAATATAGTCAGTATTTGGAAGACAACTCGTTGATTGTGTACATCACTAATTTCTTTACTAGGATGGCAACATCGATATTATCTAGAAGATCTGCGATAGTTTTTATGCTCGTGCAATAGTCACTTATACTCAAACCGCCAAAAGTAATCGTCCAAATCTCACTATCAATTTTTATGGCTTTCGCATATTTGTTTTTTCAAAAAAGATTTTCTATATTAATCTATACTTGCTAGGCAGTGGCATTCTGTTTCAGGAACATTCGGAGGTTGGGATATGGTTCTATAGATCTATGACTTCACAATGGAACTGAGACGAAATCATTATTGTTGATCAATGACATCAATAGCCTTTTCTGATGATATCTTCATCTTGTTCTTGAGGATTCTTTTTTAGGGCCTCCTCCTCCTCACCAATGGACACGTGTCTCTTCAACCTCTTATTCATTGATCACACTTTCAATCAACATGTCCTCTTTCTTTTCTGAGTTGTTAACAATAAGTTGACAAATTAATTAGAACATATTGAATAAAACTGTATCAATCAATATATGCATATCGTATCCATAGCCAAATCAATCTCATCCTGTAGATATCCAACTTCCTGCAAGTATTCTATAAGGTCCAAATCTGAATGGTCCTCACTGCTCACCACCATGCAGATCATCACATCCTCTACATGTTCCACACTATCCTGAACATCACCCTCTAACTCCTCTATATGCCCATTCATACAGAGTGTGCACAAAAAGTTCACCACTAAGCACTTCATTTGCATTAACCTGCATATCAACATCATCCGCAGCCTCATTCACATGTTTCAAACCACCCTGCACATCACCTTCCAACCTTAAACCAACGGTCCTACTTTTACGCCCCCTTGCCATCATTTTCACTCTTTTTGTAGGAGTCACTGAGGTTCCATCACCATCTCTTGATGTCCTTTTACCTTCTCTCATTGGTCTTCTGGTCCTCTTGGTGGGAATTTATCAATGTTGACAGCTGGTATACCTTTCTTTGGTCTTCCAATCTTCCTTCTAGGAACAAGATCCTCGGGAGCTTCTCCATATTTTCAAGACATTCTATATGTACAAGTTCTTGGAATTTTCCACACCTAACAGTCCTGGGCACCTTTTCCCTCAAAGTTGGATATTTATCATCCCGAGTTTCAGAGCCATGCTTTCTTCTATTTGTTTTAGGCCTCTCGAGCATTCTCCTTACTAGAGGTGGTAGCAGCTTAATGTATTTAGTCTTGGGTTAGAGGTTGCTTCCATTAACAGGTAAGATGTTGTCAATGTATGTCTTAATGTACTTGTCCTTATGGAACTAATAGGAGATGAAGTCAACTGGACTGTGGGTGTAATTTACGGTAGCTTGACCATGGACACATGGTATGCATGAAAACTCCTATAGCCTGCATGAGCAATGGTGACCATCTAAATTAGGGGTGGCAAATCGGGCAGTCGTGTCGGGTATTTTCCTGACACGACACGACACGACAATTTTTTATATAACACGAACACGACACGACACGACGTCGTGTTTTGCTTTGCTAACACGAAAACGACCCAATTAAACCACGATAAAAATGACCAACACGACAAACACGAAAAAGATAAAATAAAATAAACATTTAGTTTATTTAATTCATAATTAATCATACAAAACACGACAAACACGATAAACACGACAAACACGACAAAAACATGTTAATATTATGTTGAATTTTGAACACGAACACGACACGACACGACACGATGTCGTGTTTTTTACACTTGACACGAACACGACACGAACACGAATTTAAAATTCTAATTCGTCTCAATTTCGTTTCGTGTCGTGTATTTTTGTTGTGTCGTGTCATGGATTGCCACCCCTAATCTAAATCCACCTTGTAAACCACATATCCATATCTTGTTTCAAAGACTGCCCCTCCACTTGGTATTACTTTCAAGTACCTTTCCTAAAATGAAATAAGTATTAGTTGAAAGATATATAGTATTAATAAATTTAAGGATAAACTGCATTAAGTCAATACCTCATATCTTTTCCAAACTCATCAAGCTTATGTAGTATGTGTTGGGCCATAGTCACCCCTCCACTTGGAAACCATCTTAGCTTGATGGAAAAACCTTCAATAAAGTAAATCCTGATTTTCTCTAGCATTATAAGAAGTGGTTTTGGCCTTATATGAATGATCATGGAATTAAAGCACTCTGATATGCCATTTTCTACTTCTTCACAAGCAAATCCCTGAGAAAAGTAGGCCCTACACCAAGTTGGGGTTTTTTACATGAGCTAGTCATAGCCATAATGATTTATGTTCTTGATCTTCTCCATTATATCTAAAAATCCCATTCTATAGAACTTTTGGCAACTTCCTAAAACAGTTTATTGAGTTCTAATCTTGTGTATCTCTTCCTGAAGTTTGCATATATGTGTCGTGCATACTGTATGTACTCAATACACGGAAGTAGGTTTGAAATAGCCTGTAATAGTCCCTATAATATAAGAAAAAATAGATAGATTAAAATTGTATATTAAATGTAATTTTAGTATCATAGATATAAGAACAAATAGATAGTTTAGAATTGTATTTACCATTATGTTCGTCTGAAATGATAACAAGACCCCTACCCCCATCAACATCCAAATCGGCAACCAATAGCTCTATGAACCAAGCACAATTGTCTCTATTATCTACATTGATCATTGCCCATGATATAGGATATACATGATTATATGTATCTCTTCCAATAGCATTCAATAGCTCTCCTTTTATCTACACCTTCAAGAAACATCAATCTAAACATATCACTCTTCTGCAGCCTCTATTCCATCCATCCCTAAATGCCTTGAAACACACACACACACACACACACACACATATATATATATATATATATATATATATATATATATATATATATATATATATATATATATATATATATATATATATATATATATATATATATATATATATATATATATATATATATATATATATATATATATATATATATATAACCTTTTGAAATGGTTCATTCTATTTGGATTAACAACTACTCCAACCTTGCAAGTGCTACCTAGGTTAGACCTGAGAATTTCAGCAACATAGTCTCATACCCTATCATAATGTTCCTCTAACTTTTCTCCAAAAGTATGAAAAGCTGGAGGACTTTGTACCTTCTATCATCTCCATTGTTTGTGTCCTAGCCCGTTGACATTGAACTTTAGATACATGTACTAAAAACCTCCTAAAAACATCCTCTTTCATCTCAGTCAATGTCATCTTGGGCTTCCTAATGATATCCCTCAAGTAGTGTTTGGCTATCCATTGTTACTAACCAAACTTATAATTTTTAGCACATACATGTGCTTCACATATGGATTTAATTTGGAATGTGCATTAATTATACTTCCAAGCAGGATATACCTTAAAAGGACATGGCTCTTTATCAATTGTGTTCTTCCCACACCTAGCAATGACCCTACTTCTATCACTCTTCATAAACCATAACTGGTATCCTCTATAGACTGCGTAGTTAGTTAATGTAAATTTGAGTTGAGCAGGGGACTCAAGACACTCACCTAACTCGGGCTTCATTTATTTCCAATCGATGTTTGGAGCGTGCACCATATACTCCACAACAACTTATTCTTCGTTTTCCTCATCAGGTAAGTTATCATCATCTCACATTCCATCAATACTCCTCCTTAACCTATTTCATCACAAAATATGTTAAAGAATGGGTCATTAGAGAAATTGGAAGTTGGTTTAAACGTCTCATGGGAAAATCAAAGTAGGAGAAGTCCATATGATCATCATCAGAGTCCTCGTCTTGGTTGAAAATATTTTCAAGTAGTTTGTCTTTTTTAGTTCCAGATGTTAAAATCATTTGTTCAAAATGAAAGTCAAAGGTGTTAATGAGGTTCCATAACCTCCATTACATAAGGAAATAATTGACATACACATCAATTTCATATTTTCATCCACATACATTGCTCTTTGAGTGTACTTCAACTCCAAAGTCGAAGCTCTTGCATGCGACAACGATGATTAGCAGAAACCCTTTTAAAAACCCTATTCTTCCCGAGATGAAGTGATGCATGAAACCCTTTTTGAAGGTGACGTTTTTTCTTAAAGTTGATGGTATGGTGTACGAGTAGTCTTATTTTATTATTATTATTATTATTATTATTATTATTATTATTATTATTATTATTATTATTATTATTATTATTAGAAGAAGAAGAAGAAGAAGAGATCAAGTTTGTACGATGAAGGTGACCGGCTGGAGAGTTTCACCCATTCTAACCGGCTAGTGGTTCGATTTTAAAAAGTCTTCACAATAATTAAGGCTAATTAGGCACAATGGCTTTTATGGTTATAACCTTTATAAATATGATGATTTCTTATTTTACAATTTGATTTTTTTTTATTACAGTTTAAGAATTTCGACATTACATACAGTGGCGGACATAGTAGGGGCACGGGGTAGCCCGTGCCACTACTCGGTTTTTCTGCGTAAGGGTAAAATTTTTCGGAAAAATAATTTTTATATTATAGTGCCACTAGAGATTTTATTTGTGTCACTAGGCTAGGTCCAACTAAAGTGCACCAAGTATTAATCCAAACTTTAAAAAAATGAGCCTAATATTTATCCTACTAAATAATTAATAAAAACAAAAAAAAAGTTATAATTTTATAAACAAAGTCGTTCATGAATCAAGATTAAAGAACTTGGGCTACCCACACATTTATAAATTGTTAAGTTTAAGCCCACTAGCCACTACCCACACTTTTAATAAAAGAATCCGCCGGAATCACGATCACATCTCATGCCACGAATCCGGAATCACGATCACGAAATTAGCGAACCTGCTTCAAGCCTTCAACCTTCTGTCCTTCTGTTATTTTTTTTCCTAGTTCGATTCAAAGATTCAGCAAAACAACAACCAGCCAAGATCACGAAATTACAAAGGAAATTAAGAAACAACAACCATTTATTAGCGGTTTTGAGGTTCTTTTCTTCAAATTTTAGTTCTCTCCAAACCCTAGAATGAAACAAGATGTTATCGAGCGTTTTCAGAAAATGTTAGTACGGAAATTTCATATTTATAATGTAAGTTTTACACTAATTTGTAATATTTATTGCAATCATATGTTTTATTTTTTTATGTTATTATATATGTTCGACCCAACCCGAAAATGCGCCGCACTCATAGATTAATATTTTTTTTTTGTTATTATGTATGCTCGGAAAAAAAGTTGTGTCACTAGAGTCCATGAGTCCTGCGTCCGCCCTGATTACATATATTACTTTTCTAACTTGCGTTCCAATTTTGTCTCTGTTGTTTCTTTTTCCTTTTCTAAATTCTGCATCACATCTTCTTTAAAATATCTTCATCTTTTTGTAACTCTATATATTTGTCGATCATCAAATTATTATAGCATAGATAACATTGATTTTACGTACGCATGGACTGAATTTTGACGAGGAAAAAGGTATCGGAGTATTTGATTTCCCTTAAAAACTTTATACTAAATTATATGTCCCTCTAAAACATTATGATTTAAGCGATTAAAAGAATACCGTAAATATATTTTAGTAAAGCGAATGTAAGAATATTTGCACATATTCCCCACTAAAAAATAGCCGAAAGAAAATAATAACATTTATACGTGGGCTTGAGCTGTCTCTACTGGGTATGGAGCTGTGTTATTGTCGTATTGGATCACAGCCTCTATTCGGATTTCAGAATTGGTGGCTTTCTAGAAGGTTTATTATGGGCAACTCTAGTCCTGGACGGCCTGGAAATACGACCGGCTTTGATTCTTGGACTTTATGTCTTCATATGCGGTCATGTATTTTATTAGGGTTATCTTTAGAATTAAATACGAAATATTTAAAATATTTGAAAGAAAACTTGTTAACTAAAAACATGATGAAATGTAAATAACTATAGCTTTTGTTCAAAGTGTTAGCCTAAAGTTATCGATGCTAGCTTAATAGAGTTATTGGATTTTTATTTTTTTTGAGTTTTTATTTATTCATTTTTATTATCTTATATAATTTTTCTATTTATAATTGTGTTTTTCTTGTTTTGAAATCTATACTTTCAACTCAATAACAAACTCTAGCTATTTTTTCTTTATTATTATTAGTTCACATGATATCAGAGCTCTATTTGATTCATCTTTTTGTATTTGATAATCGTGGAAGACTTTGTAGTTTGTACCAAGTACCAGTTTCGCAAATCGATTTTTTTTTTTGCACTTTTGGCCATGATTTTCTTTTACGTTATTGTTTTTCGTTGCGTATGATTTGTTTGATCTCGGTCATTTGTTGATTGTTGTTGATGAATTGCTCGTTTGTTCTTTGTTGGTTTTTTTTTTTTTTCCGTATATGTTGTTAGTATTGTATTATCTATTTGATTTTTATTGGCAATATGGCACCAATATATAATTCTCTTCAATCCATTAGTACCCAATCTGATGGCAAAACCTAAAGGGTTTATGTGATGTTTTTTTGTGGCAACAATATTTGGGATGTTGTTATTGGTGTAAAAAGCATACCGACATATGAGAAGTTTGAGAATTATTCTACTTTATTGGATTTGCGGGAAACTGATCATTCTAAAGTTATCACTTGGATAAACATTTATGTAATTTAGTCAATTGGCACTCAATTAATAAAATATGGCAGAACACAAGAAGTTTGAGATCTTTTAGTAGACTATAACTGGTTTACACTAATACTCATGTTAACGAATCTTAAGAACATTAATAAATTTACTCATTCAAGCTTTTATACTTTTAATCCAATTTATAAGTATGTAACCATGGAATCTTTGTCCAATAGATGTTATTTATTATGTATAACAAGGTTCATGGATGCCTCCATAATTCTCAAATTAAAACCATACAAAATAAAGATAAATGCTAATTACCTTTATTTATTGGGATGGATGACAAAATCCTTTTGTTTTGCATTTGATTCTTCTTAGCAACTAACTTCACACACTAGGTTCACCAAGAAAACACATACACACTTGATTTCTAGAGATATTTTGGAGTTTAAATGATAATAGTAGTTGGAAAATACTTAAAAATCCAAAGTCAACATAGTCAAAGCAGTGCAAGCCATACATCCACACATATCTTGGAACTTGAAGCATCATGTGTCAAAATTTTAGATCATGGGACACACTCACGTGCAGACACAAAATGAGGGTGTCATTGTCCTCTGGTTCACTCAACTGACTCATTTGTCTGCCTTTTCATTTTTTGTCAACTTTGAACCCTCATAAATTCATCATATGAACTCTGATATACCCGATTATTTTACCATTATATTCTTTGTAGCAAGGGCTTTACATTGATAAATTAAAATCATTATTTGCACATCAGGAATTCACCATTTCAAAGCTCCAAAGTAGGCATCTCGAGCTATTGGGACATTTTTCCTATACTTAGAAATTTTCTTACTTTTTCTCGGTTAATGAAAATTGTATGCGTAACTTCAAACATATATAATCTCCCATATGAACTCGGATTAGGTTGATTGTTTTAGCTGTGTATTCCTTGTCATGTTGACTACAACTTGCATTTAGAAAGATATTATGCACAAGCTCTAGATCTTGAGTTATATGGCCATGAACATAGGGTGTTGCACACTTGTTAATATTATTTACATTGTTAATATTCGTTACGGTTGTTAATATTCTTTATATTGGTAATATTCTTTATAATATAGACATTATTCACACTTGTTAATATTCTTTTCCATGTTACTGTTCTTTACAATATTAGCATTCTTTACACTTGTTAATAATCTTTTCAACGCCAATATTCCTTATAATATTAATGTTTTTAAACATTTTAATATTCTTTACAATATTAATATTCTTTACCTCTTTATCCAAAAATCCGTAGTATCTTATTGAAGGAGTATTCGTACCATTAGTTCACATATTTATCTACTTATTAATTGGCGTAATATTCATCCCGGTCGTGTACGTTTTTTTCCTCAATGTGACATCCGGGTTTGGGTCGGGTTTCTTTCCACGCGGATCTTACCTTCTCGATTTTTCTCCACCGTTTTCTCCCCATTCCTCTTTTCCACCGACTGCGTTTCCACCGACTGGATTTACTGTCATCCCGTTGATTTTGCGCCTCTTCCATTCGTGTTTACCGGTTACCAAGGAGTTAAACTGTTTCGTCCGGTTGTGCAGGAATCGAAACACATCCTCCCTCCCCCTGATGTAATTGTTGATAATCTATAATCTTCGAAGATGAAATTATGATTTGATGTTCTTTAGTCTGCTTAATCGATTATCATCGCTGATTAATCTCCATTTGTTCAATTTCTTGCAGCAACGTCCTTCAAGCGCTTACAATTCCCCGTTTCCCTGCATTAGGGCTTCGCTGGCCGGTCATCACCTCCTTCAACTATTTGGGTGTGGAGGTTCACTGTTAGATCAATATTTACAGGGTAATATTCTTCGATTCATATAGAGTAATTACCTGGTTGTGGAGGTTCACTATGAGATCAAGATTTACATACATATACAGTGCTAAGCTGTTTGATTTCATGGTATAAATGTTGAAGCTCTTTATATATTAGAGAATTTAGGGCTTTCATTATTTCATTTTTGATAGTCTCTGAATTACAGTTAAAGATTTTATCATTTCGCAGAAATTAGGGCTTTTAGTGATTTAAGGAAGTTGTTAATTCTATCTGATCACATTGATGTAATCCGCCATCAACCAAAGAGATCAAAATTAAAATTTGTGAAAGATAAGTGAAAGAATGACTTACATTTAGGGTTACATCTCCCTTCCTTTTACATTGCTTACATCAGGCCCTAAAAATATGGCTGATGGAGAAGAGGACTTGCCACGTGATGCCAACATTTTGAAGACATTGCTAAAGTCAATGGGGGTTGACCACTATGAACAGCGTGTTGTTCACCGGTTTCTTGAACTATGGTACCGTTATGTGGTGGATGTGTTGACCGATGCACAGGTGTACTCAGAACATAGTGGAAAGTCAACCATTGATTTCGATGATGTCAAGCTTGCTATTCAGTCAAAGTCAACTTCAGTTTCTCCCAACCCCCCTCCACGAGAGGTAATCATGATTCCGATTCTGTTTTTGCAATTTGTTGAAATTTTGTCTTGCTTTTAGAGTTGTTCATATTGGCATATGCTTTTGAGTTCATATTGGGTGGATGGAATAGAATGGCGACGGAATGGAATGGAATGGAATAAGCAAGGTAATGGGATGAGTTGTTACATTCCATGTTCATTTTGGTTGGCATGTAAGAATGGAATGAATTTTCATGTGAAAATTTTAAATCATATGCAAGTGCAATATATATGTTTAGTTTTATTCTAAACGTTTCCTTAATTATACTTGACGGATTTTTATTAACAAAAACAAAAAAATTAACATAATAACAACTTATGAAACCCCAAATTAGTTGTCAAAACTTATATCCAACCTAGAAATTCAATTTCTGAACTTCATCAAACGAGGCAATTACCATAGTGAAAGCTTCTATATCAAATCCAATCAATGTAAGTTCTAAAAGGAGACTAACTATAAAAAGATTGAAACAATACCTTGATAATTTCTTTACAGAAATTTTGCAACTGGTTTTGGTGGCAGATGTGGTTACATCGATACATGAGAGCTGGTTTTGTGGAAGGTGCATGAACACTTCAAAGCCAGCTGGTGAAGGATGTGAACAGGGAATCCCTCCTGTAAACAAAAACCTAAAAGATCCAGATGGTTGGATTGTCTCACTCTCTAAAAAGCTTGCCATGTGGTGGCCATGGGTATGTGACTGGAATTTTTTTTTTCAAAAAACCAAATTGTTTAAACTTATTTTTTTACACAATAACGAAAGAGAAAGAAGTCCTTGCTACTATAGACCTTCATGTGTCTTTTTATTACAGTGCACAACTGATCTTTTTAAATGCAATCTTAAATCAGGGAAGACTTTTCCTACCTTAGACCTAAGAACAGGGCAACTGATTGCTGATGTTGCTGAAGGTGAACTAGAAGATGTTAATCGTGCAGTGGCTGCAGCAAGGAAAGCATTTGATGAGGGTCCCTGGCCTAGAATGGCAGCCTATGTAAGCATTCTGTAATTTATTCCCTTTTTCATCATTTTAGAAGCATAATAACTAATGAATGTTGTATATATATAGGAAAGATCTCCAATATTGTTTGGTTTTGCTGATTTGGTTGAGAAGCATGCTGATGAAATAACAGGTCTTGAAGTTTGGGATAACGGGAAGCCGTATGAACAGGCAGCAAGAGATGAAATACCATTGTTCATTCGTTTTTTCCGGTATTATGCTGGTAAGCCGGATTCGAAACTAAATTTAATTGTATGAATTACTTTGACAACTTAAAAGTTAACCATCTTGGTGCTTATAAATAAATCATACGGTGGGCTGCTAAAATTCATGGCTTCACAATTCAAGCTGATGGGCCCCATCATGTCCAAACCCTACATGAACCGATTTGTGTTACAGGGCAAATTATACCATGGAACTTCCCTCTTCTTATGTTTTCTTGGAAAGTTGGGCCTGCACTTGCATGTGGTAACACTATAGTGCTTAAAACACCTGTTTACAATAATACCGCATCATTGACTGTCGGAAACAGAGGTCCGATTCTCCTTGAGGATTATCATCTGATTGAAAAACTTGCGAACTTCACTCGTGAAAGGATTCCAGAACGTATAATCAATAGTAAGTGCAAATTGAGGGGGAACGAAGAAGATGATCGTTTGCATCGCCATCGTTGGCCATCAGGTTTTGTTCGATTGTGCTTGATTTTCACATTTTGTGTTTAAATTTCTTGAATTTGGTGCATATTGTTTGATACTTTTCTCAATTATGTTGATATTGGGAAGCACAGAATAATCTGTTGTACATACAGAGCTTCACCGAAGCAGATGATGCCGTCAACCTTCATAATATAGTTCATTGTTCTCTTGATGTCGTCGATGAAAGAGGTAATCTATAATGCTTATGAAAATAATACCTAATTTATATCCCATTTTTTGATTTTGAGCAAAACATAGTTCTAAGGGTTTCGAATCTGCTCTTTCCAACACTGAAAATTGGAAGATGATTCTCGATTTGACGTATAGAACGTTTGAGATTTTAGATCGGAAGCTTTGTCTTTGCGTTAGAATTGCTATCAGGATGACAACTTTTGATTCTTAAGATGTTAATCACATGAGATCTTCTTCCAAACTAGCTGTTCTTTTTACATTTGAAATTGTAAATGTTTAACATGTAGAATTGCTCCTAGATCATGTTAATACTGGGTGTATGGCTAAATGTTCTTCACTATTTGCAGTCGTTTCTCAAGAAAATATTACATTTTTTGTCTATATAGTTTTATTTTATCTGTAATTCTTTAGACAAATTTAGGATCTGTGATCAAACTAATGAGATTCTCATGACTTTGTTGCAGTGAACAACCCAAAAAAATCTGGAACAATGATAAATGAGACATTTCTTGGTCTTCTTTATCCAAACGAAAATTACAAAGTGTCAGAATATTGTTTATATCATTCTTTTTTTTTTCCTGTTGATTATTTTTAAGAAAATTTGAGCTCCCATAATTCTTCATGATCATGCTCTTTATGGGCTACATGTACATGTCCTTAACTGAGATTACATTTTGTGGGCAGGTATGGTTATCTAACTAACACAAAGGTTAAGTTTATATTAGTCACAACAGACCTTGATGTTCGTGATGCAGATGTAAGAAATGTAAGTGCATATTCAACTACTGAAGATTATTTATGTTGTTTTTTTATTATGCTGACAAATGTTCTAAAATCCTGTTGATTTTTTCCCATTGAGTGGTGTCTGGATTTTGTAATAACTATCTAAGAAAATGATGGCACAGTTGTTAAAATGGATGGGAAAATATATGAGGGCAACTTTGTAAAATAGTTAGGACTTAATGGGGAAAGCGTAATTTATCTTACTTTAACTATTAAGTCGTTAAACTCTTAAATGTGACAGAAGACGTAACTTTATATGTGACTTTCATCCAAATACAAAGCAATTTACACTGGTATAATTGGATAGGTTTTTGAAAGTATAATCTCCTAATAAGAAAAAATTGAAAGTGTAATGCTATAATTGGTTAGATTTTCAAAGTACAATGCCTTAATCTGAAAAACTTTGAAGTATGATTTTGTAATAGAAAGAAAAGAAAACAGGATGGTATACGATAATGATTGAAAGTACATAGTTGTTTCTTGCATTTTGCCCATTTTAACGAAAGTACGTTGCTATTTCTTGCATTTATCCCTTTTTTTTTGCACATTTGACGAATTTATTTGATTTGCAGATAAATCCAGATTCTGATAGAGGCTAGAAATCACTTGGGATTGCACGGTCAATGCTTGGTCAATGGGAGAGGCTATAAAGGATCTTCATCTAGAATCAACGCCTGCTTACGACGAGAGAAAAAAATCTGTTCTCGAGCAGACGTGCATAGCACGGCACCCCACTAGTTTATCTTAATAACCATAATGCTCTTCTTGCATAATTATTTTGTTGCACTATCTTTCCATTAAAACATTTACTTCATAATTCTCATGTTTTTAGGCCTGATTTTCATAACTCGTAAGTAGGGTACTTATTATTTTTGTAAAATTTCTTCTTTTTACTAGTTTTTCTTCCAAAAATTTTATGATTTCTACTGTGTGTCCTTAACACATAATAGAACATTTATAACTACTTCATACAAGATATAAAAATTTTACTTTATAAATTTGACCATTAGAATTCATAGTTGCATTTCATGACAAAATTTCCATCATTTAAAAACTTTACAAAACTTTAATCATTTTACTATATAAGTGTTACACATAATCCTATCAACATTCTAATATTTTACGTACTTAAAGTTTAGGATGTTACATTTTTGAACTGAGTCATATAAAGAAGTTGTCTTTAATCCCCTTTGCCAAAATGTTATGGCCCCCTATATCAGACTCATACTTAGGATCTAGTTCTGCTTCGAGCCAGAAAGCACACAGTTGGTGTTCATTGGGTATACAATATCAAAATCGAGTCGAATATGTCTGTTGAATTATATAAGGACAAACTCATTGCGAACGGTTACTCGCAAAAATCATGGTATGGATTATGAGGAGACTTTTTGCTCCGATTGCAAAAAAAGATGACTAAAACACCCTAACTGAAGTATCCTCCATTCGTCGAAGGAAAATCTTCCAAACGGATGTCAAGAATGCATTACAGAACTGTGATCTTAATACGGAAGTCTATATGACTCCTCCCCTAGGTATTGCTCACCAGTCGAATGAAGTTTGTCAGCTTTGGAAAGATATATATGATCTAAACAAGCTCTTCATGCTTGGTTTGAGAAATTATCTATGTTGGTTACTTATTTTGGTTTTACTCCTAGTAATTATGATTCGGTTTAGTTTATTATATGTACAAGTTCAATTCGAATTCACATATCTTTACTGTAGATGACATGATTATTATCAGTGATGAACATGATAGTATAGAATCCTTGAAGCGTGATTTGGTTCACCATTTTGCTATAGAACAATTGGGCTTGCTGCATTACTTCTTAAGGATTTGAGGTTTCTCAATCTCAAAAGGATATCTTACATCTCAAACGAAGTACATATTTGATAAGTTTCTCAATCAAGTATTTTAGGCGTTGTTTAGCCATGTTTTAGTTAATTTATCTTTATTAATTGGCTAATATCACTTACTTTTGTGCCAAAGTGATTGGAAATGTTTTTAGTGTAAATGCAGGGGTTTTAGTGCAATACTGGAAAAGTTACGGAGAAAAACGGACAAGAAAAAGAAGTCAGCAGACATTAGCGTCGCTAACTTTTATGGTTAGCGTCGCTAATGTTTGCAGGAGGGAAAAATTCAGATTCAAAATTCGAGCGCGCGCAAGGAATCTTCTGGAAGCACATATTAGCGACGCTAATGTCAAAAAATCATAAAATCTCCGTTTTTGACTTTTAAATTCCGAAATTTCGGGGATAAGTCGATACGCGCGACGCGGATTTAGCTTGGCCGCGGCGCGGGAACCCTAATTTCGCACAACTATAAATATCGGAGTCCCGCCCGACTTTTGGAGCATCCTAGGACACGAAGGAGGGATCTGAATGCACAATTTCGTCAGTTTTTTAGTGGGAATCAATATTTTGGTTAGTAATTTAGTTTTTCTCTTGTTTTATCAACTCGATATCGAGGTATTCCGCAATTAGGATTTCCGTCGATTACTCGATGTTCATTTAGATTCATAGTTTCTGATTTCAGTAGTAAATAGTTGGTAGTTTAGATCTGATTTGATTGTTTGGATATTGGTTTGATGTTTGATTTTGATTTATAAAAGTAATCATTCGGTTTAATGTTATTTTGCATTATTGATGTTTGGATGTGTTTTGATTGTATTGGATTGATTGTTTGCTTCTGGATTCTGAATTTAGTTTCTAATTTCAGTAATGAACTTTAGTCTAGGATTTGATTTGGGTTAGTTTAGTTCATGTTTGATTTGGTTTTGGCACTTGTTTGGTATTTTGCTTTTATTGGCTTTTGGGAAAGTTGAAACAATACCGCTGGCTGTAGAGTGACACTACAGTTGGTATACTATTGTCTTGTCCTAACCACCAAACTCCTGTGGATCGACCCTGACTTCCACTGTGCTAAGTGTGTGTGTTTAGGTATTTTCTTATTTTTGACCGCATGACGACCGCTGCGATGTCAATTGACGTGACATGTAAATCATGCAAAGCAAATGTGATTTTAAGCCTAAATCAGTTCTTTGACTCATCTATCACAAACAGACTTCAAAAACTCAAAGAGGGGACAAACCCCTGAGTTATTATGAGCCAAAATCGACAGACACAAGGTGGATTTTGAGGATTAAGCACCAGTTACTTGATCTTGGAAGGTAATCTCTTAATCCTCTTGATGAAATTATGTCTATGAGTTGAAATGTGTTGAAGGTTTCAAACATGAACTTCTGAAAATGATAAAGTTGCATGCTAGGTTGATGTATAGTGAATAAATGGAAGTAGAAAACATGATTATAATGACTGATTTCGTGATTGTATCTAGAAATGGCTTTGGATAACAAACCCTAGATGTTGTAGTGATAATATGAGTGCAACTGATGTTATCACTTGCTAGCAAGGTTAAGACATGTGATTAAGTCATGTCTAGATGTCTTAAGAAGGACAAAATGAGATGAATCCGGATAGACCGTATTTTCATTGAACGCGACGGGTGACCTAGAACACTTGATGTGGTTGGTTAAGTGTTATATTGAAACATTAAGTCAAACGTATGAATAAATGAAAGGAGCTTGAGTTATGATACTCGAGAACTTTTGCAGTTTTGATAGCTTCTTATACGAGAGGAAAATCAGACCAGTTAGCTTGGACTTAGGACAACTACAACATCACTAAGGTGAGTACATGCTACAACATTATATCGGATACATGTTATTGTTAATATAGTTATGTTGATGTACTATATATTGTAATATCCGGTGTGTTGTGATGATAGAATATTATGTTGTGTTTTCTATCTTGAATAATATTGTTTTAGATGGGAACATGGATTCCTAAGTTAATAGTCAACGAGAATAGCATATTGACACGTGACAGTCTTTGAAGCGGTCAAAAGTCAAAAATAAAACCTTACTATCTAATTGTTAGGGTAAGTAAGGGTAGAACCAAGGAGTTCGTGTTTGACACTCTTGTGTCGATAACAAGGCCGTACTATAGTGTCACTCTATAGCAGGTGTTCATTACTATACTTTTTTTATCCCAAGACAACTCAAAACAAATAAAAATCATAAACTTATTTTAAATATAAGCATAAAAACTAAATTAAACTCCAATGATACCAAAACTTGAATCCAACACTAAATCCCTCGGTGATTTGGTGTTGACTTATAGTGCTCGCCCAGCCAAGACTAAATTGATGTGTTCGATTAGAAGTCATATATCATCACAAATCAGAAATCGGGAAACAAAGTATTGGACAATGAAATTGATTACAATACATGTCTCATGTCTGAATGGTATCTTGTAGAACAGAGGATTATATGATCACTTATCTTAGAACGCTAACTGACTGGGTCAGAGTTCGGCAGCAGCTTTTTGGAAGCTACAATTTGATGATTGATTCAGAAGTTATACTGGCAGTTATAGTTATAAACTTATCCAAGTGGGAGACTATTGGATTAGGTGTCAAAGCCATAACTATAATTGGTATATACTTGAATTGTTAGTAGCACAGTCCTTTTGGGTTGCCCTCAAACCTAGCAATTAGATAGGATGACTTTTAGAGAGAGAGAGAGAGGTTGATTTATTATATGATTAATAAATAAAGATAAATAGTTTATTAATATATTATAAGGATAATGTATTAATTAGAAATAGTAATATTTAATTAATAATTAATCAGAAATTAATTAGAATTAATTTTGGGATTAATTGTATTAATTAAAAGTGCAGGGGCTGAATTGTAATTGTTTAATAGTTGAGCAATGGACAATTGAGGAAGGATAATGGTGGACGAAATTATAAGGAATTATCCTTACTAATTTCGCCAATAATATGGTTGGTGATAATGGTTTGAATTTAAGATAAAAGGTTTATTTGGTTTAAATTCAAATAACGCTTTTCTGTAAGGATTGTCTGCTATCACCATTGAGACTATAAATAGACCCTTCTGGATCCCATTTTCTGCGCCACTTTCTGAGAACCCTCCCCCCCCTCTCTGTTGTCTTGTCTGGTTTAAATTCTTATCTGTAAGGCTTATCTGTAAGGCATATATGCTCATATTATTGAAGAACATCCTATTCCATTTGAGCATGTAATATAAAGACCGTGTACTACATTGAAATAACCATAATGATGTACACCTTGCAAAGAATATGGTGTTTCATGGTAGAACGAAGCACATCAAGATGAACATTCTGATGGGTTCTATGCAAACAATGAGCTTAAATCTTTAAGTTCACATGCACCTTAATAAGGGTCCATGTTTTTCTCAATTAAACCTATAACTAAGGCCAAATTAAAATTACAAAATAATAATTTTAATACCTTTGATCTTTGGAAGCTAGCACCACAATTGTCGTGCCTCTAATGGCTCACACCCAAGAACTTAGCAAGCTAGATGAGCAAGAGAAAGAGGAGGAGGCTTATCCTTTTTGGCGTGAGAATGAGAGGTGTCAGGGGCCTCTATTTATAGTCTTCAGGTGATAAGCAATAATGAGTATGACTGCCTTATTTTAAGATCCTGATATGATAAAACTTTTATCAGATAAAGTGATCTACTTATTACTGCCATAAAAAACCCTTATGGGTTTTGAAATCCACAAGGCTCCAAGCCTGTGATTTCATCCAACCCATTAGGTCATCCAAAGTGTCTATTGCCCAACTATTGAACAATTACAATCAGCCCCTCCACTATTAATTAATCCAATTAATCCTAAAATTAATTCTAATTAATTTATGATTAATTATTAATTAAATATTATGATTTATAATTAATATATTATTCTCATAATATATTAATAAATCATTATCTCTATATCTCTCTCTTTATTTATCATCTAGTCATTTGCTAGTTATGAGGACAACCTAAAAGGACTGTGCTGCTGTCAATTCAAGTATATTTCTAAATTATAGTTATGACTTAGCCACCTTAATCCAACATATACCATTTTACCAAGGAGTTGATAAGTGATGGTACTCTGAACTTGACGAAAAATCTTGGTATAAAGAATTCAATAGACATATTTACCAAGACCGTAATGATTAAGAAGTTGAAACTATACATGACTTTAAGTAGCTAACTAGAGAATTAAAGTGAAGGTACAGAAAAATAAAAAACAGGGGTTAGAAGCTCGTATGGCAGTAGAGGGTCCAAGTGGGAGATTGTTGAGTGCAAAGTCTTTCTTGTGGCTTGATAAGTATAAAAAAGCAGTAGTCGTAGACGAGTAGTTTGAAGCGCAACTATGGGGCTGATGAAAAGTGAGACTACAATCAAGCCGAGTAGGAGCTTTGGAGGAGTAGCCAAAAACTTGTTGCTTCAGACACAGTAAATGCGAGTTAAGACATGGTTTGCATGAAAGCCAATTCCGAAGTGCGGTTGCGGGCTGCAACTCAACTTGAGGTTCGCCTTCACTGCACATCATGCTTTGACCTTCGGTGATCAGGGGTAGCTTCGGGCTTTAAGCGACGGATTAACTTTGTAAATTGGAGACCAAATATGCTATGTGTGATCATGGGCCAAATTACGTTTATGATTTCATATGCCTATAAGCTACAACTCAAAAGAAATTAAGTCAAACGATTACTATAAATAGATCTCAATGGTTGGAATCCTAACGTGTGTGAAAAATGTCTTTATAACAATTGAATACAAAAAATGCAGCTTATTGTGCTTTTCAAGGTTACCAACGGAATCTCTCACTAATTCGTCTAAAAACATAGCTTTATCACTACGATCAAATAAGCAACTGTTATATAATTGTATTCATGTTTGATATTCGTATATTATTAATTGTGTTTGTGTTTGTCTGAGTTACTTCTTAACCTTAAAAGAATTATGAATCAATGACCAAAACCACACGATTTAAAATAATTAAGAAGGCGTTTTTATCAACTTTTTAGAATTACTAAAACTACAAATTTAACCAAACCATAAAATACAATTTCTTGTAATTTAGAGGCTGTTTGGATGTGTGTTTCCAAAGTGCTTTTTAGCTTTTTGGCTTTTCAAAAAGCCAATAAGCTGAAAAAGTGTTTGGATAACAATAAACACTTTTCAAATTAGCTTTTCAACACATTGGAAGAAGCTATTTTAAAAAAGCCATCTAAACCTGACTTTTCAATATGAGAAGTGCTTTTTAATTGCCAAATGACAATATTACCCTCAACTGCCACCTATCCTTCATTACGTTCACGTAAACACAGATCTGTCACATATCCCTCCCCACCTGCGATCTCCGTTCTTCTCGAACCGCATCCCACCTCCATCTCCGGCAGCGATCGCCGTTCTTCTGTGGCTATCGACGATTTTGCATCGGTTTTTCTTGAATTGTTGAATTGTTGCATCGGTTTCTGGTTCCCTATACTTAATCCGATTTTGTCCTTCTTCCGCCATTTCCATGGCGGCAAAAGACCGCATGAAAAACTACACAGCTCAAATTAGGCGTAAATGAGAATATGAGATATGCACAAGGTGATCTGAAGTTTTACTTTAGCCCCTAAATCGGAAACACAAAAATTCCAAATCTTATGTAAATATTTTCAATGTTGCACAGTTTTGAAATTTCATAGAGCAATTTTAGTTTATTTTGCCATTCTTTATGACGTTGTTTTCTTGGCCGGTAACAGAGCTTTCAATGTGTAAGACCCGTATCCTGATTATAACATATACTTAAAATAAGAGTGTTAGGAATTATATGATCATTGGTAATTATAAAGCTAAGAAAAACTTTAGTTACAATTTCATATGAAAATCAGCATTTTGTGTCGTTTTTAGAAAAATCATAATTAATTCTAGAAAAATTGTTTGGACCTCAAACCAGTGCACAAAGTTTACAAATTGAGTCTAGTACAATTACCAAAAATAATAGTAAGCTTGAAAATGACATTATCTATGGTGAAAAATGCAATCTTTACTGATTAGTTCGGAATTGACAGATTAGATATTCTGTTTTCAAAAAATCATAATAAATCATAGAAAAATCGTATAAATACATACCATACATCCTTGGAAAGGTATTGAGATGAATTTACTGAATATCAAATAAAAACGTGAATTTAATGGGCTTAAGATCGGCTAAACCAGTCTTGAACAGACTGATTCTAGAAGGCCTTTAATTTCAACAAAATTATATTATTAAAATCTTTTGTCAAAAGTGTCATGCCATTTTTTATTCAAGAATTCAAGTATAAATACCCCCCAAACATCTCATAAACCACACCAACAAATCTCAATCCAATATATAGAGGTTTCTAAGCACTAGAGTGTAAGAAGTGAGGTGAAAGGAAGCTCAAAAGCCTAGCGAAGATGTTATAGGTTCCGACGACTGGTCATAAGGTAAGTACAAACTTTTTTATAGCTTAATTAGGTATTGTAAAATAGCTTTTGTGTTAAGAAGTAGAATATTTAATAAGTATAACATATGTTATATTATACTCATTTCTAACAATAGTAAACAAAAAACCTTAAAATGTCGTTATTATAACAATTCGTAATTCCGAAAATAATACCGATTGATTTACTTACGAGGACGGTGACTAGGCCGATTACTTGGGATCTGATTGTTGGATTTTCCGAAAGGCTAAAATGCTGAAAGGATCCTGCCACCCCATCTAATCTTCTACCTGGCTGTTCTTTACTTGATAAATCATGGAGTATCATATTGGAATTACTGAAGGGTTTAATGATGCGACTACAATATAGTTAAGGATTAAGAAATGATAGATTTCTTATTATGTTAACAGTTAAAGTTGAAGGAAATACAAAGCCGAGAAAGATAAACGATATAGTCAACTATAATCAGGTGAGTCTTCTCACTATACTATAGGTGATATTGCATGCGTAGTGTTGAAAAACTTTGATGGTCCTTGGATTAACGTTTAAATTATGTCAATTATATTTGGGGAGATGGGAAAGGGATTTAAAAAGAAACTAAAAATAAAGTACAAAAATAATTAACTAGACAAAAATTAAATAGACAGAAAGCAGTAAATAAAATAAATGTTAGAAGTTAGAAGTTAGATGTAATAAACGCCATTATCAACGATAAAGAGTTTTTTACAATAAATAAAAAGTTAGACGTTAGATGTAATAAACACCATTATCAACGATAAAGGGTTTTTACAATAAATAAAAAGTTAGAAATTAGTAATGTCTTGGTTAAATATAGTCCACATTTGTTTTCCTTGTCACGGTTTAATTTGGATGTCTTGGAATTTTAGTATAACGGCACAAATAAATTTAGTCGAAATAATAACGAAAAAGTGATCGTTATATAAATAGCACAATAAATTAATCATTCATTTTATATTTAAACATTCAAAATATTTAAAATGAAATTGAAATGAAAATTTCAAAAGAACTTATCGACAACGGAAGAAGATGGTGTTTTTCTTGAAGCGTCGATTCTTGTTCTTTGCGGCAAGATGAGGCTTGATGGTTTTTTGGTGTTGGGTGTAATGGGTTTTTGGTGTTGGATATTTGGTATATGTTTTGGTAGGTTTTTTGGTGTAAGATGGTTTTGGTATGTATTGGTGTATAAAATGGTGTAGAATGGTGTAGAATTGTATGTAATGGTGTAGAAAATGGTGTAGAATGGTATGTAATGGTGTGTTTAAAATGAGAAGTTTGGGTTGGTATTTATAGTGAAAAATGGATGAATTAAATAACAAAAGATGTGATGTAAAGCAAGGAATATTAATATTTTCAGATTAGATCTAAGATCTAAATCAAAAGAAATGAAAAGAATTAATTTTGTGGAAGATTTGGTTGGAAAAATGGGTTAAAAATTGGAAAAGTTGGAATATTTTCGTGTTCTTGGCTGAAAAGTTGATTTTGGGTTATTTTTGATAGTTTTCCAAAGTTTAGGGGCTGAAATGGAATATTTTGAACTGAAATACGCGGGTCTTGGGTCGGTTCGGGGTTGGGTCGGAAACCGGGTCACAGCGCGGGTCTTCTGTGAGGAGAAGTGAAGCGGCGCCGGTTCGGGTTCATATTAGATAATCAATCACATAAGACTGGTTTCGGCATTACTCAGAGGGTTTTGGGTCGGTTCATATTAGATAATCAATCACATAAGACTGGTTTCGGCATTACTCAGAGGGTTTCTTCATTCATGCCAATGATGTTCACTCTCTCTCCGTCGGGAAATACATGTAGAGGGGTTTAGAAATATTCATAGTGCAGTTTGCAACTAAGAATATTCAATTATGAAGGCTACAGTATCCCGGTAAATCTTCGGTTTTAACAGTTATATTTGATAAAGCATTTGAGAATCTGTTTGTTTGGAAAATTTTGAGAGATGTCTATCTTGATGGATTGTTGTTGTAAATCTTCCATTTCTTTGGTGAAGTGTTCACCTTTGTCTTTATCTTTTCTTGATTTGTGCGAATACCTTTTGTGTAAAAGATATCTGATGTGGTTACCAATTGTGATTTGTTGACATCATTTGTTGGATATGACTTTGTCGTTTCTTCATTTGTCAGATTCGTTATGCCGGATGATCAGTCTTTTCTTTGAAGTGGTTTGATTGAGGATAGGGATAGGTGATATAATAGACAGTTTGTCTAATATATAAGAAAATGAAAGTATCGTCCCTGGTCATTTTGATATATAAGCAAAAATGAGACTAGCATCACGGTATAAGAGTATAAATCCTATAAGTCATACTGAAAACACCTTTGCTCACAGAAATGAATTCCACTTAGCAGTTGAAGACGAGGCACAATTTCTCACATGGGTTTGGTTTTCATCTGAATCTCCTGATCTTATGTCCCTTTACAGATAAAATCGTTATAATTTGAAATAAATTCAAAGGGAATAGGAGAATGTACATAACAAAAATGTTTGAAATTTGAACCTTCTCTTTAATTAAGGATCAATATAACTGAGAACATTCATCGAGCATAAGTATCTGAAAATTTAGTCAAGAAGATGTTAATCACATGGTTCTATAAAAGCTTATTATGACAAGTCTTTTATTGTATTTTTGAAGATTTGTTTTTCTGAATGTTTTTGGAAAGTTTTGGTTATTTGAATGTTTTTGGTAAATTTTGGTTATGGGGGTGAGAATTGGGTAACGAGAGTTCCCCCATAAATGATGCACTGGGATCATTTTGGATAGGTAGATTGGGATTGTTTAAAGAGGAATTTGGTTTTGGTGGTTCTCCCATAAATGATGCATTGGGATTATTTGGACAGGTGGAATGGGGTGTTTTAGGAGGGTTCTGGTTTTGGTGGTTCCCCCTCGACTGGATCCGCATCATTTTGGTTTGATTGTGAAGTTTCTGCATAGTGTGGGTTTGAAGTCTTGTTGAAGGCTATGGTTTGTTGTCATATGCTTGGATCGGCCACTATTGATATACCATGTATCATCCTTGGGCTCTCCAGCACAAAGTACCTGCAATTAGACAGAAAGTTTAGGTACCCAAACCATGGTGGGTCCTGATTTGTTAATGGTTTTCGGTGATTTGAAATCATTATGGTTTTTGTTAATTTGACGAAGTGGTTGAGGCTTGATTTGACTTATCAGATTTTCCCAATTTAAGATTTGTTTTTGAAAACCTGTCAGTTGAAATGGTCTTTGATTTTGTGAAAGGTATCCTATATGTGAAGATCCGTTTGATAACCTTTCTTTGTATCAGGGATTTGGATGATTTTGAAAAACATTATGATGATGGAATAGAATTTGGTGAAATGATGGTTCTTGAAAGTTCCTTGAGAGATTGAAGTTTATCTCTTGAAAGCAACTTTGAATTGGTTTTTGAAAAGGTTTTTGAAAAGGTTTTTGTTTTGGATTAAAAGTTTGTTTTTGTGGCACAGAGACTGGTTTCAAAGGTTTCTCTTGGGTTTGTTTGAAAACTTTGGGTTTGCCTTGTTCTTTTTGAAGAGCAATTGGTTTAGAGGTACTGCCTTTCTCGTAAAAGGAGTTTTGGTTGGTAATTTGGATTTGGTGGGTTGAAGACCTATTAGTGAAAGATCTTTTGGAAACAGTGAAATCAGTATCATCTGGGTTACAGTTGATAACTGTTTCGTCGTCTGAATTTTCCTCATTAACAGATGAGGATAGATCTGTTAGAGTTGATTCAGAGTTTTCACTGTTAGTCCTGGTTTCTTGTTTGGCTTGTTCGATTTCGAAAGATTCTCTTCCTAATCCAGGTCTGTAATTTGTATCGATTTTGCCAGATCCTAAGGATGTTGCTTTGATGAAAATATCATCACTTAGCTTTCTAGCAAGATTGATAGAATCCAGTTTTCCTTGAAATCTTTGATTTTCGGATTCAAGAAGTTTGATTTGTTTAGAAGAATCATCTAATTTCAAAATCAAACTAGTGTTTGTGTCAGTTAAATCTTGAATTTTTAGTTTTAACTGAAGGACTTCTATTTCTAAGGTATCTTTTATTTCAGATGGAAAAACAGATTGATTTTTTATTTCCAAGTCCTTTTTTGTTTTAGAGCTTCATTTAATTGTTCTAAGACGTGATTATATTCTTCAGATTTTCGTTCGATGTCTCTTTCAAGTTTGTCTCTAGTCCTTGTTGATTCTCCAAATCTGAGTTGCAAGGTTTGTAATTCAGATTTGCAGATATCAGATTTGACTATTGTGTCATGATATAGTTTGAGATCAGCTTTCAAACTGTTCTCAATCTTAGTCATGTGGGACTCAAATTGTGTTTTTGAAAGACCGATTTCTGAGATCATAGACCATACCTGATCGATGACATATGGAGCTCTTGAGTAGGTTGTGGAAGACATTTTTGGGTTGATCCTGTTTTTCCCTTTTTTTTTTTTTTTTTGAAAATTTTAAGATTTTTAAATTTTTTTTTTTTTTTTTTTGAACAAGTGATATTAAGATGAAATTTTTAAAGGAAACTTATTGGTGGTTTATAAAAACGCTACACAAAAGTTCTTGACAAAAATTTCAGATTAAATCACACAAGCTCTGATACCAATTGTTGAAAAACTTTGATGGTCCTTGGATTAACGTTTAAATTATGTCAATTATATTTGGGGAGATGGGAAAGGGATTTAAAAAGAAACTAAAAATAAAGTACAAAAATAATTAACTAGACAAAAATTAAATAGACAGAAAGCAGTAAATAAAATAAATGTTAGAAGTTAGAAGTTAGATGTAATAAACGCCATTATCAACGATAAAGGGTTTTTTACAATAAATAAAAAGTTAGACGTTAGATGTAATAAACACCATTATCAACGATAAAGGGTTTTTACAATAAATAAAAAGTTAGAAATTAGTAATGTCTTGGTTAAATATAGTCCACATTTGTTTTCCTTGTCACGGTTTAATTTGGATGTCTTGGAATTTTAGTATAACGGCACAAATAAATTTAGTCGAAATAATAACGAAAAAGTGATCGTTAAATAAATAGCACAATAAATTAATCATTCATTTTATATTTAAACATTCGAAATATTTAAAATGAAATTGAAATGAAAATTTCAAAAGAACTTATCCACAACGGAAGAAGATGGTGTTTTTCTTGAAGCGTCGATTCTTGTTCTTTGCGGCAAGATGAGGCTTGATGGTTTTTTGGTGTTGGGTGTAATGGGTTTTTGGTGTTGGATATTTGGTATATGTTTTGGTAGGTTTTTTGGTGTAAGATGGTTTTGGTATGTATTGGTGTAGAAAATGGTGTAGAATGGTGTAGAATTGTATGTAATGGTGTAGAAAATGGTGTAGAATGGTATGTAATGGTGTGTTTAAAATGAGAAGTTTGGGTTGGTATTTATAGTGAAAAATGGATGAATTAAATAACAAAAGATGTGATGTAAAGCAAGGAATATTAATATTTTCAGATTAGATCTAAGATCTAAATCAAAAGAAATGAAAAGAATTAATTTTGTGGAAGATTTGGTTGGAAAAAGTTGGAAAAATGGGTTAAAAATTGGAAAAGTTGGAATATTTTCGTGTTCTTGGCTGAAAAGTTGATTTTGGGTTATTTTTGATAGTTTTCCAAAGTTTAGGGGCTGAAATGGAATATTTTGAACTGAAATACGCGGGTCTTGGGTCGGTTCGGGGTTGGGTCGGAAACCGGGTCACAGCGCGGGTCTTCTGTGAGGAGAAGTGAAGCGGCGCCGGTTCGGGTTCGGATCGGACAGCGTCCGCGTGGCTTTGTGAGGTGAGCGGAGCGGTTTGCGGGTCGGACGGCCGGATCCGGAGCGGGTTGGCGGGTTCCGGACGCAGGAGATGGACCAGATGCTTGGGCCGGGTGCAGATATGGGCTGGGCTGTTGTAGCTGGGCCGGAACAGGAGCTGGGCCATTTCTTTCTTCCTTTTCTTTTTAACTTAAATCATTTTAAATCCGAATTAAATTCAAATAAATTAGGAAAAATTATTTTTAATTTATAAAATTAATTAAGTCTAATAAAATAAATTATTTAGAAATTATATTTCCAAAAATTCATTTTGAATAGATTTAATTTAATTTTATTTTGTATTTTTCTTTGTTTTGTCTTTAAAACTCATTTTCTAATTAAATTGCATCTTTTATTAAAATCAATTATTTAGAAAATAATTAAAACAATTATTCCTCAATAACTAAGTTTAATAAATGATAAATTTAACTCCAATCGTTTTGTTTAAAAATTATATTCTTATTTTTCTCGTTTTTGATCTCGAATCCACGCAACCTGAAATAAACTGATAATATTTGTTAGGTAAAAAATAAACAGTTTATCTTATTTCAGTGATGTTCACATACAAAAATATTTTCCAACACGTAGGAAGGAAGATATGTTAGACTAAGGTGATCCTACCTGTTATGATAATTGTATGAATTATTGCTATGAAAATGATTGTTTGTGGACGGAACGGGATAGCCCGCGAGCCAATAGGCGGAACGGGAATATCCTGCGAGTCATTAGACGGAACGGGAAAATCCTGCGAGCCAATAGGCGGAATGAGAATAGCCTGCGAGTCATTAGACGGAACGGGAAAAGCCTGCGAGCGATAAGACAGAACGGGAACTGCCCGTGAGTCTTCAGGCGGAACAGGGATAGCCCGTGAGTCTCACAGACATATGAATGGTTATTGTGTGTTGTATGTTATGTGATGGATCGTATGGTATTTTGAGGAACTCACTAAGCTCCGTGCTTACCCTTTCCCTATATAAACTACTGTTTCAGGTACATCAGGTACAATGGATAGCAAGGCGTGACGTGTATACACTGTGCTGCTTCATTGGAGGACTGTTTTTGAATTAATATTCCGCTATATTGTGATTTCGTTAACTTCTGTTAATCCTGGGGTGTTTTCATTAAACTTATAAGTTATGGAATTTTGTCAAAATTAATTAAGTGGCTTTTCTTATATTGAAGAGTCCGTTTAATTTTTTTTTAATTTTACCCTAAAATTTTGGGATGTTACACAATGCTTTCCACATGAACTTGAGTAGGCGTTACTGTATACAATTATACAAATGGTTAATAAAAAAAACGTAATAAAAAATTATATTTTTAAATATTTTATAAAAAAAGATGTAACATAATTATAAATTTTGTCAAAAAAAAGAGTTAAGTACTTAATTATTTGTAAAATTAATAAATAGTTGTGAAAATGTAAAAATGACCTTTTTGGTCATTTTACATATATAAAAGTTTATACAAACACTTTTTAAACCTTCTTATCAACTTTTAGCTTTTCCCACCACATAAGCTTATCCAAACACTTTTTTAAAAACTCATTTTTGAAAAGTCAAAAGCTCATAAACACTTTTGCTCAAAAGTAATAAACGTATCCCTTAGTCTTATGTGATATTACTATATATATTAAAACACAACCTGTTTCTAGAAGGATTGGGGGGGGGGGGGGGTGAGGGGGGTTTGAGAATTTTTAGCGGGGTACTTGCTTTTGCCCTATTCCCGGTTGCCACGTTCTAGCGCTTCTGCTTCTTCTCCATCCGCCACCTCCTGTTTGCTTCACCATTCTGCCGTCTCTTTCTTTATTCCCCGTTCGCCACCTCCTGTCTGCTTCACCATATGGTGGAGAGGATACCTCTTACATCAATCAGAGAGAGAAAGAAATCGGGAGAAATCGAGAGGGACATGGGCCGATTTCGGTTTTTGAGGTTGCCGATCCTAACAATCAGCGGGAACGGAAAGACCTAGAGGCGACAGGGCCGCCGGCGATACTTCTCTGCGGCGCCTTTCCCCCCCTTTTCATCCGTTTGACCTTCCATTCAACACGAGAGGTAGGTTGTCTCTTGAGTATTCTAATTTGTAATTTCAATTTTAGTGTCATTTGGTTATGTTGTTAGTACGGGAGGTACGTTGTCGGCTGAGTTGAGCCGGCTGGAAGTGCAGTCGGATCAATGGAGGAAGCCGGCAGAGGCAGCGGCTGCCATGCTTTCTGGTGGACCATTCCGGAATTTACTTGGTTCTTACTGAAAGAGCAAAAATCCACTCTTTTGCCCGCCGGCAGTGCTCCTGCTAATTCGAGCAATACCCACATCTGCCACTTGGACTAACTGCAACAAAAATTCGAACTTGAGGGAGTCCAACCAGTGCGGCATGCCCAACTTAGCTTTATCCTTCCTATATTTCGATTTTTTCTGTGACGAAATTCCTGTTTGTTGCAGGTTATATTTTTGGTTTGTGATACTGAGCAGCTGGTGTATGATTTGATATATCGCTTAATCAATTTGTCATTGAAACTTTGAAACTAAAAAGTTTACATGGTCAAAGGGAATAAAGTAGGTATACGTTTTTTGTTTAACATAATTGATGTTTCTCGGAGTTGAATTTTCTCTGTAACTGCAGACACCGGTAACGTTTACGGATTGTATGTATATGCCTGTTTGATTGTATATGATCGTAATTGGAAGGGTAACCGGAGATTTTCCTTAAAATTATGTATGATTGTAATCCACTTAACAAGTAATTTTGCTAATTACTCATCATTTCCTTTTCCATTTCTATTAAGGATCATGGAAAATGATGTCTTCAAGCAAGATTGGCGCAGCAGAAGTAAGATCCAGATATTCCAATACACATCTTTGAAATGGTGCCTTTGTTTTCTTATTGTTATCGTTGTTGGTCTCATTGGCTTCTTCAATAACCTAGCCATTGAGAACATTGCTGGTATAAAGTTTGTGATCACCTCCAACAACATACTTACATACTGGTGCAAATTATTGCAGCTTTAACATGTCTGGGTGGATCAAAGAAGTATTGGTTGATTGTTGGACTTGTGACTGTTGGAGGAAGAATGGAAGTGCAGCCACATGTATGTTTTAAGACACTTCCGTTTTTAGTTTTTCACTTTTATAACATTGATTAAAAATGAAACAATAAATTTTTACATTATTTCAAATGCACATTGTTCCTTTTGTAGAAATTAGAATCGCGGAGGAAAGTACAAATCAGCTTAAAAGAAATGTAAGTGAAAAAGAAGTAACAAAGTTAAATTTTATTTCATTATCAACATTTACTTTCAAGTGCTGCATAAATCAATTTATATAAATATTGTTTATGTTATCTGCAGATGCCATTTTGCGGGGCGAACTGGTGCACTTTGTTGGAGTAGAAAGAATCAGGTACTAATTTCAAGTTACATCTTATAAAGAACTTATCATTAATTTATAGATTATTTATTCTTCCTATAATAACATCTATTCTCTGAATAAAAGAATGTCGAAGCACCTCCTTCATGTGTATCACCACTAATTCCAAAAGTTAATTATAAACTTGATGTTCATGCTCTCAATAGGCGTCAACTAAGGTGGCTTTAGATATTTTTTTGCAAATTCATTCGTTATTGCATTAATTCCATGTAGCTTTTGTCTTTTTTGTAGATTGTTTCGCTATCATAAAACCTAAATTGCTATTTCTTGCATTTTATCGTATTGTAACTTTCTATTTTCAGTAAAACTACATTGCATTTTCTTGCATTTGATACCCAATTTTACTTTGAAAGTCAACAGAATGACTATATTCACACACTCACACACATAGAGTTACATACATACACAGTCATTTATATGGTGCAAAATTTAATGAAGGTTTTCGTTTAGTAGAAATATTATTTGACTTATTTTGAGTTTTGACTATTTGAGATCATACATCTTAAAAATTATTGTGGTTTAACACCAAGATACAGAGGCTGATTTGATTAATAATCCTTTTTTGTTTCTAATTGTAGTATTTGATCAAAAAGTTCAATGAAATTTAGTTGGCTTGTGTTGCAAGGTTTCATCAAAGTACATTGCTTTTTTTTAAATTTCATAGAGCTAGGAACTGGAACAGGACGTCAGATTGTGGTTAGTAACTTGATATGAATTAGGTATAATTTTTTGTTTTTTATTGATCTTTGATAAATTATTTTTATGTAAAGTTTCAAGGTTTTAATTGGGAAAGCTGTAGAAAAAATTGGTACCTTGATTTGGATCCAAAGGCTGCAGATTTATGTCGCTGTGGTATAACAGTAGTGTGATTACCTCCTCCAACTGAATCTGTTCCTCCACAAGGTCTTTATAACTTAATTTAAAGTTAAAAAGTATTTATTTTTAATTAAAAAGATACATGGGTTTATAATAAATTTTATGAAATGAATCCAGGGTATATGCCTTCTGATCTCTACAACTTGAAATCGACATATTGGACCCAAGTAGACCTCAACTATTGCATAGAAGAGATGCACAACCAACATCTTCTGGTATTATTTGGCCATTTGTTAAATTTTTTATAGTTTAGAGAAATATAAATACCATTTTTTAATATTTTACAAGCATTGGGAGATGTACTAAATCATAGATGTGCACATAAACAAAGTGGAAATGGGGTATGTAATATTTTTGGTGGGAAAATTCCATGGGGACCCGAAGCAATTGTTTGTGATAATCCAAATTTTCAGGGTCGTGGAAATCCCTCAAGTGGTATAATTATTTATTTCTTTCATATTTCAAGCAGCACCAAACATTGATCCTCCCCAAGATTTTGTAAGAAATGATGTAAAAGAGTGGCTGAACTGGCTCACAAACAATATTGGTTATGATGGTTGGCGCCTTAACTTTGTGAGGTCAACTCTATTTTGTTCAATGCTAAATATGAAAAAATGTTTCCGTGCTCTAGCAATTGCGCTCCGGCACGAAGAAATCTCTTAGATGGGCGGATGCGAATCTGGATCTATCAACGGAACCAGTATCTCGACTACAAAAAATCACCTCCGCCGCCGCCCACCGCCCTCTTCTGACGCCTCCACGAACCACCACCTCCGTTGATCCAAACCATTAGCGAGTTCTTCTTTAGATCATCCAAAATCTCCGGTACCAGATATTGCCGGACCTCCGACCATGTTAGCAGTTGTTTCACAGCCGCCACCGTCGTACCCCGTGTCAAGTCTTTTAAATACACTTGTAGCGAAGGGGTTAATTTCAACTTCAAAAACCGACCCTCCACCTAACCAAACTCCGGCGGTGCCTCGCCAGAAAATAGATCCGCCATCGTCACCACCATCTCCGGTAATATTATCCACAACTAAAGAGCTATTTTGACTCAATTCTCCGGGAACTGTCTCGATCCAAGAACATTCATGGGTGTCATCAGATCCAATTAGCAATCGTCCATTTATCAAATGTACATTATTAGATCGGTTAGTACTTTATTACTTTTATAAAATATATTCTCATTTTAGCTTGGATTTGTAAACAAGTTTCAACTAAATTTCAAGTTTATTGTAAAAGGGTATTCTAGGGAAAAAAATTTAAACCTGGGTAATTTAGGAAAGGGGACCAAAATTGAAAAAAAAAATCAAATTTGAAGAAAGGACCAAAATTGGAAGACAATCCAATTTTATAAAAACACGGAAATTGAAAAGAAAACCAGTTTTGAACTAAACCCTTATACGTAAAATAAAAAATTACTTTTTAGAGGTCCCAAGCCGCACATGCGTAGCACGAAGCTTCATCTAGTTGTCCGACTAAAATTTAATTTCAAACAACACATATTCAGGGATATAATGGACAATTTACCGTCGGGTTTCTAGAAACAAACCGCCACGTGGACGTTACCCGGCATCTGGAATCTTCTGGCCATATGCCGTCTATTATCATTTTCCGTTTTGTTATGTACTATCCTTAAATCTAACCGTTGAAAACACCTACGTATTTTAATCTCATCCGTCGGATCATATCCGAGGGTCGATAAATAACCCCTGTTATCCTCTTTTTTATTCAGTCGGCCTTTTTCTCTTTCTTTATTTTTCGCCATGGCGGAAGTTATTTGTGCCTGTGTTTTTCTTAGATCTGCTTCGATCCGACCAAAATTTTCTTATTATATTTGCATAATCAGAAAGATCGGTCTCCGATCTACGATTTGGCTATGATTATGTCATGTTTCGTGGACTTTGTTGCCGGCGGTCTTTCTGATCATCAGAATCGGAAGTTTCGGTTCGGTTTTCTATGTGGATGAGGTATGTTGTATACGTTTGTTCTGTACACGCATTATGTTTTCAGATAGATGCATTTGTTAATGCTTGTACATCCTTTCTCAGGCGATTCGCTTCTTTTCCGTATTTACAATTGAATTAATTTGCCTTTTCCTATGTGTAGCTTGCGATGATACTCCGTGGATTAGGTGGCCGTCTCCGATCTTTCTGTTCCAGGCTCTATGCTTATCAGTTTCTTGGTGAGCAATCGTCGATTTATGGAGTCGCCTTAGGTTTTTCAAAACAATTGTTCTGACCGGTTCTAACTATTCTATTTGTTTTCAGGCCGAATTCATGCGTTCTTTGTGGATGATATTGAGGATTGATATGGCTTAAGGGTGTCGTCTACCATCTGCAGGGGTGTTGGTCTATATAGTCGGGTATATGGATCTGATAGTACCATGCTCCGGAGTCGGCTTTTCTGTTGAGGAATTATTTTCGGAAAATCAGGTTAAAGATCGATAAAGTATTTCCATGTGATGGCACACGCGTAATCTTTTGTAGATGTAAATCTGAGTTACGAGGAAAGTTGTCATATGGTAGAGGTGAGGGATCTACTTGTGTTGTCTTATTTTTCGGTTTGTGAGTCGGCCTTTGCCATGTCAGGTGCGCTTGCTTGGCAGGTCAACAAGTCTAATGAAAACCACATAGTATTTTTGTTTTGATGAAGGGAGGTGGTACGGTGGTTTGCCCGGCCCTCCCTTCATGCGCGCGTCTCGTTTCATTCTCTTTTCTCTGTGGTTTTGAAAGTTCACACACATCAGTATTATAGCCATTGAAACGCTTCGAACCAATTTAGTTCCAAGCATTTCAAAAAACTGTGAAACACGCTCGTCATAAAGTAATCGACGCAAGCCGCAATCTCCGGAGTTCAAAAACGACATCACTTTAAGTGGCTCAAGGTACCAACATCATCTTATCATTAACTTGTCAGCAAATTCATTGAAAAAACAATCGTATTTCCATATATCGGCTTTAAATTATTATACGCAAATACATCATGAATTTAAGAAACGATCTAGTGTTTCATATCACGGTTTAAACTACGCTTTACAAATCCAAGTGTTGTTGCGCTCGTCTTGTTATATGATATACACAGTTTATTATTATGTAGTTTGTTGCAAGTTGAATTACTACTTTGTAGCTGTGATGTAATTGTGATTAGTGTACGTTTGCAGTAATACTATTTTAATTTTCGGAATTGAAGTATGTTTTAGTGTATGGTTTGCTCAAATTAGTACCTTTGATCGAGCGATGATAAGTGACGTAAGCCAGTCTTCCCTGCAAGTCGGAATATGACAACTATAAAATAGTTATCTGTGTATGAGGTGATGGCGGCATTTCACGAAGTGTTACGGCAGCAGTTGTAGGTACTTATATATTTTGCGTTTATGTTTGTTATAATATTCTTTCTTTATTGTTGCTATTTGTTGGATAAATTAGTTATGTAATTTAATTTTACTGCCGTGGTTGCTGTTGCGTTTGCATTAAATGCGCGGATTGAGTATGAAGATCGTTGAAAAATAAAGCATCGATTCATTTGTTTTGTCGCCGCATTTCAACTGAGTTTAGAGTTTAAAATCATTTTTGTATCTTTATAAACTGGTGCGGAGGAAAACATTTGTGTAGTAAAGGAAACATCATAAATCCGCCATTTTTTCCTCACTGAAAATAGTGATCTGTAATCAACTTCTCTAAAACAAAACCGGGACTTGGTACTTTTCCGGATTGCATAGTTGCTGTTAAATATAATTTTTTCTTTTCGAAAAGTTATCTTTTTAACATGTACAGTGTTATATGTCAAGTGGTGTTTTCTTGGATATCAAGTTTTCAGCGTTGGATGCGTGTATTTTTTTTTCTTTAAAGTCTCTTATTTTTTAGATAAAAAAGTTCCTAGTCGAAGTTTACTATTTTTTACTGTGTGATATAAATATGAACACATTACTGTTTAATTTTTCTTTTCGAAAAAATTATCTTGCTATTAAATACAGGTTTTCTTTTCGAAAAAACTATAATTTTACATGTACGGAGTTATATTCCAAGTATGAAGTATTGGTTTCTTAGATATTAAGTTTAGTGGGATGCCCTAGGCGTTGTGTTCTATATTGACATTTTATTTTTGTAAAATGTTTTTTGCATAATGTTTGTCTATTTTTATGATTTATGTTAAACACGTGGAACATGTTTATAAATTCGTTATTAGACAGACTATTACTATGATATTTCAATTAGACCAGTTTTATAAAGTTATAATTAAGCAGTAATTATTATTGTAATTTATTAATTATAGGGACTTTCTCTAAAATTTTCTTTATAGACTAGGAACCACTTTTATAAATTAAAAATTTAGGAAATGACGAAAATTACACTTTTCTAAATTTTCTTGCAAATTTCTATTTTTTCAAACTATGTTTCTTTCTAAATTTTTTTATAGATTAGGACCCTTTTTATAAATAAAAGGATTTTAGTAAATGATAAGAATTGCACATTTTCTTTTTTTACTTGCAAATTATATATTTATAATTTATGATTTATGATGCGTGTATTGGTTTTTTTTATCTTTTACGGTTTTATTGTTTGCTTTGTGATATTATCTTTTTAGGGTTTTATTTTGTACTTTGTGATATAAATATTGACATATAACTGTTAATTACAAATTTTCATTTCAAAAGAATTATCTTGCTGTCAAATATAAGTCTTCTCTTCATAAAGTTATTATATTTACGGTGTTATTTGTATTTTATCTTTGGCGCCAATTTTTTTTCAAAAACCAAAAGATATAGAAATTTAAAAACAAGTAAAAGGTTTTGTAATCTAGTAGGGTACTTTTCAAATAATTGTATTTGTTGGGAAAAAAAATCTAATAAGTGACCATTATATGTATCGAAAGTAATGATTCGTTTGGATTGCTTTCTTTTCGCGGTATACGCAAATTTTGATGACATTTCGTATTATATCATGACAACGGGAACTCAACCAGCATATTGTGGATATCCTATAACGGGTAATTTCTTTCTAAAGTCAAATTGTGTCGATCACTATAGTTGGTATTGTACAAAAAAATATATATTTGGTGGCGTTGGTATGGTAATAGGTTACTATGTCTGGTTATGGATCCATAGCTCGAAATTGGAAGAGCACCCATTATAACAAGGTTGGTGGTTCGAATCCACTTGGGTCCTCGTATATAATTGTCCGTCTTTATAATTGGTTTTATCTTCCGATAAAACTGTTTTGGTTGCTAATGCGAAAATGATGATTTATAGCAAGGAAAGCAAAACAAGGATCAATGCGGGACTCGGGCGCACTAAACGTTTTGGTATTTTGTTCAAAGTGGAAATTAAAAAATATCCTCATTTTGTTTAGTAATTTGGAAGGTTGCCGCCTCGGAATTTTTGGATTCGTCCTTTTGAAAGAATATACTGTGTATGTGGAATCCACTTAACGTTAAAAAACATGTTTGATGTGCTTTAAAGTTCTTTGTATTGGAAAAAGAGGTGCTTTAAACATGTACTAAGAAGGCTATCTTAGGAAGGATGAATTCGATACCGGTTGATGTTTTGAAAATGAGGACTCTCCAGAAGGAAGTTGAAATTGAAGGTGGACATTTGTTGTTTTAGTATGTTCTTCATAAATAATATTGTATGTTTTCGTTAGTTGTATTGTTCTTTCTGGAATATTTAAGTATATGATGGTTTTACATGTTTTAATGGGATATACCTGGTTATTAAATTAACAATCGTCGCACTTTTTTATTATATATTATCAGTTGCAAATAATTATATTCGTTCGTCAATTATGATATAACAAACGATAAAGACTGTCTGAAGGACATATACATTGTCGAAAGTTCTGAGAACTCTCACATTGTATTGTAGGATTAATTTTGTTATGGTGGCTTCAAAGTAAGGTTTAAGTGGAACTTGCGGATTTTTAAGGGATAATAGTGTAAAGAACAAGTAGGCTAAAATGTAGGAAGTGGAGCTGCAAGTTAATGAGTGTATTTAGAAGACAATATGATGAAGATCTCCGAGAAATATCGTTATTATTCTCATCGTCTAGATCTACAAATACAAACATGATATCATCTTCTAGATCGCATTGGTTTTTTATCATATGCAAAGGTTCTTTCTAAGTTTCTGTTTCTAGCTATTCTGTTCGATTAGATATATATGAAACTTATGTTAGATGATTAAAGTTCTTTTGAGTTTGTGGTTTATTCTTTGCTCTAAAAGAGAGTCTTGTTTTTTGTAAACTGTGAGTTGATTTGAGGTTGTAATATACATATACAAAAGAAAATGCAATAAAGAGTTACATCATTATTTATTTTTTATCTATAGATTCTCCAAAATTGTTGTTTCTTGTACTTTAATTTGCTTCCACTTTGTGCCCTCTACTTCATAAAAACTTTCAACCGAGCCTTTAAATTCTAAAAGTTTTAAAAGACGAGGCTTTATAATGATAGAGAAGATTTGCGCTACAATAGAATTGTCTTCAAATAGAATTGGTAAGAACAATGGGTTATAACAGGAAATAAATTCAAAAAGACTTGTTGGTAATAAAAATGGAATAAGAGGACATATTGATTTATTAATCAGATAATAAATCAATCTTTCTCTCTCCGGAACTTTCTACCAAACCTCCAGCTATGAGGGCAACCCAAATGGACTTTGCTACTATTAATTAGGTAAATACAAATTATTAGTCATGGCTTAGACACCTAATCCAACAGTCTTCCACTTGGATAAGTCTATGACTATAATTACCAATTCAACCTCTAATTAATCAGCAAACTATAGCTTCCTAGAAACTGCTGCCGAACTCTGACCGAGTCAGTTCTGTCCATAGATCAGTGATCAAATGATCCTCCGTCCAACAAGATATTTTTTAGACATGAGACATGGATTGAGATCAATCTCTGTCTGATACACTGTTCCCCGATTTCCGATTTTGCTTATGACTTTTAGACTTCTAATTGAACGAATCAATTTAGTCCTGGCTGGCCAGCGCTTCAGTCAACTTCAAAATTATCGAGTGGTCAACAGATATCTGTTTCCCGTCTGGGTCAAGGGACGAATAAGCTTCGACTAATATGTTATATCTTTTACCCGACAAATCACTCACAACAGCACGTTTTATAACACCGAGTTACCGATGCGTTTTCGTACTATCAATGAACAACCGCCTTGCAAATTATAACTCATATCTTTCCACTTCAAGACCATAAGATATTATCGTCTCAACATTGCTCGTGATGTAATCCATGAAGCAATCTATTGAGCGTGGGTTTATCCAATACTCAAATCTCCATTTCCAAGTACTCATGAACGTTGCAGCAATCTTATTGCAATGTCCAACTCCTTAGACAATCTACAAACCAATTCATGATAGTCTTCCTTCATACTTACTCCCTAAGAGTATGAGCGTCTGTGGATATTTGAGTAATCCAATTACTCAGGAAGTAAACATGCAAAAGCGAAACATGAAATCTGACTGGTAGCTACTCTTGCTTATTACCAAGTTTCCACGAGGTAATCACCAAGTCAGATTTACCATAACTATTATCGGTTTCTTATTTTCTTTTAAACTTTTAATTCAAACCCTTTTATATTTTATCTATTATGACCTTTTCACTCTTTCTATGTATCCAAGTGTCTAACACTTATACACTTTAATTGCAGATAATCCAATCGGATACTCTTCCGATGATATCTCAATTTGTCATTCCGTCTTTCTCTCTCACAACTCCATTCCGGTGATGTGTACTGTGACTACCCATAGTTCCCGGGATCTATAGTCTACATGACTACACCCTAATACTATTTCGAGGTATCATGATATGCCGGTGAACCACACGCGCTCCATCAGAAAACAACAAAACTCTTCAACCATGAAGTCCTACAACACCACGTCCTGGTGTAACCAATTACTGATCGTTCACCCTAATCATTTCCCAATGATTTCTCACGTGTGTTAAAAAAAGATCCATTTAGTACTCTCAGCCAGGTCATATCCTGAAACCAACTCACCATGCTCTAAGCATCAAGTCATCAGGATATGTTCATAACACTTCTGATTGGTCCAAGAGGCTCGTGGAACCTGATGTAATCTCGTTCCAAACCCTTTCGGAATCCTAAGATAACCAATAATCCTTGTGTCATGATTTCCGGAAACCATTTCCTTTCAGGGACTCTTTCTTATGCATCTTGAATCCCATCAAGATCATATTCTCAACGGCTAAGTCAATACTGCCAGTCTCATCTATCTGATAGATGTCTATGAACTACGTGAGCATGCTGCACCTTCTTTGTTTCTTTCATGCCAATTCATTACACTTTGCAATGACAGGAAACTCCATTCCTGGGGTTATGTATCTTGAATCTCATCAAGATCATATTGGCAGAATTCTGATCTATCTAATAGATGTTCACAACCACCTGAGTATGTTGTATATCTTAAAGTCTTTCATAGAAAACCGTTTCTTAACACCAAGTCATTACACTTTGTAATGATAAGAGACGTTTCCTAGAACCAGTATGTAGCCCATATACAATGATAGCAGATAACAACGATACTCCCACTGGCTTTGACACCGTTATATGACTCTTTCGGACAAAATCCAGAACTTATGGCACATTTTGCGAAACCGAAATCCAAACCTTTCCGACATATTAAAGGAAATCTTTCAGGCTATTCACAAAATCCAAACCTTTTGGCCTATTTTGAGAATCCGAATATCCTTTCTTGCGAGACGCCCATGGGACGAATCCATGGGCCATGTACCTTTTGTAATGGCATGCTCTATGTGAGTCCCTATTAGTGTGCCGGTAAACCACACACACTCCACTAACGACTCACACTATGCCACGCAGAATCCTCTCGAATTACATCTTCTATTGAGAGTGCTTCTCTCAGAATCAGTTGCTTGACTCCAAGTGATGACTCATTCAACCAGATGTTCTGTAAGTATATTTCTATGTTCCCTTCTTTTGATGATTCAATTACTCCCACTGGTCCCTAGACCAGTTGTAAAGATCAATCAAACTGTCACATAGACTGTGTCTCGTGGTAAGGTTCTCTTATTTGGCAGCAACTGGGCTCACCAATGCTTCCAGCAGTCGGATTACTTATCCGTACCATCTTTAGTGTTTTACCACTACCCGGTATATCACCCAAATCATAACTCCTTATGACAGTGACAATAACTACTGGTCAAGCGAAGAGAGGGTATGTCAGGTTTAACAGGAATCTAATTCCTGTTCAAGTCCCAGTGGTGACTAAAGGTTCTTTCACTTGGCTAAGCCCTGAACTTATTCAGAATTATTCTTACTCCCACTGTTTCCTTAGAACTTGAGTTCTTTCTAAAAGTACTCTTCTTTCAAAGGATAACCGGAGTGGCCAATGAAACTACATTGCTGATCAGTTTCAGGCTTGTCATGAGATTCAGACGAATGCTACATGACCCTGGACTTTCTATGTACTAGTGGGATGATCCCAGCTTTACATTTCAGACGGTGTCAACATAACCTACTTAGTCTAAGATGTGGTCGGAATATGGCTTCTGCGGTCTGACTGGTTGAATATTCAATTCATTGAAATATTAGTCGGAAATGTATCCAGTGTATCTTATACACCGAGGATCAAAACTATTTCGATCAATGCTCCATCATCTTCCCTAAGACACATTATAACCATTAGTGTTCTTGGAAGAGGATAAACCGTGAAACATTTTCTCAGTCTATGTTGTTACTCAGGTTCTGTCGATCTTATGCTTCCTTTGAAATCCTTGAACACTTCAAGGTTCCAATACATCGCTTATTCCGATAAACGAAGCCATATTAGTCAAACCATTTGGCAAATATCATGAAGCATAACTAATCGTGTTCTGTTCGAAGATTCGAGCAATACACAGTAACTTATGTGTCTGTTGCTCAAAATCTTAATACCTTTACAGTTCCATGTAAATTTATGACTCTGTTAATATTGTTCAAGACATGCAATCATCACCTGACTCCAAGTCAACTGATTCCAAAATCCTATCCATTGGATCTTTGGGCGATTCCTTTCTTGCCACAATTAATTTTATTAAGTACTCAATTCATCATGTGACTCTAAGTCAAATGATTCCAAAGTCCTGTCCAACTGGACCTTTGGTTGAAGTGATTCTCATAAAATTCACTTTAACAATCATAAAGAACACAATTTACAAATCCAATCCCATTGGATGTATCAACATTCAAGTTATTACCATTTACGTCATCAACACATTCACACAACATTTCGAGGACAATTAAAACAATCATGTTTCAAAAAAAATATTTCATTAAACTAGAATTATCCTCAGAACAATGTACTATGCGAATCCATGTCGTATGTATCTATAAACTAACAAGAATAAATACCTAGCTTAACTCAAAAACCGCACGAGCTCCAGATCCAATCTGAATATGCTCCTGTGCGACACCATCCCGCATCCTCCAGAGTTCGTGCATACAGAGCAAATGTGTGAAACACATCCTGTATCAAGGAAATGAGGATCAGGTGTTCTGAATTCTAAGATATTTATGAGTTTACCAAACGGTTTGGCTTTGGAGCATTTTTCCAATCTTTCCGTGACTGTGTCCCACCTTGTGGATTTCCAGTTTGAAACATCGAACAATCGGTCCAGACGATCTGGATCATTTCTTGATGCACCTTAATACTGGACTCAATCCTGAAGCAGCTGAATTAATGGAACTATGCTTCTCCATGAACGATTCATACAGAGTCGACATTGAATGCACTTCCACGATTGTCTTATCCGGTTACCCTTTCTGTTCATCTGGGTGAACAGATCAGCGAGTTGAGCTAATGCTTAACTCCCGATCACAAAGGGAAACCAGTTTTATACTGTTCGCCTATGTATCCCTCAATCTCGGGAACACGCAAACTGGTGCTACTTCCTTCTAGCTTGCAACTTCAAGCTCTTTGAAGATCCTAGTTCGTTCCCTTTATTCAACCAGTTCACGGAACCTTTCCTGAACTAGCTGTGCTAACTTATCAGACCCCAGGAATTCTAAATCCCTGCGGAACTCGGGGTTAATGATCAATAGCATAAGGCAACGAACTTCCTTGGAGTCATGCTCATCACAAGTTGCTGTGTGATGCCATGTTTGGGAGCGGACACTTAGTTGGATATGGTTTGCCAGCAAAACTAAGAACTATTCTCTAATTGCAAAACCATATCACATAGTTCAGGCCAGTCAGCCTTACCATACTAAACAGGTGCTTTCTGAAGCTCTCAGAAATGGGTGAAAGAGGAGAAGGAAGAGAATGACATTTTCTTCAGACATATATAAAATTTGAATTTATTTGTTTAATTAATCCTTTTAAATAATTACCCAATATATATTATTTAACAAGGCTAGGATCCAAAATACCCCAACTATGCTGTGAAGAGGGATGTCGTAATCACAACATAGTGGTCATTAAGGTAGATAACATTTATCAATTTCAGTCTTATGAAATTCCTAGATCTGTGAGATTCATTGAACTGTTCAATGACATGTTTAATCTCGGATATGCCCCACCGTTTGTCACTAGGATGCCGAGGATCACAAACCGGGTGTGAATAACCATGCAAATTAGCTTGGTACTCTCGGGGTCAATTACCATCTCAAATTGATGTGCCGGTTAACCACACACGCTCCATCAACAATGATAACACCCGAGAAACCCATTGCCACTCTTTATGAACCCCTATTGGTGTGCCGGTAAACCACACACGCTCCACCAACGTTTCATAAAGTGCAATGTGCAACTTTATGGATTAGCATCCAATTCACATTTTTCCTAAAGTAACTAGATTGGGATTTTGTAAATGGTTCTAGTACTTTGATCATTATACGTTTAATGATTAAGCGGTCCTATCAAAACTGTTCGGCTAACGACCCTCCACTGATCAGGCGAGCGGTGGGCGAGAGTGTTCACCCATTAGACCGCCATTTTATAGGTAGTCTCCTTATACCCACTTTATAGATCAGCTTCGTGAATGAGGCCTACTATTGAATTGACTGACCAATTTTATCTTATACATATAGTATTAACTTTTAATAACATATATAAGATATATTTTAAAGCCCTTTAAAATGTTCAAGGTTTATCTTTTAATTTTACCAAATTTAACAATTGAATTTAAATTAAATTAAACCTTAAAATTAGATTTAATCGTCTTTTAATTAACAATTAATTAAATTAATTAAATCTTAATATTTTAAACATTTAAAATATTTTTTCTGGATTTTATCTTTAATTCTCGCAAATTTTAAAATTAATCAAATCCTTTGAATTATCTTTTAATTAACAATTAATTAAATTAATTCAATTGTAGATAGGTTTATCCAAATTAATCAAATTAATTAAAACCTATCCTTAAACCCCTAATTTTCGATTTCAAGAAAAGGTTTAAGGTTATCCATTTAATTAACCAATTAAAGTTACCAAAAATAGAAAACCTCCTAAAACCCTAATAGGCAAAATCGAAAATACTAAGGGGGGATTAGGGTTTCCAAAACCCTAATCCTAGAAATCGATCCAAGCAATAATTAGGGTTTATAAGCTTTAAACCCTAATTTTAGGAAAACTATTACATCAATTCAACAAGAAAACAACCAAATGCTCTGATACCACTGAAAGGTTTTCTGCAAATCTATGAACTAAAACCCTAAGTTCACATGCAACCTAGATTGTATCTATGTTTTCTTACTTTGAACATGTAACTAATTCCTAAAGGCAAAACAAAAATTAACTAAAAGAATAAAACATGAAAAACTAACCTTTAGTTGTTTCTTGCAAGCTAAGCAGCACAAGTGTCCTGCCTCAAATGAGATCACACCCAGGGAGCCAGAGGATAGTGGACGAAAATTCTAGAGAGAGGAGGAGTCAAGAATGGCGTGAATTATGATGCATGGGGTCTCTATTTATAGGCTCCAGGTGGTTACAGATAAACCTTAGAGATAAACTTTTTTAATTCAAATCAAGATAAACCTTTTATCATTTGAATTAAACCTATTTATCCTCTATATATTAATTTCGATTATGAGGATAATTATATCCAAAAAATCGCCAATTAATATTCCACCTGGACAGTCACTACTCAACTATTGAGTAATTACAAAATAGCCCCTGCACTTGTAATTAATCAAATTAATCACCAAATGAAATCCAATTAATTCCAGATTAATTTCTAATTAATTTCTATAGTTTCTAATTAATATATTATCACTTTAATATATTAATAAACTATTTATTTAATTCATATTGATTTATTAATCATATAATAAATCAATCTTTCTCTCTCCGGAACTTTCTACCAAACCTCCAGCTATGAGGGCAACCCAAATGGACTTTGCTACTATTAATTAGGTAAATACAAATTATTAGTCATAGCTTAGACACCTAATCCAACATCTAATAGGATGCCAAATTTGCCAATATAAAATTATGTGCAAACTATTTACTAATCTTTTTTGTAATTATTGGGTAGGTTATTAGTATGGAACAATCGTGTTAATCAAAGGCCATTAAATCCTTAACGACCCTTTTTGATGTTACATGAAATCGTTGGAGGATACATTGAGACAGAAAGAAGCTTATAGTATTCAAGTTGAGTTTGGGAAGGCCTATGTTTCTTTAAGTTAAAGAGTATTTGGATGAAGTATTTCAAAATATAGGGTTTAACAAAGGAAGGGGATGGATTAATTCTTGCCTCAATTGTTGGATGTTGTCACATTAAATTACCTTTTACATACCTTGGTTTGCTAGTAGGTACTAATATTTCACATTTTGTTTGTTGTCCGATTAAATTACCTTTGGATAAAAAAACATATAGATATTGATTCTCAATTGTGTCTTATTTGTTAGTTGTATACTAATACAATTGTGTCTTATTTCACATTTTGTTTGTTGTCCGATTAAATTACCTTTGGATAAAAAAACATATAGATATTGATTCTCAATTGTGTCTTATTTGTTAGTTGTATACTAATACAATCGACCATTTACTCATTTCTTGCGTGAGTCAAATTTGTTGTTGATAAGATTTTGACATCCTTTGTCACTATAATATTTGATTGTATCCTTCGGGTTGATAATTCCACACTCACCGTGACATAGAAGTGATTCTAGCATCTTGATAGATTAATATAAGTTCGGTCGTTTTAAACAAAATATATCGACTATTTGCCAAATCTTTGTTTTTAGAAGACAAAGTAAAACTCTAATATCAACAGATCAATTTATTTGTAATAACAAGAACAAAAGTTATTTATATTAACAATAATTTTTTTTATCTTGAGTTGTAACCATTCGACTGTCTCCAGATTCTTAAACCTGTTTTACTCTTAACATTCAAATTATATTTCTTTAAACCGTAACTTTAATTATTTACATTATGTGTTTAACTTTAGAATTTGATTAACGTGTAAGTTTCAAAGTATGTTTCTGCGTAGTTAAAAGTGCTAGTTGATAACTTGATATACAGGATCAACTTGTGCCTAACTCGTTCGGTGGTGACCGCCGCCGGTGTTTTTAATTTTCTTTTAAAAATATCAAGATGAATGGAAAACTGTTACTTTAAAATTGAAAATATATTTATTCATGCCGTAAGCCGTTCTAGCTCAGTTGGTAGAGCGCGTGGCTTTTAACCACGTGGTCGTGGGTTCGAGTCCCACGGATGGCGTTTTTAAAACCGGTTTTTTGGATTATGTAATCATGGTTAGAGCATCCGAGTCCCACGGATGGCGTTTTTAAAACCGGTTTTTTGGATTATGTAATCATGGTTAGAGCATCCAGGTTATTTATATAAGTTTTTCCATGAAAAAGCTTGTATTTAAAAAGCTTAATTATTTTCACTATAGGAAAGGTTTTTCAATAGCTTTTTTATAAGACTATTAGATGTACTAGGTTATTAACCCGTGTTCAATACAGGATGGTTACACTTATAAACAGACAAACATTAAATATGATTATATTGTAAATTTGGTTAATACATATATGTTACTTATATGACATACAAATAAAAATGAAATTTATTGTTTTGTTTAGGTTACGTATTATGAGGTCCGTCTAAAATACAGATTTTAGTATTTGCATTATAGAAAAAGAAAATAAATAATTGTTTAATTTTAATTTTAGGTTTTTTTATTACTTAGATGATAGTATTCGTATTCCCAAAATCAATATGCTCAATACATAATTTTAATTTAAAGTTCATACCATTATCAATAAACAATTAAACAACCGTCTAGATATGCTAATAATTCGCCGATCATAGGAATTAAACAACTGTCTAGCCCTGTTGCTCACTTGCTCCCTACATTACCATGTTTTTTTACCCAAATTATCCCTATACTTCAAATAAATAACATATATAAATATCGTTAGTCTTATAGTGAATTACAAGAATGGTTCAGATAATTCAAAAATGGTAAAAGATTACTCATAATTCAAATAAGGTAAAAGATTACTCATTGCTTCTTTGTGTATTGGGGAGGGGGTCAATCTTTTACTATTTAACTGTTAATAGATCATTTAAATTAGTAACCAAAAAAGGTAAAATAAATTATATAGGGTAGAAAAGTCATTTCTCATTTAATATGGATTATACCAGCAATGGAAATGGAATACAAAGACCAACATTATATTTTTCTCGAAAATGCACCAAACCTGTGATTTTTGGTACACATGGACCATTCTTGTAGTTTACTCGTAGTTTTATTACTACAATTATTGAATATAGCCAATTATAGTGTGAAGTATAGGGACAATACTCTCTTGCAATAACATTCACTTTTCTTTGATCCATGCCTAATTGGCATATATCAACTTATTCCTATGAACAAATTTGTTTATCCACTAATAAACTACAAAAAGACTATTATACCCTTGCAAAAAGATTAACCAAGAACCTTAAGGAAAAACATATCAGTACATTGCAAGGATCAGTAGAATTCGATTTGGCCAGTGAATTCAAGTTTTTATGTGTAATCCATACTATTTCATTCCCTAACTTACTTAAAAATTCTTCAAGTTTTTATGTGTAATTAACTCCACCAATAAGGTTGAGAAAGTTTGAGTGTGTAACCCGCTCAGTCATTCAGAAAAAGCAGAATTGAAATGTTTCGTAGCAAGACCATTTTCCTGCAAAAACAACTAAATCAAAAAAACAAAAATTTATGAAAACTCAAATTCAATTTCATTTTCCAGAAAGTGGTTGTTTCCTTTTGATTGGACAACATCACCTACAACCAGAACTGTTTAAGTAAATTAATAACGAAAAAGGATATGAATAAAAAATGTTTAGATGATAGATAATTCATATAAAAAGAATGAAACTATTGACAGGATGTTGACTGGAGTCACAGGACATATTTGACTGGACTTAAAAGTCAAGCACCTCATTTGAGAACAAATAGGACAGCCGAGCAACCAATTGATCTGATGGATCTTGTACAGGAGGATCACTTAATTGCAAAAAAAGAAGTGCCACTATATTACTCAACATAACTTCTTTTGACTTCAATCAAAGAAACCTCTTTGTTACTTAAACAGAAGTAACATGATCTTTGCCCAATAAAACATCCATAAACTTCTTGAAAACTACAATTTACTTTCACCATTTTGTTGATTTACAGGACAGAACAGGTTGTAAAACTAAAAACATCATATGAAGATACATCATATGTAAAACTCACCACTTCATATGTAAAAACATCATATGTAAAACTCACCACTTTACCTTTATGTTTGGATTTCGATTCTGTAGTAGGTAGAGAGAGAGAGGGAGACCAGAGAGATAAAGGGTTTAAACGACCTGGTAAAATTCGATCCTAGTAAACATGTTCAAACTTTCTTTGAGACATTTTATCAAACACTTGGGGAGAGTGTTTTGTAATCTTGTAGAACAACTATGTACACTCTGATATTGGCTTGTATAAATGGTATAATCTGATATTATCTTGTAAAAATGAACCATGATACAATTTCAGGCCTTTCATCAAACACATCACGTTCATACCTATTACAGAAAACCCCATGTATTTACGCATATAACTTATTTTAACCTAATCAATTGTATAAAAATCGAAAGAAAAATTGGAATTAAAATCGTACCTCAAGAATCTGATCTCATTGATCCATCGGGATTCAATGCTTACTTCACTCAGAAAGTTTAGAATAAAAAAGATGAGAAAACGGAAAAAGAAAACCTAAACCTAACCCAGGAAGCAAAATACAAACTAAAAAACACTCAAATTAAAATTCAAACCTGCGTAAATATTCTTCAAGAAAGTTCCAACTTTGTTCTTCAATTTAGCAAGGTGGAGAACTGCAATTGTTAGCAATGAAAAGGTAGTCGATTTCTAACTTTGTTCTTCAATTTAGCAAGGTGGAGAACTGCAATTGTTAGCAATGAAAAGGTAGTCGACGGTGGGAGAAAGTGGGGGAGATAGCGGAAGGCGTCACTGTGGAGTGAAGCTTCAAAGTCGATGCTTACATATAGATGTATAAAGTCAAACACAAACATCAAACAAATAAAAAAAAGAGAAACAGAGCAGACAGATCGATTGTATACAATAAAGAATATTAGTGTTCATATCAATCAATCTGGAGAAAAATTAGACGCGATATATGGCTATCGAAACTGCTTTACTGATTTAGGGGAAGCGGGATTTATAATCTAAAATTTGAATTGATAAGGGAGTGGACCGAAATTTAAGGAGTAATTAACCGATTGAATTGAAGGTTTCCATATAGATTTGGACCAAAATTAATGCATAATTTCTGTAAAATTAAACGTATATTGAAGGTTTCTATATTCATTGTATATTGATAATTAATGCATATTGATTTGGACCAAAATTAAAACTTTCAACGAAAAAGGAGAATCATATGGCAGGACACCGTGGTGAATTTATGGAGCAGGAAATAAAGAGGACAAGCCATAAGGGAATGCCAAGTGGCACACTATTTACTCTTTTATTAGGAGAGAAAGATTGTTGATTTTTCATTGGTTAATATTATGTGAGACCCACCACTATATTAAAAAATTCAAGCCAATTGCTTGTTAATTAACAAGCAATGTGAAAAAGCTTGAAAATTAAAAACCTTCCCCTATAGTTTTTTCAAGTTTTATAAGCTTTTTGGATGAAAAAACATTTTAAAAAAACTCCCAAAAAACCTCCTATTGTGGATGCTCTTAATGCTAAAAGTTTTCGAGTTAGGTAGAGTCGTTTCTAAAATATATTTTTTAAAATCTAATTTCTAAATTATATATAACTAATTTTGATAGCCCTTTGATAAACCTCCTAATAAATATATTTTTAGGATTATCTTTTCATACATTCCTATCCCACTATATTTTCTTTTAAATATGTTTTCTAAATTATATATAACTAATTTCGATCAAAATATCAATCGTTTGCTCAAAGTCAGATTAAATCCTAGTCATGTTAATTGCTTTATTTACAGTTAATTAACCATTTGATAACCTTTTGATGAATGTTTAAGTTGTTTCATCATTTTAAGGAGTGTCACGATTCCTATCTCGAATCCCTCTATTACCTTGAACGCATCACTTAGCCCTAACTCTGAATTGTAGCTTCAACTGATGTTCAATGTGATTGGATGTTACCTACATTTACTTTGAGTTGTTCTAAAAAACTTGTAAGCATCCATGGAGCTGTTATCTACAAGTAAGTTGACCATCAGGATTAATAACATGAACATGTGTCCCATCTGATCAAATTGACAAACAATGGTGTATTTTATGCTCATGAAGTTGAAGTAACCAATGTAATTTCTTATATCTAACCAGTAAAGTTAAAGGTACCAACACTTCGTCATTGTTATACTCTGATAGAAAAAGTTTTACTCTTGATATGCAAGACATTATGAAGGACAATATTGAGCAATATCAAGTAGACCACCAGGATCAACGACACGAGCGTGTGTCTCAACTGATGAAATTAACATACACTGGTGGATTTTATGCTCATGAAGTTGAAGTAACCAAGGTATTTCTTGAACCCAACTGGGAAAGTTAAAGGTACCACTATTTCATCATTGTTATATTCTAATAGAAGAACTTTATTTTTCATATGCAAGAAGTTATGGACGACAAGATTAAGCAAGATCAAGTCAATCACCATGTTCAACAATACAAACTTGTGTCTCATATGATGGAATTGACATACAATGGTGGATTCTATGCTCATGACGATGAACTAACCAATGTGATTTCTTGAATCCAATTCGGAATGTTAAAATGTACTAACATTTCGTCCTATTTATGTTTTGATAAAAAAGAAGTTTTATTTTATATCTGCATGAGGTTTTGAACGACAAGATTGTCCAATATGAGCAACGTCATAAAAGGCCAAATGTATAAGTCATAAGTTTTTATAATACATTTTATTAGTACTGTAATTTATTAGATTAGTTTATTAACTTGTTTTAACTTATTTTAACTTGTTTTGCCATGCAGTCACCAATAGAGTTTAGATGTAACGAGGTATAAATATATAGTATATGATGCACACACACACACACACACACACACACACACACATATATATATATATATATATATATATATATATATATATATATATATATATATATATATATATTGTAACATCCGTCTTTTGGCCCTAGGAGTTTTAGACTTAAATCGACAAAATAAAACTTATTTTGTAAATAAAGAAAACTAATGAATAAATAAATCTAATATTTTGTTATATTTTTATATTATGAATAAATGAGCCAAATATAGTTTTAAAATCAATTTGTAACCAAATGTGCGAAATTTTGTCATAAGGACTAAAAGTGTCAATTTGGCCAAAATTACCCTAAGTAGATTTGACTAGTCATGGATTTGGAAAATTAGATGATATTATGAATGAATTGATGTGGAGTTTAAATTAGGTCAAATAATTCCTTGAATTAATATTGAGGACCTAAATTGTAAAGAAATTAGTGAAAGGGGCCGTTTTTGTTAATTTAGGAATCTAAGGGTTAGTGTTGACCTAGACAATGACTCAAGCAAAATACATAGTCATATTTAGGGTATAATTATGAATATGGAGACTTCTAATGAGAATAATAAACTTTTAGGTGTTGGGTGAAGAAAGATCAAACTATAGGGACTATTATTGCCAATTTTGAAATATACCAAGATTTTAGTGAGGGGTTTCCCTCATTTCAGCCAAATCACGTTTTTGAGAGATAGAGATGGAGGAAGTGGTGATTTCTTGGGGTTCTGGAGAGATTTGAGCTTGGTTTGGATGATTCTTGCAAGTCCTTGAAGTTTCCTAACAATCTAAGGCTGTGTTTGATAGTTGCTGACTGAGTTAGATCTGACTGGGTTAGATCTGACTGAGTCAGAAGCTCGGACTGAATCAGCTTCTGACTGAAACCATGCTGTTTGATTATGCATCTGACTCAATTTGCTAAATGATGAAAATGACCATATTACCCTTCTATATTATATTTTGTTGGATATAATGTATCTGTTTGACATGACTAAGGTAAGATGAATGACACAAACTTATAAATTCATAACATAACATGTAGAAGTATTCCAAAAAAGATCATAACATATATAGCAATCTGAAAACAGAACATACATACAAATCATAACATATATAGCAATCTGAAAACGGATCATAACCGAATTCAATCTGATTTGAAACCAAACGCTGGATCGGATTGCAATGGAACTGAATTCCGATTCCGGCTAAATCCCAATAAATCCAGCGACGACTATGGATCAGAGTGAAGCAATTAGAAACCAATTTTGAAAATACTTTGAAGCACCGTAACAATACACATTCGGACAATTTTGCATAGTCCTTTAACCACAATTCCATATGTGTATGCAGTTGGACAGAAACCATTCTTCTTCAAATGATCATAAACCACCATAGCCATATCCACTTTACCCTCTTCAACCAAAAGTTTCATGAAAAGATTACAGGTAAATACAGATGGGAGAAACCCAGATTGTATCTTTAACAACACATCAAAACCAAAATTACGAAAAAATCCCCAAAGCATCAATTGCTCTGTTAAACAAATTCCAGCCATGCACATTCATTTCTTCAAACAATTCTTCAACCAAATCCGAGATTTCAAAACCAAAAGCCCCAATTTTGTCCTCGATAACTTCCAAAAACACATATTGTAACCTCTCCATCATACCCCAATAACAAAAAAACCTTATAATAGATATATAGGTTACAACGTCGTGCTTATACTGAATTGAATCGGATAATAAGGTTATATTTGACCAAATTACAAAAAAAAAAAAAACTAACCTGGTTACAGGAACCCACATGGAAGTAACATGGGAATGGCATTTGCTCTGCACCTTATATAGCTTCTAATGAGAAATATCGACTCAAGGAATGGATTAAAATTCAATATGATACAAAAATAAATCAGATTGGTCGTTGAGAAGCTATGGAAGCACGGAGACGACTATTGAGAAAAGCGGCAGCCACCGTTAAGGTTTAGACGGCGGTTGAAGCTTGAAGGTTTGGCGCAACAGCGGAACTGAAAGCGACGGCGATGCTTTGGATGGCGGCGGTGGCGGATCCCTTCCACAAAACTGCCGGCGACGACTCACAGAGGAGAGACGAGGAGTTGGTGGATGCGACTGGTTCAACGGAGGAAGCGGAGATGTTGGTGCCAGAAAAGCGATGGAGGTGGGGAAATGGGAAAAATAGGATACGCGTACTTTATTTCTCAGTCAGCGAATTTCTATCCTTTACCGAGTAAGATGGCGAGTAAGATGTATTGGACCGAGTAAGAGGTTAATTTGGGCTTATCAAACGGTCTGACTGGACCGAGTCAGACATTGCCTCTTACTGGACCCAGTAAGAGGTAAATCAAACACAACCTTGAAGGGTATCTATGCAATCAATGAACACAAAAATTCCTATGGTTCACATGCAACCCTAATATTGATCTATGTTTTCTTCTATGAAGATTAGAACTAAAACCTAAAGGATACAATTTAATTCTAAAGATGAATTAAGGAAAAACCAACCTTTGATCTTATGATCCTTCAAGCAAGCAGCAAACAGATCCTGCCTCAAATGCAAGTCACACCCAAGCAAGGAGAAGACAGTCCAGCAGAGTAAGGGAGAGAGAGAGTTGGCGTGAAAAAGGAGGTGCCAGGGGGTTCCTTTTATAGCCTCCTAGGGTTACACCTGAAACCCTAAGGAGCCTCCAACTGGACAATGCTTTTGCCCACTTGGACCAGGCTTACCAAAACCCTAATTAGGGTTTCGCCAAACCCTAGAGGAGCATCCAGGGTGGCGCCATTTTTGTCCCTGGTTTTTACCTGGCCAGTTATTCAACTATTGAATAATTGCCAACCAGTCCCTGCACCTTTAATTAATTAATTTAATCACTAAATTAAATCCAATTAATTCTAGATTAAATCTTAATTAATTAATATAGATTCTAATTAATATATTAACACTTAAATATATTAATAAGACATCTATATATAGTCCATTGATTTATTAACTCCTTAATAAATCACCCATTCTCTCTACTGAACTGTACAGCTATTCCCCAGCTATGAGGGCAACCCAAATGGACTTTTGCTTTTATTCATATGATAATTACAATTATAAGTCATGGCTTAGACACCTAATCCAACAGTCTCCCACTTGGATAAGTCTATGATTAAATTGTCTGAACTTTGACCTAGTCAGTTCTGTCAAAAGATAAGTGATCTGATGATCCTCCGTCCAACAAGATATTTTCAGACTCAAGACATGGATTGACATCAATCTTGGTTTGACACTCTGTTTCTCGATTTCTGATTTGCATTTGACTTTAGAGACTACTAATTGAACACATCAATTTAGCCCCGGTTGGCCAACACTTTCAGTCAACTTCTAAATCATCGAGAGGCCTACAGATATCTATTTCCCTTCGGGTCATGGGACAGATAAGTTTCAACTTATATGTCCATATCTTTTGCGGGTCTAAATACATACAACAACGCGTTTTATAGCACCGAGTTACTGGCGCGATTTCGTATTGTCAATAAGCACTTGTATCGCAAATAACAGATCATATCTCTCCACTTAAAGATCACCGGATGTTATCGTCTTAACATTGCTCGTGATATAATCCATGAAGCAATCTGTTAAACGCGGGTTTATCCAATACCCAAATCTCTATTTTCTAAGTACTCATGAACGTGCAGCAGTCTTACTGCAATGTCTAACTCTTTAGACAGTCTGCAACCGATTCATGACAGTCTTTGTTCATACTTACTTCCTAAGAGTATGATCGACTGTGGAATTTTAAATAATCTAATTATTAAGGAAGTTTAAACATGCAAATATAGAAACACAGAAATAAACAATTGACAAGGCAGTAACAATACTCATTTATAAATCTCAATTATAAAATCACCGAGTCAATTACATTTATACTGTTACAAGTTTCTAATCTCTCTAATTTCTAAAACTAATATCATCCTTCAATCTAATGCTCTGAGCATGCTGATTGTGCTTGATCCTATTCAGAGCCTTAGTCAAAGGATCTGCAAGATTGTCCTCGGATGATACCCGCTTAACCAGTAAGCGCCCTTCTTCTATTTGACGTCGAATGTAGTGGTACTTTCTTTCGATATGCCTGGACTTTCCATGATCTCGCGGTTCCTTTGCCAAGGTGACCGCTCCTTCATTATCGCAGAAAAGTTCCACCGGCTCCTGAATGCTCGGGACAACTCCAAGGTCCCCAATGAAATTCTTCAGCCAAGCCGCCTCTTTAGACGCTTCACTCGCTGCGATGTACTCTGATTCGCACGTTGAATCAGCCACCGTTTCCTGCTTGGAACTTTTCCAAGTGACCGCTCCACCATTCAAAAGAAATACCCAGCCCGACTAGGACCGTCCACTGTCCCTATCTGTATGGAAACTGGCATCTGTATATCCACTCACTTTTAACTCATCACTGCCACCAAGGACTAATACCATATTCTTTGTCCTTCGCAGATATTTGAGTATGTTCTTGACTGCAATCCAATGTGCTTTTCCAGGATTACCCTGGAACCGACTAACCAAGCTCAGTGCGTAGGATACGTCGGGGCGAGTACATGTCATAGCATACATGATCGACCCTACTGCCGAAGCATAAGGTACCCAACTCATTTCAGCTATTTCCTCATCAGTACTCGGACTTTGAGTCTTACTCAATTTAACACCACTTAGGATTGGTAACTCTCCCCTTTTGGAATTTTCCATGTTAAACCTCTTTAACACCTTTTCCAAATATGTACACTGGCTCAAACCTATCAATTTTCTCTTTCTATCTCTAAGTATTCTTATCCCGAGAATATAAGCAGCTTCTCCTAGGTCTTTCATGGCGAAACACTTCCCGAGCCAAGCCTTAACATTTTGCAAGGTCGGAATGTCGTTTCCCATGAGCAGTATGTCATCAACATATAGCACCACAAAAGTGTTTATACTCCCACTAGCCTTGACATATACACAGGACTCATCTTCACTCCTAGAGAAGCCAAACTCTTTGACTTTCTCATGGAAGCAAAGATTCCAACTGCGAGATGCTTGCTTCAACCCGTAGATTGATCTTTCAAGCTTACATACTTTATCAGGATGCTTTGTGTCTACAAAACCTTCTGGCTGACTCATGTAAACATCTTCAGTCAGTTTCCCGTTAAGGAAGGCGGTTTTGACATCCATCTGCCAGATTTCATAATCATGAAACGCAGCTATGGCAAGCATGATTCTGATTGACTTAATCTTGGCTACTGGTGAGAAGGTTTCATCATAGTCAACCCCCGGGGTTTGAGTGAATCCCTTCGCAACCAGCCGAGCTTTATAAGTATGCACTTTTCCATCAATGTCAGTCTTCTTTTTGAAGATCCACTTGCATCCGACTGTCTTTCGACCCGGTACATTGTCAACCAAGTTCCAAACTTGATTGTCATACATGGACTTTATCTCGCTGTCCATTGCCTCTTTCTATTTTGCAGACTCTGGGCCTGCCACTACTTCACGGTAGTTAGCTGGCTCATCCAAATTAGTCAATGTACGATCACTGACTAACGTGTCACCGTCCATGGTAATATGGAAACCATAGAACTCGGGCGGCATGCTAACTCTACCTGAACGCCTAAGGGGCAACGAAATGTCGGTGGGTCCAATAAGAACTTCTTCCTCATGTTGGTGGCTAGTTTCTTCCAAGGTTGTTTCATCGACCGTCTCCCGAATTTCTTCGAGATCGACGGTGCTCCCACTGTCCTCTTTGGAAATGAGCTCTCTCTCTCGAAAGAACCCCCGTCTGGCTACAAAGACCACGTCCTCGCTCGGTCTATAGACCATGTATCCAAAAGACTATTTCAGGTATCCGATGAAGTAACACCTCTCACTTCTTTCCGAAAGTTTGTCTGAAGTATCTCGTCTCACGAATGCTTCACAGCCCCAGACTTTGATGTGTGCCAATGAGGGAACTTTCCCCGTCCACATCTCGTGCGGTGTTTTCGCAACCTTCTTCGTTGGGACAAGGTTTAGGATATGGGCGGCAGTCTCTAAGGCATACCCCCAGAAATGGATTGGAAGTGAGGCTCGACTCATCATGGAACGAACCATGTCCAACAGGGTTCAGTTTCGCCTCTCAGCAACACCATTCAGCTGAGGTGTTCTTGGAGGTGACAACTGTGAAACAATTCCACATTCCTTGAGGTAATCGAGAAACTCGATACTAAGATACTCACCGCCTCTGTCGGATCTAAGCATCTTTATCTTTCTGCCCAATTGATTTTCCGCTTCATTCTTAAACTCTTTGAACTTTTCAAAGGTATCCGACTTATTCTTAATTAAGTAGATATACCCATATCTACTAAAATCGTCGGTAAAGGTCACATAGAACCGCGTGCCATCTTTAGTGGTTGTTCTGAAGAGACCACACACATCTGTGTATGATATCCAACAAACCTTCACCTCTTTCAAAGGAACCTTTGAATGGTGATTTTGTCATCTTGCCAAGTAAGCAAGATTCACATACATCATCCGACCCGAGGTCGAATGATTCCAACACTCCATCCTTTTGGAGTTGGGCGATGCGTTTCTTGTTTATATGGCCAATGCGACAATGACACAGACATGCCTTTTCTACACTGCTTGAAGCATCAATAGTTAAAACATTTTTACCATAATTATCAACACACATAATAGATTCATAAACATCATCACAAGGCATAGCATTAAATATAAAAACATCATTTTTAAAAACCGAAATTGAACCATTCAATTTATTGAATTCATAGTAAAAGCCTTGTCTAAATAGTGCATGAAATGAAATTATGTTCTTAGCCATATCAGGCGCATAGCAACAATTATGTAAATCTAATCTAACTCCACTGCTCAGCATCAGTCCATAAACATCGATCTTGGTAACAGGTGACGTTCGCCTATTGCCCATGACCAGGTTCAGTCTGCCATGCTCCAGTTCCCTACTTTCCTCTAGGCCCTGCAAATCAGAACAGATATGAAAACCACATCCTGTATCAAGGACCCATGAATGGGAAAAATATGAGTTATTAGATATAGAATATGTACCTGCCTGTGACGGTTTCACTTTACCGTCCTTGACGTCCTGCAGATACGTTGGGCAGCTCCTCTTCCAATGACCCTTCTGCTTGCAGTAAAAGCAGTCGGCCTCTTTGGGATTCCGAACATGTGGAATTCCGGAAGACTTACCTTTCGGGGCACCGCTAGATGACCCAACATAAGTCTTTTCCCTCCAGTTCTGCTTAGGAGGGCCTTTCCGTTTCTTTCCCTTTCCGGAGACAATAGCCAGGACAGGCGGGTTGACAGGGAGCACAACTTTTCCCTTCATTCCGTCCTCAGCCGTACGAAGCATGCGGTGTAACTCAGCTAGATTTGCCTGGTTGTTGTTCAAATGATACGCCAGTGTGAACTGGTCATAAGAACTGGGCAAGGAGTTTAGCACTATGTCAACTGCTAAATCCTCATGGACCGGCATTTCCAGCTTTCTAAGCCTTTCCACGTAACCATGCATCCTCTGCACATGTGCACAGATGGACTCGCCCTCCTTGGGCTTGCTGTTAGTGAAAGCTTTTACAACCTCACGCCTTTCGATGCGCTCTTGCTTGCGGAACCTTTCCGCGAGCTCTTTGTGCATCTCGTAAGGCCAATAGTCCTCATAAATACGCTGAAGTTCAGGGTTCATAGTAGCGATCATGATGCAAGCCACTTTGGTTGCATCATCAGAGTGTTTAGTGTACGCAGCGATTTCATCGGGAGTAGCGGTTTCAGTGTCCACATCAACAAGCTCGGTTTCTAGAACATACTCTTTATGTTCAAACCTCAGAGCCATTTTGATATTGCGGATCCAGTCATTATAGTTGGTGCCGTCCAACGTCACCTTTGAGCATAACGACAGAATCGAGGTCACATTACCAGGATTAGAGTGGGGAACGGATTGGTCAGAAGACATGTGAACAAGAAGAAGGTAGTTTTAATCAGATATAATACTAATAATCCTTATATTCACCCAAGAATAAATATAAGGCTAGGATCCTACAATAACAATCTACAATACCGAAAAGGGATGCCGTAATCAATATTGTAAATTTTATAAGGTAGGCGAATGACGATTCAGCCAATTCCACCGCGGAAACATAATCATATTATAATGGAATTCCTAGTATCTTTGAGATTTACCGAACTGTTCGATAGCATGTTTTAATCTCGGGAATGCCCCGCTGTTTGTGACTGGGATACCGAGGATCACAAACCGGGTGTGAATAACCATGCAAATTGCTTGGTACTCTTGAAGTCAATTGTCATCTCTAGTTAACGTGCCGGTTAACCACACACGCTCCGTCAACAATGACAAAATCAAGAAACCCATTGCGACTCTTTGCGGACCCCAGTTGGCGTGTCGGTAAACCACACACGCTCCACCAACGTTCCACAAAGTGCAATGTGCAATTTCATGGATTAGCACCAATTCACATTTTTAACCTAAAGTAACTAGATTGGGGTTTGCTTTAAGGTTCTAGTACTTTCAATAATAGCATTATACTTTTAAGAGGCTTTAGCGGTTCTATCATACCCGTTCAGCTAATGACACTCGACTGACTAGGAGAGCGGTGGGTAAGAGTAGATACCCATTAGACTAACATTTTATAGTTAGTCTCCTTATACCCTCTTTATAGGACAGTTTTGTGAATGAGGCTTACTAGCGGTAGACTAACCAATTTTCTTATACATATCAAATTAACTTTTAATTTTAAATACATATAAGATATATTTTAATCTCATTAAAATATTTTAGAATTAATTAAATTCTAATTTTCGCAAATTATACTAATTTTTAAAATTTTAATTAATTCTTTAAACTAATTTAATTGGTCTTTTAATTAATCAATTAATTAAACTAATTAAATCTAGGTTACAGATTACCAAATTAATCAAATTAGTTTATCTGTATTTGTCCATATGATTTTCGAGATTTACAAGCCAAAGAATAAGGGTTCAAGTTATTTTAGATGATCTAGTTACCAAAAATAACAACACACAAATAAGGCAAGCAAATCAAGCAATCAAGGGGACCATTTAGGGCATGGCGGCTAGGGTTAGGAAACCCTAGCCAAGCCGTCGACTTCAAAGCCTCCCAAGGGTGAGATTTCGCAAAAAACACTAAGGCCAAGAATCATGCAAGCAGTTCATAATCAAATCACAAGAAAACAACCTGGCTCTGATACCACTGAAGGGTATCTATGCAATCAATGAACACAAAAATTCCTATGGTTCACATGCAACCCTAATATTGATCTATGTTTTCTTCTATGAAGATTAGAACTAAAACCTAAAGGATACAATTTAATTCTAAAGATGAATTAAGGAAAAACCAACATTTGATCTTATGATCCTTCAAGCAAGCAGCAAACAGATCCTGCCTCAAATGCAAGTCACACCCAAGCAAGGAGAAGACTGTCCAGCAGAGTAAGGGAGAGAGAGAGTTGGCGTGAAAAAGGAGGTGCCAGGGGGTTCCTTTTATAGCCTCCTAGGGTTACACCTGAAACCCTAAGGAGCCTTCAACTGGACAAGGCTTTTGCCCACTTGGACCAGGCTTACCAAAACCCTAATTAGGGTTTCGCTAAACCCTGGAGGAGCCTCCAGGGTGGTGCCATTTTGGTCCCTGGTTTTTACCTGACCAGTTATTCAACTATTGAATAATTGCCAACCAGTACCTGCACCTTTAATTAATTAATTTAATCACTAAATTAAATCCAATTAATTCTAGATTAAATCTTAATTAATTAATATAGATTCTAATTAATATATTAACACTTAAATATATTAATAAGACATCTATATATATTCCATTGATTTATTAACTCCTTAATAAATCACCCTTTCTCTCTACTGAACTGTACAGCTATTCCCCAGCTATGAGGGCAACCCAAATAGACTTTTTCTTTTATTCATAAGATAATTACAATTATAAGTCATGGCTTAGACACCTAATCAAACAAACCTAAGGTATAAACCCTTCATCTTCTAGCTTTAGATTTCGAGTTAGGGTTTGGGGTTTGGACCCAATCCAAAATTTATAATGGGAGGAGGTCTTTCCTATGATTCCCAATGGTTTTTTGATGTTTCTAAGTTGTTGGAGTCTACATTCAATCCATGGATGATCTAGAACCAATAGTTAGATTCAAATGGGTGTTATGAACCCTGGAAATTGGGGATTTGATTATTATTTGAGGAATCTAGAAATTGGTGGATGAATATGGTGGTTTTGGATGAGGGGATTAATTTCTAATTATTCCCTAAGGATTCTAACCCTTGATGTGTAATATTAAACCTTGAATCACTAGAATATGGGAATTGGGTGTTGAAATGGGTTTTATTCAAGTATATCATGAATAAACCTCTTGTTTAATGGGTGAATGAGTTTATTGAATCAATTTGGAAGTAATAATGGAGTAAGGACCATTTCCTAATGATTCCATGGAATGGAAGAAGGAATCTCCACTTGTAATCATCAATTGATGGATTGGAATTGGGTATTCCATGAGTTTAACCTTTTGAACCAATGATTGGAATTGGGGATTTCATGAGGCTATCTTCTTTGGAGTTTGTGTGGGAATGACCCCCTTAATGGATGACCTTGGTTAAGAACTTATTTGGGACTTAATAGTGTTAAGTGTAATGATTGACTTGGAACATAGTTCATTAACCACTTGATAAGAGATAAGAACTTGAATTGTGATTTCCGTTGGTTTAAGTCATGAACACTTGGATTGAGAGTTGAATACTTGGAAATGCGTTCTTAGATGTGTATTTTCATGTATAATTAGTCTTGGGTTGAATTGGGACTTGAATTGGGTCAAAAGGGAGTGAAAAGGACCAAAAACGAAGCTACAGTGTGCCGTACACGACCCGTGTAAAAGGGTCTGTGTAATATGCTGGGTCTGAACCCGACCCGTGTCAGGGAGCACGACCCGTGTTAAAGGGTTTTCCATATTTTTATCATTTTGGAGTTGTTAGCTCTATGGATTGGTCCTTGGGTCCTTGTTTTAATGCCAATCTTTAGGGATATTTTAACTAAGATTTTCCTTATATTAGAGAGTCAAGGACTTCATTTTGGGATGGTAGATGATGGTTCCTTCTTAGATCAAAAGAAGTAATTATAGTGCGACTTTTAAAGGAAACGAGTATGACACATTCCATTCTTGTCTTATAGGAAGGAGGCATATTGTAATGTCTTGTAAGTGAGACTAAGGACTTGAGTTATCACTCAACTAAGAGGATTTGGATGGAAGAGTTGATGTCTAGAAGCGCCTTCAAATGCATGAACCTTATGTGGAGTTAGTGTTGACTCGTCAGTTGACTTTGGGTGAGTTTACCGGGAGTACACATCCTTCCCACTACCTTTTGTGTATGTTATCAATTACTTTTCATGCATGTTATTATGTGCAATGTGTTATATGATTACTACTTGTGCATTGCATGAAAATGAGTTTCTAAAGATGTTTTCAAATAAAGATTATGATGATGTTTTGAAAGATGTTTTGAGAATCCTATTTGTGCATTGCATTGCATATAGGATGAGATTGACCGTGTGAACCTTATGATGACCCTAATGATGTTTGGCTGAGATAGCCACCTTTATGATGTTATACCCATGTAGAGGGCCTTTTGGGCTGGATAGCCACCCTCAATGATGTATTGAGATTGTTTCCGACAATAGGAAACTGCATGAGGGAGTTGCTAACCCTCATAGGGCTAGTGTGATGGCCACTAGTCCTGGTTTTGCCTATACGGGGATCGAGTGACATGCTTTGTGCATGTCATTTGAGAACTTAGGTAGGTGCCATTGTGGTGAGTTAGACTTTTATGAGATGGACATGGGTTTGGGATAATTGCATCATGCATTGTATTTGCATATCATAACTATCTATTTTGAGTAAATCATTATGATGTTTTAAACAACCTTTGAGTGTGTCAAAACTATTTTTGGAGGTTTGTCCCGAGCGTGGTAGTTCACTGCCCGCTCTGAATAGGTCAACCTCGGGTAAACTCACTAGGTATTTCAATTGCCTAACTTATTTTGATGTGTACTTGGGTTGAAGAGTTTAGATGACTTTAGAAGAGCTGGATGTTTAGAAGGCCACGATTTATGTGGTTTCATTTAAGCTATGTAATGGTATTTGAATTGTAACAACCTCGCTACTCTATAAACTAAAATGTTTTATTTAAAGTGGGACCAAATGATGTTTTCCGCAACTTAAACCCTGGATTATTTCTCAATAAATCTCATGTGTTTTAAAATGGGTTTGCACGAAAAATGACTTATTTTGAAGATGTTGAAATTTAAATTTTCACTTAAGGATGATTTTTGAATAATAATGATAAACCATGGGTGGAAATGATGTTTTTATGAAAAGCCTTACGCGAGTGTGTTTCATATATATATATATATATATATATATATATATATATATATATATATATATATATATATATATATATATATATATATATATATATATATATATATATATATATATATATATATATATATATATATATATATATATATATATAATTTTAAACTATTCATTTTCATAGATTGTTCGCTTCATTAAAGAAAGGAAATGAGCTTAGGCGCTTGCAATGTGGAAATGTGATAAGGTTATTGATCTTGATGATTTTGAAAATGAGCTCATACAGCTAGCTCCTTCAAACCTTCTGCAAAGAGTCTAGCGATTCTCGACGTGGTTGTTCAAAGGCGACACAAAGTTTTCTTCTTCTTCGAGATGAGTCTGACAATGAAGATGATGCCAATTGTTTTTAAGAGTTTTAACTGAATTTGGGTGTTTTATTTGACATAAACTTGGTGTATTGTTATGTGTACTACTTTTTTTTTTCATTTCAGACATGTTACGTCTAAATGTTGTGTTTGACTTTAATGTTAAACAAATGGTTGGCTTTGTGATGTTGCAACAACTTTGTTTTACATTTGCACTTCCAATAATATTTGTTGCATCCAATAAGCCATGTTTCAGGTCTATTGTAAGGGCACAATGAAAGTTATTCAGAAGAAAATAAGCGAGACTCGTGAAGTTAATGATGCTCCTATGGACACAACTATTTGATATGTTTATTTATTTTTAGTTTTCATTTGTTTATATACTTGTCTGTTTGTCCTTAACATTTACTATCTTACACTAAGATACTTTTCATAAACTCAATGAAAGGTTACAAAAGACAATAACTTACTCTTTCCATGATGAAGCCTTGCTCGTGGACCTTGAAGATATCGTTGATAGTTTATAAAATATTTGTATTTATGTAAGTTAGGAAGGGTTTAACCGATAAGGTTTAGAGATGAAAATGACATCTTTGGACTTAATCCAGTGTTATGTAATACATATTTTATTGTAAATTTGATTATATGAAATATATTGTTTGTTGCAAGCTTATTTTTACTTCAGGAAAATGCTATGTAGTTCTATGTAAAATTTAATGTATGTACTCTATTCAAGCTATCATGGAAAATGATGAAACAACTTACCTAGCTTAGGTCTATGCTAACCAGTTGTACCTATATTCACCAAGCTACGTGGACTTCAAAAACTGAAATACCCGAAAACAGACGGTATAACTCTTGTTATAACTAGGGTTAATGTTATAAGTTCTCGAGTTTGATAATGGAAAGAAAAAAATGGAAGGAAAATAAGGAGAGAAAATAAATGAAATGAAACGGAAATATAAATTGTATTTATGTTCCCGAGTTCGAAATAAAATAAAAAGTAAATACGTAATTTATGTATTCTCAAGTTAAAAAGAAAGAAATGAAAAATAAATTTCAATTTTACTTTTAAAGATAGTGTATTACGGCTGTAACGACCCAAAAACATGTCCAAATGGAAAGTAAGAAGTAAAGGAATAATTAATAAGTAATTATTCATAGTTTGAGCAAAAAGGGTATTTTTGGTAATTTCCAATTACGATTATAGAATGAAAAGAATTATTGTTTCATTAAGGATGAATAATATGAACTATATTATAGTTATAAGTATGAAGTGTGAAGAATGAAAAGGTAAAAGTTAGTGAAAAGTATAAAATGACCAAGAAGGGCATTTTCGTCATTTTGACATGTCTAACCTCATGATGAGATTTTTATGTGTTAGAATGTTATTAATATGTATATTATGTTTATAAGTGGGGCAAAACTATAAAACTTAGAAGTTTCAAGAATTAAAGTTAGTATTGTGCCAAAAATGAGAATTATGAAAGTCTAGGGACCAAATTGCCATTACCTCATTGTTGTGAGGTATAAATAGATGGGAAAACTCCCATTTCATTCACTGTAACGTGAATGCGGCAGGAAGAGAGGGATAGAAGGCGGTTCTTGGTGAATTGATGAAGGTTTTGGAGCTAGCTAAGTACTATGAGCGAATTCATGAAGTTTCTAACTCAATCAAGGTAAGAATTCATCCTTTTATCTAGAGAAACCCATTTTTGGGTTGTTAATGGGTATAAACCGATTCTTGATTTTTGGGGGAAGGATGTTCCTAATGATCCCAAGTGTTTAAATTGTGTTTGTAGTCATCTCATGATCATTATCCAATATATGGATGGTTTAGAATCATAGTTTGATGAAATTGATTCATATGAACCGTAGATATTGGGGGTTTTAGATCATGGTGTTAAATTGATGTAATTAAGTAGTTATAGTTATGTTTATGGATGAAATAAACCCTTACAAGTGGTTTCCTAATGATTCCAAACAATCAACAATGAGTTAGGACTAAATGGTAATTGGAAGGGTGGAATGAGATTGATGATTCCATGAATGAAACCTATAGAAATGGCTAATTAGAGTCATGAATTGGTAATTAATGAAGTATGTTTTGGGTTGTGAAACCCCTAATTTATCTTCCCTTGATCATATAAAGGTATATATAAAAGTTAGAAAGAAATGGACCCTTGTATTAGAATTGATGTGCACATGAGCTTCCTTAGAGCTCTTGTGACATCCTATGGTCTTAACCATTAAGTCAGGAACTAAATAAGTCTTAATTAGAATACAAATATGTTCTTAACATGTTATAAGGTCAATAGAACCTATTGGTAAAGTTTGGTTAAGTTTGGGAACAAATGGAACCAAGAAATGAACTAAAACTGCAAAAAAACGACCCAAAAATTTGAGCTGAAAAATGGGGTCTGTAGGTTCTACACGACCCGTGTGAACCTGGCACGACCCTGTGTGATATGGGGCAGTAGGTTGGACATCTTGGAAGCCTTACACGACCCCGTGTGATTTATGCACGACCCGTGTGACCCGAATTCATGCAATTCACTCTCATTATGACCCGATTTGAGTAGTTTGACCCATTAACTTTTGATATATGGTTAAATATAGTTTGAAAACATAAAAAAATAAGTATATTGGGGGGGATTAAGTGGTCTTTACATATTGTTAAGACCTAAATGTTTTAATAAAATGTTAATGAACTCCTTAGGTAATTAAGGAGAAACGTTTATGGAATGGAAGGGATAACGAAATGGAGTAACCATAGTTAGACTTCTCTAACTAGCCAAGGTGAGTACATGTAGCTTTTACCCACTTTGAGATACATGGAAAATATTATGAATTATTTATGTATTTTTCTACATAAAGATATGAATATGTTTTAATACTTATGTTATGTTGATAAGTATTATGTGAGATGATGATATGAGTGTTCTAATAAGAATACCATATTATGAATAGTATATGAATGATAAGTAAGATATAAATAATGATATAAGAATTGGTATTTGGCTTATAGCCTTAAAAATACATAGAAGTAATGATGATATGGTAGAAAGAGTATATGTAAAAGTGCAAGAATGTTATGAAAGACAATAAGTTATATGGGGATATAACTCTCCATGAATAATGAATAAGGTAGTAAAGTATAAATGTTGGCATATAGCCTTAAAAAGGTATATAAAGTGATATAGATGCAGAAGTAAAGTATTGGGAGACATAATTCTCCATAAATAATGAGTAATGTGGTAAAGTATATGTGTTGGCCTATAACATTAAAAAGGTAGTAAAAGTGATGTAGATAATGAAGTAAAGTATTGGAAGACATGATTCCAATTACGAAATGAGATGTAATGAATTAGTGTAATTGAGGATGCAACTCCTCAGGTAAAGGTATAAAGAAATAAAGTGATTGTATTGATTGTATATGTATACATATATATATATATATATATATATATATATATATATATATATATATATATATATATATATATATATATATATATATATATATGTTAAAGTAATTGGCATATAATATAGAACATGAAGATAGTATATGTATGCAAAGAATGAATGAAAGTTGGGTGGAATGTATTAACATTTAATACAATAGTCATGAGATTAACGTATTAAAGATGAATTGTGTAAATAGTATGTATAGACTATTTATGTAATTTCAGTGCCACGAGTTATGAAAGTTGAGTCTGTTAGCTAAAGAAGAAAGTAAAAGTAATGTAGTCCGAACTAGGATCTTACCCGTTTGAAGGGGGATTAATCCGAATCTTACCCGTTTGAAGGGGGATTAACCAGGACTCTACCCGTTTGAAGGGGGGGGGGGGGTCAGTAAACACTACTGGGATGCTATTTGCCTTCGCGAAGTAGTTGTTTTTAGCATGCCCTTATGGTTGGATTTTTTCTATACCATGAAGGGAGATGAAACTAGCACGCCTTTATGGTTGGTTGTTCTATGCCATGAAGGGAGATGATATTAGCATGCCCTTAAGGATAAATATGTTCTATTCCTTGAAGGGAGAGGGAATTGAGCACACATTAATGTGTAGATTGATTTCAATATGAGGAGTGAAAAGAATACAGGGTTGTCTATATATATAAACAAGATCAAAAGAACCTCAGGATTCATAATGGTTTAAGTTTATTTATATATGTGATGATACTCAGTTATATGAGTTGTGTTATATGTGTGAAGATATATGCATGTTTAAAGAAGTCAACCATGTGATTTAAGAGACAATGTATGATGCACAAGTATATAAATGTTATCTATATGTGAAAGGTATGAGTATAAGTAGTTACAGAAACAATATAAAGATTAAAGGAGTAGGAGTTACTTATGTAGTATATATGGCAAGGATTATGTATCCAATCAGTAATAAGGAGTCAATGAAGTATATGTTTTGTTGACAAGTAGAGTATGATATACAATATGTATGATTATTGTAAAATAGATTCTTAGTAGAAGTAATGTTGTGGAATTATTTTCCACATCCTGGTGTGTAAAGGAAAGAGAAATTGAAGATAAATAAATGTTGATATGTTAATGAGTTCTTACAAGTAAACGGTATTCAAATGAGTATTTGTATAAATATATTGCTAGTCTAAACTCATGTAACTCACAAGACTTTATAGTCTTATGTATATATGTTTATGCTGTGTATTTCAGGTATACAAGGATTAAAGAAAATGACGTAGAGTGAAGTAATTTTGGAATATATTGTGTTTGTATTTAATCATTATGTTATATATGAGTTCTGATTCACTACTATGATTTTATTGATATTCAGTTTGTGATTATCCGGATTTTTATTACATGTGATAATGTTTATTTAAAAAAAAATCACGTGTGTCATAACGGCACACTTCCAACTTCGGGTTAATGCTATAAGTGATAGGTTTTCTTACCAATTTAGTTATGATATTGGACACTATTCTAACAATAAGTTCCTCAGTTTAATAATGGAAAGAAAAGAAGGGAAGTAGAATAAGGAGAGAAAATAAATGAAAGGACACTTAAAGATAAATTGTATTTTTGTGTTCCCAAGTTTGAAATATAAAAAAAATAATTTACATCTTTTCAAGTTGAAAATAAAAGCAAAGAAAATTCAAAAATTACAATTTTACTCATAAAGGAAACATATTACAACACACTTCAAACTTAGTCAAAGATTAAGGCAATGAGTTGCCGCTCCCTGTTCCATCCACACTCTCAGCCGCTCACTAGACCAAATCACTTGCATTGGTAAATTTTTCACACCATAAAGTCCACTCCATTATGCAATATCATAACTAGAATTCATTTTCCTCCGCTTTCCAAAAAACATTTCCTTCCATTTCCACCATTCAAAAGAAATCTATTCCACTCTAAATCATATCCATCACTTGATCTCAAACACTAAGTGTTCAGAAACTTGAAACCACAACCCAAAAAAACCTCCCTAACCACTGGATACTTCAAAACCCATAAAGGAAAATCAATTTGATTTGATTTGATTTACTATCAAGAAGAGTTATACTTATCACAAACATTAGATTTATATACATCCAATTTGCTCCTAACCGAATGCAGGAAGTGTATGTAGTTTAGTTCTAAATTATACAAGTTTAAAACATAAAAATCCACTTTTTGCATCACAAGTTCTGAACTAAACATAAAGTTAGGTAGTTTAGCTATAACATGTATAATGTCATGTCCTCTATTCTAATTTCAAACATTTTCATCTGTTGCCACAAGTTAGTAACACACTTTTTGATGAATTAACATGTTTCAAATGACAAAAAAGAATGATGTATAATAATATAAAAGAATGGAATAACTGATAAAACAATTAAAGGCATAAGATGAATCCATTAACCATTACTTGTTTTCAAGATCCATAACAATAAATTAAACTGGCCAAAAAGAAAAAAAAATCTTATATTTGTCAAAAATTACAATCCAAAAAAGTCGTAACTTGAATGAATAAGATCAATCCATTAACCTTCAATGCGAATCACTTAATCACATTTACACATGATATAATTTAGTACAACCATTCGTATCAAAGGTGGACAACTAGATAATGTACTTGCTTTTTCTTGATTTGATACCAAATATTTGAGAGTCCTCAATATTTCATGGAGTTTCAAACCCATCGAAAGGCGTGCTAACACTAAGCAAAAGTCGTTTTTTTATCTGTTTCAGTTGCATTTAACGTCTATTCAAAAAATGTATAAATACATATTTATATGTATATATGTATTTATACATATAAAAACTTATTTATGTGTATTGAGTACATGGCGGTATTAGTTATTTAATTCTTACTTTTTAAGCAGTTGTTATGCCAAATTGTTACATATTTTCTATATTTACATGGAAACTAGCGGGTGACCCGTGCGTTGCACGGGTCAATGTGAGAGGAAAATTTTGTTGTTTCGCGTTTTGTTCTTTATGTTGGTATGTTTGCGTTTATTTTGGACGGGTTGGGTCAGCTCGGTGGTTGTCCGGGCTTGTTGAGTGGGTCGGGGTGTGTCGGGAATTGGGAAAGCCACAGGAAAAAATTGGTAAAAATGTTTAGCTTTTTTTACCAATTAACGCGATAATGTTTCACTTTTTCCAAATTTTATGCAGCAATGTTTCATTGTTTAACAATTTATGTAAAACAAACTAAATTTTAACCAATTTATGCAGAAATGTTTAGCTTTTTTTTACCAATTTACGCAACAATGTTTGACTTTTTCTTTTTGCAGCTAATGTCCACAACTTAATGCTACAAAAAAAAGACAAATAAAATTTAGCAACTAATATCAAAAGAGCATGATATATTAAAAGGGCATTACCTCAACTTACTCCCAACCATGGAAGGCTTAAGCCACAAGGCGTCTACTTTGTTGTACATGTGCCTGTTTGCTTACCCGGCAGTAGTGACTCTAGCGATGTGACGCGTCCCTCTAGCGTAGCATTGTCATCCTTTGACTTGTTTTTCCGGCAACAATGAACATAGAGACTCGTGTTTTGTACTGCTAACTGAGAAAGTAAATGGAGATATGACAATGGTTTATCGACATTCTTTCAAAATCAAAATTATCAAATGTTATTTACCTATGATAATGATTGCACTCACATAATACAAAGAAGGGGGAAGTTTCAACTGCACTTGAAAGTGGAAACGTGTGATGGACGTCAGTTGTATTATAAAATCAGTCCTTGGCCCCACCATAATACGTCTCTTCCTTCTCATCATCCCAGTTGACAATCTCCCGTATATACTTAAACGTTTCATCCACCGTCACCGGGTCTCGGGCCTGCGCTTGCCAATAAACCACTTCATCAATCACATCTTTTTCGAGGGGCCCACAAGGATCATCCGCATGGCTCAAAGCCTAATCTCTCATAATCTTTCTGCTCATAAGGTACTTATTCACCTTATGTAGCGTATCTTCATCCCCACTAAAAATCATCAAAATGAAAAATGTAATAAGTTGAATAATAAAAAACATATTTCAAATATAGCAAAAGTTGTTAATATTTGTACCTTTTAACCAGTAAAAGAAAATCATAATCCTGCATTCGAGCACGGCCTCGAGATTGAATAAAACTGCAAACAGTTGATGCAAGATCAAATCCGATTACAATACTACATCTTTGTACGTCTATGCCTTCTTCAAGAGTAGATGTTGCCACTATGATATTTACCTGTACACATCACAAATTATGTTTTATGATGTGCAATTTGACTATTATTTAAAAATAATAATAATAATAAAAGACATACCATTCCTTTATGGAAGCCATCCACAATCTTATTTTGTAAACATCTGCTCTGTGACTGCATTGCAGAATGATTGCCTGCTATATATTTTGTTTTCCAATTAAAAAGTTTAGGGTGTAATTCCCAAAAGAAGCTTGTGAGCACCCTTGCTGTAATCACCCTTTCAACAAATATTATACATCTCATATCCTTCACATCCCTGCAAGAAATTTATGGAAAATAATTAAAGAATAATACAGATAGAATAGAACAAATGGTTAATGTCCTTTATTTTTTACCCATGATAACACTTTCTTTATAAATTATAGAAACATAGTTACACTTCTTTAGTCATAACAACAACATACTTGGATTTACTTACTGAAAACAGTAATGATTAACAAATAAAGCACAATGTCCGTATTGGTATTAAAAGTAAGTAAATTGCTATCAAAGGCACAAGTGCATTGCTACTATCAATAAAGACATGTAAGTACATCGCTATTATGGTAAAAAATAAAGTACAATGCAGAAACTAGCAATAAAATGCAAGTACAATGTTTAAAACAGTAATGAGAGCAAAGTATGTTGCTATTTTCCACAATATGCCCTACATAATATGGCACAAACCTGTATTCAGCAAGAGATTCAATCAAACACACAACTTTTGTAGAGAGCATGCCAATGCTCATGGTTGCATCATTCACTTGTGTAATCAACCATTCTGGTAACCGCCAAAAAAGACAGTTTGAATAATAAAATTATTTAATTACAAAGAAAGTTCCAATAAATATTTTTATCACCATTAGGCCTGTAAGAAGAGAAAACTTTGTTTGCATCTTTGCAGAATTCTCTAGCAATGTTGCCCCACGTACATCCAACTGCCCCCATGAAAAGAGGTCATTTTTTTCGTATGAATATGCTTCCGCTGCCTGTTACAGGGGGTAAAAATGTCATTTTCCATTTCCAAATTTGCAAGAATAAAATCAGATGTTTGAAAATACACCTTTTAAGACAAGAAAATGCCCAATTCGTCTAGGCAAAATTCAACAGTTGAATGCAACCTGGACAATTTGTTCAAGGCATTTTCGGTTGAAGTTACCGAGAGGGTTGTTGAATCTTTGACTATTTTTTCATGCTGTGGAATAATATTTGTATTTGTTGATAATACAACTTTGATCAATATTCAAAAGTCAAAACCAGTCAAGATTACCTAAATACACCCACAGAATATGATCGAACCCAAAATCATCTGACCGAAAAAAAAAAATTTAGTATCAATTAATGTAAATTTATGATAAATGAAATTAACATCCTTATCTCTAATTGATGGCTTGAACGACTTCAATCGGTCCCGATCAAAGAGGAGAGCAGCCCACCCACATGCAGAGGAGAAAGACAGCCGGAGAAGTTGCAAAAACTCGTTGGCCGATGGTATTCACCACAGCGGCACAGGAAGCAATACAACCAGCAACAAAAGAAGAAACGGCAAGAATCGTAGAAGAAATAAGGATGAGAGAACACGTGTGCAACGAATGGTTAGAGATACGCGTCAAAACCCGAAATCTGAGAATCCAAAAGGAAGACTAAAAAACCAAATTACCCGCGTGACAACCCGAAAGAAAAAACCGGAGGTAACGTTTCCAAAAAATATGCAATTTAAGTAATAGATAAATTTTGAACTCATAATCTGAAATATACCAAGAAATCAAGTTCCAATCTCACATGCATTCAAGCATTTCGATTCCAGAAGCTAGGGTTTGAAGATTAAACATTTACCTTTTAAACCTTGGCTAAAAATCTGAAATCAGGAGGTTAACTTGATCTTTCTGCACAAAATCGGACGCCTACACCACCCCTCGCCGATTCCCGTCGCACACCGCCAGCAGCAGCAGCTACCGCCGCCGCTGTCGTCCTTTTGCCGCCACCAGACGCCGGCTACCGGCAGTTTCCGCCGTTATCCTCCACCTCCTTTTCACTGTTTCTTTCTTCCCTCCCGTCGAGAAATTAACGCAGCAGCAGCAAGGGGTTGCTGCATTCTCGTTCACTCTGTCTCTCCCTTTGTCTCGCTCGATCTCGGTCTCTCTCAATTTCTGGAGTCGCACAATCGTGTGCGTGTTTCTGATTTTGCTTACCCACTTTTCGCTTCTAGGATGCGCACCACAAAGAACGTTCCAGACCATTACGTGATTTAGATTTAACGATTTAAAAACCGAATCCAAACCAACCCACAAACCCGCGTGTGAGAAAACCCAAAAAATACCCATGTAACAAAAAAACCGTTACATGAAACAATAAACTCACGGTAATTAAATAAGTACTAGTGTGCGACCCGTGCTATGCACGGGTCATCGAGATAAGCAACGTTTTCAATTTATAGGCAATATTGACTATGCATACCTGTGCATGATATTTTGATAGGCCTATGTTTCTTCATCTACTCTGGAGAACTTTATTAGGATCAAGTTGTCCACTGCAATAGCTTGAAGGAACAGCTGACAGTTCTTTCCTCACTTTCTATTCTTCACCAGGCTTCAATGTAACAGGCTTTTCAATTGCTGCTGCCTCCACACAAAGCATTTGCTTGTACTCATCATCCCCAAAACAGCCATAGCTTTTGCCTTCTTGTCCCATGGATTTCACACCACTAATGTAATATCCCACAAATAGTCAGTGTGTTGATAGATTTTTATAACTTAAGGTTTGAATGTAAGCGAGTAAATCACCATTTTACTCTTCTGTCTAAAAGTAACAAAATCTTACCAGCATCAGGAAGTCCGTCTTTGCGGATGACAAATGTGCGTTTCTTTTCATGATCCAGAATTGCAATCTTTGTTAGTATGTTTAAATAAATCTTATCAACCTAAAATTGACACTAAAATAAGCATAACCAATGGGAAAGAAAAATAAAGTGACAAAAGGTAATAATATTACTTCTGATTCAAAAGTTATTGCATCCCTTTGTTCTGTATATCTCTCCTTGTTCTTCATATTGTGTAGATAATCAACTGTCTCCAATCCTTCCAATCGAACTTCATTGTGAAATGAAATATATTAAGATGTTTACTTTAGAATATACAATAAGAAAATACAAATTCTTATCTTGCTTGTGTATGCCAAATTGCAAGACAAAACTAATCATTAACAGTAGACAAATCGTGGGGAATAGCAACATACTTTATTGTTGTTACCCGTAACAGCAACATACTTATATTTCTTTACGGATAATAGGAATATAATTCATTTATTACCCATAATAGCAACGAACTTATATGCTTTTTACCCACGATAGCAATGCACTTATGTTTCCCTATCAATATGAAAAATGTTCTTTATTTGTTAGATGTTGCTATTGCCGGTAAAGAAATCCAAATTGTTAATATGGGTAATGAATTATAAATATATTGCTCTTATGAGTAAAATATAAATTAAATTTTACAAGTTTCCGGTTATAAATTGTTATTATTGGTGAAGAAACATGAATACATTGATATTATCTATAAAACATAAAGTATCTTGACTATATCGGTAAGAATACTAAAGTGTGTTGCTATTTCCTGAATGTTGTCCTTAATACTAATATATGATATATACCACTATATATTAACTGAAAAGTGTGAAACTAATTTACCTGATATCTTGTGATATAGGTTTTCCATCAGTGTTGCTATTTCTGATTCGAGATGTGAACATCAAGTCTCCTCCAGGTCCCAAAGTAACCCTCAGTCGATACTCAAAAATACAGGTGAATATAAAAATAAAATAAATTATTTATGCGAAAGTAAAAGTAGATAAAATTATCACAGAATAAATTACGTACCTGTGAGGCCTTATCTTCAAACCGTCTTCAGTGGGCTTAAGTAACAAATCAACAAAAACTCTATTGGTCGTATTAGAAACATTAATTCAAAGAACCGAAACTCCATTAAAAAACAATAAAAATTACATCAATCGAACTATCTCAACCCCCAAAAACTGAAATCGCAAATTAAAAAATTCAATTAAAGCATCGAATTTCCAAATCAGAAAATTATATCTCTGGAAGAAAATTAAAAAAAATATAGAATATTGCGTACCTGGCAGTGCTTCAAGTAACTTTCGGGATCAGACATTTCAAGGTTTGAAATTGGGAATACAAATGATGCCTAAAAAACCTTACTGTCCAGCATAATCTCAAGATAAAATTAATTAAAAATGAAATCAATAAAACAAAAATGCAATGACATATATGCAGGGAAATAGAGCAAGAAAGTGGACAATCACATATGGAAATTGGTCTTCCTCTATTATTTTTATGATTCACATAAATGGCGACTTCATCTGCACAATAACTTTTCAATTTCATGACAAAATTGCAAATCCCAGGTAAGTGAAGAAGGAAAGTAGAAAAGAATTATTAGGGAAGTTGATTTTGCCTTCGAATTGTACATGCAGTTACGTCTTCCTCACCATGTTTGAAATCGATAAAGGAAACGGGAAGCGAGGGGAAAGCAAAGTAGTATGTTATAATAAGAAAAAAACTGCCTTTAATTGAGTCAACTGCTAAAAATTTTAAAAAACACATGCATGTGTGAATCACTTTGTTTTACTAAATTATGAAACTAAAAAAAAAACACTGACCAGTTATCTATTTTATCCAGCAATTATTTGTAATTGCGATTACTATCATTTTCAAATAGTCCAAAGACAATCAAGTTTCGATTGTAGGGTACCTTAACATCAAATTTTAACTCTCAAAAGGGCATTTTGGTCAAATCACCCATTTTCACGTTCGTCTTCACACCCAACCCTGAAAGACTATCGATCATTGCAGGAATATCATGTTGCAAACCAGCAGCCAATGCCTGAAAAAGAAAAGCAGAAAAAAGCATCAAGTAACACCAAATTACCATTTTGTCCTTGAGGACAATAATAACACATTAAATTACCATTTTGTCCTCATCTTTTCCATGCTTTATAACCTCCAAAGGCCATTCACTAACCATCTTCTCGAGTTCCGCCATTATATCAGGTCTTTTTGCCTCGGGTAGTGTCTATCAGCAAATAACAAAATGTAAAATGACATTATTGCCCATGGACCATGCAATTATATAATATTTATTATTTAATACCTGGGTGACGACTTGAATTATTTTAGCTGCTTCCTCTGGTTTATGTTGAAGCAAGAACCCCTTGGCACATGAAAACCCACTTCCAATTGTGTGTGTTTTCATTATTTCAGATCTCAATTTCTCAATTTTCCACAAATTATCAACATCTCCTGTAAAATTACCAAACAGAAAACATACAAAATTAATCACAAAAATGACCAACAAACTCACCAACTTTTTACGCTATTAATAAAATCACCAACTATTCTCCAAAAAATTACAAAGTTGCTTTTTATTGACAAAAGGCTGCATAAAGTTAAAATATATATATATTTATAAATGACCTAAAAATTTCGCGATATAATTTTTTTTCGGGAACTTTTTCTTTAAACTTTTATAAAGTTATTTGTAGATTGCAATTGAAAAAAAAAGTCATTTTGTGATTAACTAACCATGTCTTACTTTCCAGGACTAGACTAATTTACCCTCATAAAAGCGATAATACTATTAAGGATCACTAAGGGCAAAAACGTAAATTGACACCTAGTTTGGCAGCAAATGTCATCCAAGTATCAAATGAAGTACGCCTCAAATTCACTCCAGCGTTGACAAATCTTTTTGCATACTTACACGTCAACTCCCATCTATCTGTTTCATAACAAATACTGCAAGAAAGACACGAAATACATTAATAAAATTAAACAAATAAATAAGTTTTTTCCATCTTGTGTTTTGTGGGTCCCACCTAAAAACGATATCTGCAGTACCAGGTTGCAGTGGGACATCATTTGCTTTCAAAAGTTTCATTACATCCAGCATGAGATCAACATCTTTGTGTTCTTTACCATACAACTGTTACATAACAACAAATCTTTAAAATATCAAGTAAAATCAAGAACCAAAATAAAAAGATTTTAAAAAATAAAATAAAATACCAGTAAACTATGAGCAGATGCAACATTAGGAGTCAATCCATACACATTGTGTTTCCACAATGTCTTCTTGCCTGTTATACACATTAAAAAAGGTTTTAAATCCCCTATTCGTTTTAATATTTTTAATAAAGTACGTTGCTAATTCTTGCAATTTTCCTGTTTTAATTTTGCGGGTCAACAATCATTAGCACTTCAGGTTTCCTAACAACACAAACATTATGAGTTATTATCTTTATAAAATTCAAACATATGAACAAAAAGACAAATAAGAACATATGATCATGAATGTCACAAACCTGAATCCAAGTTTAAGCTCTGTTTTAGCAACTTTTTTGGGCAAAAAATCCAATACATTGTACAACTTGGCCAGGATGAGCTAATTTGGATGAAAAAGCGATATATCATTTATTTCAAATCCTCAAGAACTTAGATCTAAAATAGCAATTAAAAATCAGCACGACTGAACCTATGGCTACGTTTCATGTGCTCAAGGAAAGTGGATTCGGATTCTTCAGAGTAACCACCAACTATCCGATTAGGGTTTTGAACAAAAACTTCCATTTGGCGCTGGTGGCCCTCGCTCATACAATGGCACTTGAATCCGTTCTCATCTCGGCATTGTTTTTGACACATCTGACAATACCATCGAAGCTTTTGGAGTCCTTTCGCCTTGATTATGTTGGCGATTGCTTTCGGTGTGAGGAATTCGTTTTTACCCATCGAGGATTTGAAATTTTAAGAAGCGCAGTAGTGATGGAAACCGTGGTACGAACCAACTCGTAAAGCCTAGAGGATTGGACCTGGACGGACGACAAACAAAAATTTAGAACCAAAATAGGACTGAAAGTTGCTGGTACGGAGCTTGTAATCTGTATAAACATTTGCTTTCTATTAGTTTATAATCTGCTGGTAATATAGACGTCTATGTCGAAACAATCAAAACACCGTAAATCTACTTCAAACTAAGCCCACACATACGCAAAGGAAACTAAGATGTTAATCGAAATCCAGTTAGAACTCGAAGAGAAGTCTTACCGTATCTAATCGAAATCCAGATAGAAATAGAAGAGCACCAATCAAAATCGATATCGCTCACCCCAACCGAAATCAAATCGAGTCGAATTCAAACTTCGATTTGTGTTTGTTGCCTCAATTTAGTATCAACGTCTCTCCCGACTTAGGGTGAATCGCGAACCAAATGATGGGAGGAGGAGTGAAACATACCAGATTCGCCAGAATTGTGAGGTAATGTGTGTCGGTGTCGTCTCTCCCGACTCCCCTTCTTCTTTCCCCCATTCTCTTTTGATTTTTGAGTCAGGTAGTTGGGGCGGTGAAACAAAACGGATCCACAAAATGGATCCAAAAAGATCCGCGTTACACCCAAAAAAACGTAACATAGAGACCAAAAATCACGATAATTAAAAGGATGTATAATTTCTTCATCCCTAATCTTATGCCAAATTGGTATATATTTTATCCATATTTATATGTACATACGCAAAAATTATGTATCTATATGTATATATAAAAATGCATATATATATATATATATATATATATATATATATATATATATATATATATATATATATAATGAAACAATATGTATTTATATGTATATATAGGTATTATATGGAAAAACATGTATTTATAAACAAAAAGCAAAAAAAAAAAAAACAAACACACACACACAAACATACATACATACATACATACATACATACATACATACATACATACATACATATATATATATATATATATATATATATATATATATATATATTACAAAATGATTCCTTTATATAGTAGATATATTTTGTTTGAACACCAATATTTTTAAAAATTAGCTAGGTGGTAGCAAGGAACAAAAGAAAAACGTTAAGGCTCCAGACGATTTTGAAGCCACTTAATCCAATTCATAGAAGCCTTAATGTTCATATAACAAGACCAATTAAATGAATACATAATAATAGTTTCAACCAATGTATCCTTTTGGAACTTCTTCGAATGAAAACGACTTCATTCCGAAAACTCCAAAGCACCCACAACACAGTCATACAGACCGAATGTGACGTCTCAGAATGGTGAGCTGTTGCAAGTCAATCCACACAAACATCGCATTTATTGGACCAAAGGATGGAATCACTAGATCAAGCCAATAAGAACCCCGACACCAAACTTGAGAAACAATCTCACAAGAAAACAAGACATGTGAAACAACATCCAACACTTGATCACAACATGGACACCTTGTACAATCTAAATCATTATGCTCTTCTCCAAATTAATTCTCGTAGGCAGCCTATTTAAACCAATACTCCAAGCCAAAACATTAACCATAATCGAAAAACTGATCCTATCGAGTGGCTACTTCAGTCGAAGGCCGTAATGCATCATCAATGTGCAACCGTAGAGAAGAAACATAAAAAACACTAGATATGACCAGCTCCCACTGCCAAGAATCTCTATCGTCTAAAGATTCCTCCCCTTCCAAAACCGCGAGCAGGGACTGAAAGTGATCAATATCACCCCTATCTCAACTGCCGACGCAAACTAAACGACCAACCACTCGAATTTCAACCATTATTTACATAAACTTGTTTGTATAATGATAAAGCATACAATCTATGAAATTGAATGCTGAAAGGCACACCACACCACTTGTTACACCAAAATCCAATATCCTTGCCATTATGTACCAAGATCCCTTTACATGACTGAATCCATAAGCATATTTGACTCATGAAACTAATTTATGGAACAACAATGGCCTTCCAGAAACCACTTGCAACACTCTCAACCTGCATACCATGACAAGCTCTAATGACCTTCACCAACAAAGAAGAACCATCATTACAAAATCTCCACTTCCATTTATATTAGTAATGCCCTATTAAGAGTCGATATGCTACCTACACCCAATCCACATTTTTCTTTAAAATTAAGCACCGCATCCCACTTAACCCAACTGGTTTTCTTTTTCTCACCCTCCATTCCCAGACGAATTTCGCCCTCATCCTCCCCAACGTATGACACACGATGTCAGGAAGTTTAAACAAAGACATAAAAAATGATCAACTTCCTAAAGTAGACTTCAAAAGAGTGGGACAACCATCAACTATAAGCAATTTAAACCTCCAACTAGATAACGTTTTTCTGAATACGATCTATAATCACCTGCCAACCCTACAAACGAGACATGGAATCCCCAACTGGAATCCCAAGATACGAAAAAGGCAAAGACGCACCCCGACACCCGGTTTTAACCGAGAGGGCCTGAGACATCTGTTCATTGAACTGGACTCCAATGAGATTCAACTTTTCCTTCAACCTCAACCTTGAAGCCAAATAAAAACATCTAATGATCGAATAAGGCTCTGCACATTCACCGCATCCCATTCTCCCAAAAAAAGAGCGTCATCAACATAAAAAAAGATGAGACATGTGAAGACTCTGTGTCTCTGTCCACCGACCGTCGCTCCCTGAAAAAAAAATACCATGAAGCACTGCATCCTCCGTGACAACATGGGGCCCCTTCCATAGCAATAACAAATAGAAAAGAGGACAGTAGGCCACATTGACGGAAAACTTCACCACATATGTGTTTGCCTCTGTGGTAATTGTGCATCCTTTTTAAACTAGAGGTATTGAGTTTGAACCTGTCCTTAATGTTTTTCTTTTTTCTTTCTAAAATCCATTTCAAGTACACTATATATAAAGAAAAGACTCCGTTATTAACAAACTACGACTTGGATGAGCGGTAAACATGATGGACCTTTATCTAAGAGATTCGAGTTTGAACCCTCGGCTAAGCACCTTATGCGTATTTATTTTTAAGTCACTAATGCGTGACAAATCTAACCAGCATGCCATGCTAGCAAAATTGACACCTCAGTGTTAAGGTGGGTCAACCGGAAGGTAACCGGCCAAAGATTAAAAGATAAAACATTCTTACAAAAATAAAAGCTTTTATAGAGACAATATTGACTATTGAGGCTAGTTACAAACAATGATGTATAAATAATAACCCTTATATATAATTATACAAATTGAAAACATTCCCAAAATCAAATACTCTCGAAAGATCCCAGAACCATCCCTAAATAAAAACCAAGAAATTAAATCAATGATTTGGAATTATAGGCGTTTTTGCGTATTTCAAATACTCTCAAAAGATCCCACATATCAAAATTTTCAGTTTTATTTTGAATTGAATATAACAACCATACAGTTGAAACATAAATATGATTAAACAAATGATATGTATTTCCATATATTATTGTTTGATCGCTATATCTGTTCGTTGCTGTAGAAACATCTATTTACAATCGTTTTTACTCAAAGTTAACATGCACTTCAAGATGAACAAGACATTGTTCTTATTATAACGATTTAAATTAATCTTAAAATCCTTCATGACTAAAGACATGAATTCAAACATGAAAAATTCTATGAACTATTTAGGGATCATGATTGTTGACTGATGAATGAACCAGTTAATAATGAGTACACCAAAATGGAAAAAAAGACCATGGGAAAGAAGTAAATAATGGAGTTATTGCCGCTTTTCAAATATACTAAAATATAATACAATAAACGACTTTCTTGAACTAATTATGTAAAAACATAAAATCGATGTATATAATGGTCATTATCAGAAGTTCTTTGGCCTAACGGTATCTAGTATGTTAAAAATGTATCATATTTAAATGATTGAGGAAAACGCAGCTAAGGGCCATCAGCTGCGTTTTGCTCAGAGGAAAACGCAGAAAAGGCCTTTAGCTGCGTTTTCTGCTGAGCAAAACTCAGTTGATGCCCGGTAGCTGCTAAATGGTGGTTTTTTTTTCGAAAAAAAACTTCAACTCAATCCGAGTTCGTATGAACAAATGACGAGTGTTCAAAGTTGGTCAAAAATTACAACTAAACTCATGACCCACCAAGTCCTCAAGAAGAAAATGGAGGAAAACGCAGCTAATGGGGAGGAAAACGCAGAGGAGGAGAGCAAAACGCATGGGATGAAAAAGGAGGAGGAAAACGCAGGGGAGGAGAGCAAAACGCAGCTGACCTCCCTTGGCTGCGTTTTCGTTGGCTATTTCAGGAAATACCCCTAAATTTTGGCTGTTTTGAGGAAAACTCTTATGAGATTAGACTATTTTAGTCATTTTCTCTTAAGTATTATGATAGATAAAGTTATAGATTTAAAAGTAGGATTAAAAAATAAAATATGTATTCGCCGTTCTAAAGAAACATTTAAGTATTTCTTTCGAACGTTTTCTTAGTTTAAGAGTCAAAAATTAATAAGACCAATATTGAAATTGCCATGTTCTTATATAATTTTAATATTATTTTATTAACAGAAAAAAAGGATATTATCACTTTATCATCTTCAATCTAACTTTTCCAAATGACAGAAAAAATAATTTGGGAAGGTAATTTTTTTGTATTTGTTCACATTTAGGTAATTTCTTATTTTTCGTATACATATGATCAACGAACTTGTTTGAAGTATTAAAATATTACCCTTATTAGTAGGTTACAATTGATGTGGCGTGCATGTGACATTATGTAATGACTTAGGACTCATGAGGGTAATAACTACCGGCTTTGTTCATATTTGATTAATTTCCTTTTCTTTTTGTTAACATATGACCAACAAACTTTTTTAATTGTTCAAATATTATTATTATTATACTTTTAAAAACATACATATAGTTCTAAAACATATAAATACACATATATACTTCAAAAAACATAAAAATATAAAGTAGTACATTACCTCAATTTACTTAAACTTACATAGCCAATCCATTTAAAATGAAACAAAGAAAAAAAGAAAAAAAAATAAGGCATCATGTCTTCAGATCGCCCAAATCCTCATCGTCTGTCGTTTGGTACGTCTTTGCCACTACACCAGCCGACTCTGCCACTCCGGACGCTCCTGCCGCCATCAGAGTATTGTCTTAAGAACTTTAATATAACTATTGAAGTTATGTTTGAATATTTTAAGGCATATGACACGACCCGCCACTAACATTTTTTATTTGGGGATGTTTGGAATTGCTTATTTGAGATACTTATGTTATTGTATCTCACATTGGTGCGACACAGTCTTATAAGTTTGTATATATGTTGGAGTCTCCCCTCTCTCCACAATGGCTCTTTTGGAGAGATACTATTGGGCTCCACATATATTTACATGGTATAAGAGTCAGTGTCTCGCACCCTGTAACCTCATCGAGCCTACGTCTCTGAGGGGGAGTGTTATTGTATCACACATTGGTGCGACACGGTCTTATAAGTTTGTATATATGTTGGAGTCTCCCCTCTCTCCACAAGGGCTCTTTTGGAGAGACACTCTTGGGATCCACATATATTTACAACTTATTGACTTATTGCGGTTTGACACCGGTAATAAGCAGTTTTAAGTGTTTGAGTGAACATATTTTATAAACACTTATTTGCTTAAATAAACAGTTTTTTATACGTTACTACATCCTTACTTATTGACTTATTTAAGCAGTTTTTGATAAGTTATTTACGTATTACACACATAAACACTGTTTGCCAAACACTAAAAAACAACTTATTGACTTATTAGATTTTTGTACCAGATAAGCTAAAACAAACACTTTTTTTTAAAACTTCGTTTTCACACCGGATAAGTTAATAAACACTTTTAATAATAAACATAAGTTGTTTTAAATAAACAATCCCAAACACCCCTTAGTGTTCACGTGATTTTCAGTTCCAAATTCGCGACCGGGTTTTACCGAATATCTCTCCTCTTTTTCTCTCATTATCTTGTCCCCACCCCATTCCCTCACCGTGGTACCGTAGTCTCTTTCCTCTCTTTCTCTTATGTGGAGCTCGACAAAATCATCACCGTACCCTCAGTTGTGCACTTGAAACTTTAAAACGCAGGTACGGTTTTTATGTTTTAAAAGATGTCATGAGATTATTTATTGGTTTGATAAACAAATGTACCCTCGAAATTAATAATATCCTATAGTAACATACAGATATAATTACAAAAAATGTGAATTACTGCGGGAGTACATGAAACCAACAAGCTATTAATTCATCTTGAGTTAAATAAAATGAGTAATGTAAATGATCAAAATATATATATATAATCTAAAAGATGCACAATCTTAATCTTCATGTATATTATATTCTAGTGACAATAAATGATTTTTATGTCACCATTTTATTTTAAACATAAAGATTTGGCAAACATGCATGGTCCCATTGACCAGATGGCCCTTCTTTAGAGTGAACCATTGTGGAATTATATATATATATATATATATATATATATATATATATATATATATATATATATATATATATATATATATATATATATATATATATATATATATATATATATATATATATATATAGAGGTAGGTTCAAACGAGGACAATTAAAAGGTTGAGAACGCGAGGACAAATCTCAGCCATTTAAATCTCAAGATCAAGGGTTGTGATAATTGTGTTGATTATGTAAATTCTACAAAGTTGAGGTATCATTATGCAATTTAATTTATCAGGCAAGGGCATTATAGGGTTTTTGTCTTTTTTTTATGATGATCGGTTCCTGATTTCTCGTGGGTTAATTTTGGCAGTAATTTTTCGTATATCAGATCGTATTCGCTCCATAATCCCACAGAATCCTCTTCAAATTTTGATCGATTGAACGAGCAACAAGCATCGCCTTTCATCAACATTGGCGATTGCAAGGTTTTTGGCGATGGATTCTAGAAAAAACGATACTAAATCACCCGAGTTTAGTAGAGGTAAGTTCGAAATATACATTAACATCGAAATCTTGATTTTGAGTATTTGAGTAATTGATGAAATCGGGTTTAACATCATAATATTGATTTTGAGTTCAAGTTCTGTGAAAATCCGATTTTATAACCTATTAATCTGTGTAATTGAGTTCGTATTTGTGTAATTGAGTTCACCAAGTATCTTAATCTAGTAACAAAAGTAATCTAGGGTTTCATTGAAGTGAAAATCGCAATAAACCTTGGCTGATTGATTGTTGATTTCCGTATTCATCGATGAATACACTCAATATGGGCAATCTTTCTTTATTCATCGATGAATACACTTTGATAACTCTTAGCTGATTAATTTCATATCTACGTATTCAATGTACTTTCATTCTTTTTGACGAATTTAGCATCCTACTTTCCTTTTTTTTAGTATGGCACCCAACATGAACCTCTTTTTTATTGTCAAACATTAGGACTTTGCGAAAAATTAATCCCACTTTCTGGTTTGTCAAACAAATGTGTGACTGTGACTTTATGAAGTTTGTATTTGTGTGTGAAAAAAACATCCCACTTTCTATTTTGCTTCAACTCCTGGATACATTTGTGGTTTTACAGCTTTTTATGCCACCTGGTTCATTCCTACACCATCTCCGCGTATATGTGTGACTGTGACTTTATGAAGGATCCTACTTTCTGTATTCATCGATGAATACACTTTGACAAGTCTTAGCTGATTAATTACATATCTACGTATGCAATGTACTTTAATTCTTTTTGACGAATTTAGCATCCTACTTTCCTTTTTTTGAAGTATGGCACCAAACATGAACCTCTTTTTATTGTCAAACATTAGGACTTTGCGAGTATGTACATGTGTGATTGTGACTTTATGAAGTTTGTTTTTGTGTGTCAAAACATCATCCCACTTTCTGTTTTGCTTCAACTCCTGGATATACTTTATGAAGTTTGTATTTGTATGTGAAAACAGTCACAGGCACGCATATACATACTCGCAAAGTCCTAAACTTTGACAATAAAAAAGAGGTTCATGTTTAGTGTCATACTTCAAAAAAAAGGAACGTAGGATGCTAAATTCGTCAAAAAGAATGAAAGTACATTGCATACGCAGATACAAACCATTTAATGTCCAAAAGAAACAATGACAATCCCATAAATGGAAATAAAGAATGACAATTCCACAAATGGTAAGTATAAGTTGTAAATTATGGTATAAAATTACATCAGTTTCCTAGTAAATAACGTGTCCATTAATCATATAGATTTACATCAGTTTCCTGGTAAATATCGTGTCCATAATTCATCAATGAATACACTTTGACAACTCTTGGCTGATTGATTGTTGTTTTCGGGATTCACTCACAACATGAGTTGAAGGTTGTTAAGCCCTTGTAAAATGAACATTATGTCCTTATTTTTATATTTCTTATAAATTATTATTATTACATTTCTACAATAGTAAATTACTTGTATGGTCCTCGAGTATAGCCAATTTTTGCAATTTTAGTCCCAAAATGTTTTCCTAATTGCAATTTTGGTCCTTATTCGAGGTTCTTTTAACATATTTGGTCCCAATTCCAAGTAAAATGACTATTTTTAGTTGCTGATTTTAGCAATTTTGGTCCCACATTGCCACATCACATATATAAATGTTATAAAACAGTTTACCTGAGGGTTTTGTAAGTTGAATGCTATAATATTTCTATCTGCTGTTGCAACAACTATCAATGATTATATTTATAATGTTTTTCTTTATGGTTTCAGTTAGGAAAAAAAGTGAAAGAATCGTGGAAAAGACTGCCTTTAGTAAGTTCACAAACAATCCATCTGATCCCGTCTTATTGGATGAAGATGATTCAGATTTTGTGCGTACGACACGCACAAGCATGTTGCTGAGTTCGAAGTCGCTGAATTTCAGAAGTTACCAGCAAGGGAGCATAAGAAAATGCCGGCGGATGCTGAATTCAAAATTGGTGACAGATTAAAACGTTTTAGTTAGAAAAAAGTCATGTGATTATATTAAAAAGATGATATTTTCTTTTGAAACATTTATGTTTGCTACGTTATAGTTTTGGTTGATATTCAATGTTGAATACATTTTAATACAACACTTTGACTTTATTTCTGTTGAAGTTGGGCATGTACTTGGGTTTTCTGCAAATATGCATATATTCATTGATGAATATAACCGAATTAGGATAACTTTTTTATAAAAATTTTAAATACATACAACAATAATTAGTATATGTTGTATAGTGTATGTTATGGCTTTTAAATCCAACTTTTTGGTTTTCCTGTAAACTAACTTTGGATGCCAGTTTTATTATAATTAATTAGGACATACAAAGATATTCTTATTGGTCATGGTATTGTTGTTTAGTACATCTTTGTATATATCATTCTTCCTTGAATTTTGGCATGTTTTGTATTTTTGCGTAAGCATTCATTTATTCATCGATGAATTCAGTTAATGGACAATAGACTCATTCATTAATGAATACAGTTAATGTATTATTAATTGGGACTAACTAAAGATTTATATAACATAATACTTTGTCATAAAAGAAAATATCAATACAATTATAGCAACATTTGTAAACGTTTTATTATAAACAATCGTTATTCATTGATGAATATACTATTTACTGGGAATAAAGAATTATATTATATAATATAAAGAATAAATAAGAAACTACTAGTACATTAAAAATATCATTCATCGATGAATACGGTCTTAAACGATAAATATAGTGAATACGGTAATAAACGATAAATATGGTGAATATGGTATAAAGCAATGATTAAGCAGAAATTTTCATTAATGAATATGATATTCATCAGTGAATATTGTAACAATATCAGTGAATTCATAAGTGACTATTGTAAAAATAACACAATTGGTCCCTTTAAAGTTTTAAAATATCATTCATCGATGAGTAATGTTCATAACTATACCCGTCACAACTACAAAGTGTACTTATTAATCAATATGAGAGTAAAACTTAATATCGCATGAAATATATGCTAAATGACGCAAAAGATAAAACACATAAATCAAATAAACCCAAATCTGTGACATTGTCTATTTCTCTTTATCTTTCAAAGCTTCATCTCTAGCAATTCTCTCGGGGCAAGTTCGCCAATTGTGATTGATGTATTTGTTACACCCGTTGCACATTCTTGTTTTTGATTTAGAAGACGAAGACGCTTTCTCACTTGCACTGTGGTTGTCTATTGCGGTGAATGGCACAAAAACCATTCCGTATCTGAAAAAAAAGTCAAACAATTGTTTTCATCAATGAATGTAATACATTCATGAATTTCACTGATATTTTCAGTATTCATCGATGAATTCACTGTTATATACGGTATCCATCGATGAATTGACTGCTATATATGATATTCATCGATGAATTGACTGTTATATACGGTATTCATCGATGAATTGACTATTATATACGGTATTCATCGATGAATTCACTGTTATATACGGTATGCATCGATGCATTCACTTTTATATACGGTATTTCATCAATGAATTCACTGTTATATACGGTATTTCATCGATGAATTTACTGTTATATACGGTATCATCACCAAATCTTCTTGTAGTGTACATCCTTGTATCGAAACCTGCCTTTTCCGCGTATCTTTCGTACATTTTAATTGCATCCTCTAATGAATCAAAAGTCACATCTAACTTAGGCATAAATTCATCTGGTAAGATTGGTTTCAACAATTTGCTATTTCCATCGGGTGAATCCACTTCGATACTGTTGTAAGACTCATTAGTTGGATCCTCATCTTCAAATTCCTACAAAAAAAGAGACATGAATAAAATATTTAACTTTTCAATTCATAAATACAACATTATCTTGGATGTATTCATCGATGAATACATTACTCAGTGATGAATATATTCTATATATTATTCATTGATGCTTTATATATTATTCAGTGATGAAGATGGTTTATGGTGTACTAATAATCAATGACCAATACAATCAATTATCATTGCTATATTATTACTAACTGATTTTAGGGAAAAGTTTAAAAAACAACACAATAACATCCAAATTCAATGACGAATTTGAGTTGTCCAATTTTTTAAACAAAATTCATTCATGAATTCTATATTCACTGATGAAAACAAGCTTTTCAATAATCAATAACATCCAAATTCACTAACGAATTGTATATACACTGATGAAAACAAGTTTTTACATCCAAATTCAATGACGAATTTCAGTTATCCACTTTTTTAAATAAAATTCATTGACGAATTCTATATTCACTGATGAAAACAAGCTTTTAATTAATCAATAACATCCAAATTCACTGACGAATCCTATATTCATTGATGAAAACAATTTATTAAATAAAATTAGATGACGAATTTGAGTTGTGGACTGTTTTTAAATAAAATTAATTGACTAATACATGATAAAAAAATCAGATTCTTACCTTCTTCTTCAAATTCGTCTGCCTCGCTTGGACTGGACTCATTATCGCTGTATTCGTCTGCTTCTTCTTCGTATTCGTCTGGTTTGTATTCGATTCGCTGTTGTCGTAGAAATCTTGATTGTCCATCGTGATTACAATGAATTTTTCTTCGGAATCTGTAAATTGAATGTCGATTATGTCACGATCGATCGTGATAACAATGAAATTCAATATTCTAGTCGGATGTCGCTTACGTGATTACAATGAAAATCAATAGTCTGTAACTTCACTGTCGATTACGTGATGAAGATGCTTGATCGCGATTACCTGATCGACAATATTGAGTTTCTCAATTTAGTTCGGTTTGTGATAGCTACAATCAAGGAACGTGATATCAAATCCCAGCATATTAGGAAACTTTTAATTATCTTAGATTTTATTAATTATTAGAGAATTTTTAAGATTACTATTATACCCTTATGAAACGATTGGTCCAGAATTGTCCTCGCGTTCTCAACCTTTTAATTGTCCTCGTTTGAACCTCTCCCTATATATATATATATATATATATATATATATATATATATATATATATATATATATATATATATATATATATATATATATATATATATATATATATATATATATATATATATATATATAAAAGATGAACAACCAAGTTAAGTTAATGAGGAAATTTGCTTTCTCTTTTCCTTTTGCTTTTTGTTGCAATTGATTTGAATGGAAAGGATGCTTTACTTCATTATGTCATCAAACAATGCTTTGTATCTCATTGCCGCACATTCTTCGATTATTGCTGCTTGTTTCAACATCCAATGGCTTTTAGATTTAATATTTAATTAAAGATTTTTTAACTAATAATCTGTAACATCTATCAGCATCTAGATTTTGTAATAGTCTTTATTATTATAGATGTTCATAAAGTGTGAACCAAATTGATTTATAGATTGATTGTTTGCAGGGAATATTAACATATTTGTGTTTTTGCTGTTAAATATGTATTGCATTTTAACTTTTATTCAAAATAGTAATATATATATATATATATATATATATATATATATATATATATATATATATATATATATATAAATATATATATATAGTTAGGTTCATATGAGACCATTAGATTTCGTGAGACGAGAAGACGCAATCCTAGCCATTCATTTTGGGTGTAAAACCAAAAAAAGTTAAAAATAAAAAATAAATGAAAAAAATTGAAAAAATATATTTATTTATTATTTTCGTCATTTTTTATTAATTTTTTTTAAAAATAAACGTTTTTTCATATTCTATTAGAATATTACACTATTTAGTGCAATATTCTATTAGAATATGTAACATCCAGCAACATTTCACTGAAACATTTTTTTTTATTTTTTCAAGTTTTTTTTTTTCGATTTTTTTATTTTTTAAAATTTTTTTAGATAGAATAAATAGGGAAAATTAGTAGAATTTTTATTTTTGAAATTCTCATTATTTTAGCCTATTTTATTTTTTTATTTTTTTGATCTCCAAAATGAGTGGCTAGGATTGCGTCTCACCGCCTCACAAAATTTGCACGGTCTCATTTGAACTTATATATATATATATATATATATATATATATATATATATATATATATATATATATATATATATATATATATATATATATATATATATATTTATATATATAAATATATATATATATATATATATATATATATATATATATATTTATATATATATATATATATATATATATATATATATATATATATATATATATATATATATATATATTCATTTATTGCTCAACATAATTATAGCCTATGACTTACAAGAGCACCACACTTTATTTGTTACGTATAGTTAATACTAGTGAAAATGTAAGTACGTTGCTTTTACGAGTCAAAAATTTATAAATGTTTTTGTACTAGTGAAAATATAAGCACATTGTTATCATATGGATAGAAAATATGTTATAAATTGCAAGTTGTTATTATAGTGAAATTCTATCTATTTTTTAGTACATGTTATTAGTAGCTATAAATCTTATATTATCTTATCTTATATCTTATAAAAGAAGAATTTTTCCGTACACCATATGCATTTGAAACCCCCAACTCTTCAACTTTCAATATTTGATTTTTTTTCTTTGTCTCAAATTGTTCCACACACATATAAGACAATTCCTCTTTCACTTATATAATATCACTAATTTGCTTTCATTATCCATCAATCTTGATCATAATATGACATTCAAGTCTATCATTATTTAGTGATCATTTTGTCATAAAAAATATTTTTATCGCAAAGTTTTAAAGGATTATAATTTTTAGTTTCAACTTCTACGTATTGAAACTTAAAAGTGAATTTAAAATTACTTAAAACTTTTAAAAACCCAACTAGGTTGGAAGTGTACAATATGATTTTGTAAAAAGTGACAACGGTGTAAACAATTATTGATTTACCACTATGTATACACATATATTTTTTTAATTGTGAATGTTTTAAATATTTATTATAAAGGAGACCATCTAAACAACGTGTTAATGGTTTATATTTTGAATTTTATTCTTTGTCTCACATTGATCCACACATCTATCTAACATTGTATCTTTACGTTATATAATACCACATTTCTAGAAGTATTAAAACTTAAAAGTGAAATTAAAATTACTTTACACTTTTAAAAACCCAACTAGGTTGGAAGTTTATAGTACGTTTTTGTAAAAAGTGACAATGGTGTAAACAATTCTTAATTCACCACTATGTATACACATATTTTCTTAATTGTGAATGTTTTAAATACATATTATAAAGGAGACCGTCTGAAACAATGTGTAATGATTTATCTTTTAACATATTATTTTGATTTTTTTCTTTGTCCCACATCGACTCATACATCTATCTAACATTTCATCTTTACATTATATAATACAACACATTGGATCCCATATCCATCAATCTTGATCATGATACAACTTTCAAAGTCTATTATTAATTGATTGTCAATTTATATTAGAAACATGTTTTCTCAAAGTATTAAAGGATTCTACTATTTGGTTTTGGTTTCCAAAAGTATTCAAACTAAAAAGTACAGATGAATGTTACTAAAAATTGATTTGGTTGAAAGTTTAGAGTATGACGTAGTAAAAAAGTGATAACGATGTGAACTTTTTTTCATTCATCATGATATACGTACATAAAAAATTGCAATAGCGAACATTTGAGAATTATTCAAACAAATAAAGTTGAACCATTATCTATGTATTAAAAAAATCTATGTATATGTATATTTCTTATAAGAAAGGTCATCGAAACAATATGTTTCGGGATAAACTATTTATCTTCTACCATATTAATTTAAAGTTCTTTTATTTGACTCATGTTGTTTGGCACATATATATAACATTTTATATTTCTCTTATCCAATACCACCCATTAGGTTGTCTTATCCCATAATGTTGATAAACCAAGGTTTTCAAAACTTATTGTTAATTAATGTTTAATTTATCATAAAAACATGTTTTATCTCAAAGTTTCAATGTATTCTACTCTTTTGTTTTATCTTCCAAAAGCATAACAATTAAAAGATGATATATTAAAATGAGTTAAAACCCATTAAAACCCTGATTGGGATGCAAGTGGATAATACGTCGTGCGTCATAGTTTAATGTGTGGTGACCATGTTGTAATTTTTTTCCATTTCAGTAAGATTTATATACATAAAATTTCAAACAAGAAATGTTTGAACATCATTCAACGTTCAAACAAGTATACTAATTTATATCTATATAAATCTTACAATAGATGTCATTCAATTAATAGAGATCAAGATGAATTTTTATCATGAAACTGAAACCAGTGGTTGATGGAACGTTGCAATCGATGCCTAAGTCGGTTAGAATCAAGAACAAAAAAGAACAAATATATGAGAGAAATGGTTTTAGCCACTCTACTTATAGATGATTGCTTTCCCTTGAATTTTTTTTCTTAAGTTGTATGAGATGAGAATGTATTAGTCTCTTTATTTATAGATGTTTGATTTCCCATAAGTTGTGTTTCTTAAACGATGTGGGATAAGAAAAATGACACAAATTATACTATGAAGGAAAGTTTGATCCCACATCGTCATGATAAACCAACGTAAGAAGTTTTCTTAATCTATAAATAAATGTTTCCCTCAAAGTTAAAACAATTATATAAATCATTAATCATTTTTATTGTTGGAAACATTTCCAAATAATTAAAGTTTAAGGGAATTTATATTTGAAAGTTTAATTATTTTTATTTTAAAGAGGTCAAGCTTTAAAGATAGTAAGTCGGTTTCGATAGGAGCTCTGAATCTTCTCCAACGTGGATAAAACCATATGCAACGTACCACATAATCCAATTTGAACTTTTGCGAAACAATTTGTGCTTTTCAAAATTTCAAATCGCATATGTCGTGCGATGTGTGGTTTTTATTATATATCGTACCATATACAACATTAACATGTGCCGATATTATTGTCATTAAAAGTGTATTTTCCAAGATACTTGAGTGACAAGGAAAGCCTTTTCTAAACTATGGACTATCATTCAATTATCGTTCAAATTTGTATATTTCATCCTTTTTTAAACTACATAATTTTGATTTTCGTGCAACACGCAGACATTCGCCTAGTTTTATATAATAACCGTAGAACCTCAATTATGGCAAGTCTTTTACATTCGATTAGGCCTAGTTCAATCAGAACAACCAAGTTATTATAATTTTAGAAAGTCAAAACAATAATGAAGTTTACTACTTGAACATGCATATCGGATGTTTGAAAGTACTTAATACAAAAAAAAAATTTTAAAAATAAGTTAAACATTAATAATTGAACTTCCATTAAAGCCATAAATAAAAAGAAAGGGGAAAGAGAGTTAGTTGCCCAAGAAAGAAACAAAATAGGGGGACAACAACCACAAAACATAGCTTTAGGCCCAACAAAGGAAGGTTAAAAGGCTACGTTTTTTCCGATATTTATTTAATAAGGATAACTTGCTAAGGATGTATTCCTATATTTGAAATTTTGAATTCTCTGTTCTTTCTCTTGAGTAAATTACAAGAATGGTCCTTATTTTCTTAACGTTTTGGCAATTCAGGACCTAACCTACTCCTATTCGGTTTTGGTACTAGTTGGCTTAAGATTTTTCAATGTTTGGGCTTTTTCACACACTATTAATTGTACACATTCTTTCCCTACCAAAGCTTCTCCCTTTTTAACACAAACATGTGATAATGTTTTTTAGCTTCGTCTTTCCCAATATTCGTAGTTTACTTGGAACATTCGAATGTTTATTTGCATCCATAAAAGAGAAGAAACGATTCACACCTCTTGGATAATTAGAAACTCGTGTCATCATATCTATTGATGTCCAAACACCGTTCGTTTATTACATTTTCTTGTTAACCTAATATTTATTTAAAATTGTCATTTTTCTTTTTGCATTTTCAAGATTCCACTGTCTATTTCTTGGATGGGTTGATCCCAAGTATCCCATTCAATGGATATCATATCTAGATTGTTAAGAAACAAGCATGAAACTGCATTTGTAGAAAACATAGAAAAAGTTCGAAAATCAAAGATTTTGTTAGACTAAACGATATGATGACTACAAAGGCCATCGACATCCTATGTGCCACTCAATGCCGGTGGCATCACCATCCCCTAATGTAGGAATGACATCAAAAATGTTTTCATTGGCAAAACTACGTAGCTTTCTCTTTCTCTCTTGTGTCTTTTCTCTCTCTCTCTCTCTCTTGTCTTTCTCTTCTCCTTACCATCTACACCACCCCTCACATCCTACATCCAAAGACATTTTCGTAGGCATCCTATGTGGCGCATACATGGCAGCCAATGCCTATGACTTCGTAGACAACGATACCGCTCAGCCTTAGTCTACAATGGGATTATTTTTGTTTATTGGTTTTGTTTATGTACACTAGATTACATTGGCTTGATGTTTTAATTTGATTATGTTGTAAGTTGTGTATTTTGGTAATTATCCATCGAAGTGTTATTTTGTTTCCAAATATGGTGCATATTTTCAAGATCTTAACATGGTATTGAGGTTAATATACTATTAAATACCAAAATTGACATAAAATTAGGTATGTTATCCCCATTGCCATTAAAAAAATAAAAATAAAGATATGAGGTTACTTGCACGTTTATATGTTTAAAAATAGAGGAACCACATTAAGATTGCTATTTCATAAAGGTAAGCATATTATCGCTATTGCCGTTGCAAACAACTAAGGTTAACAATCACATTTGCATATTCAAAAATAGAGGAACCGCATTAACATGAGCATTTCATAAAATGTAAGACATTACCCAAAATAGAGGAATCGCATTAACATGAGCATTTCATAAAATGTAAGACATTACCCTCACTATCATTTACTCATTTATAACAATTGTGGTTAACATGCACATCATCGTAAAGTTCATCGTATAGTAAAGTTCATCGTATAGGCTATTTGAAATAGTCTTTTAAATTAGAAATTTCAAGGTTTTATTGGAAAACAATATTTATTTAGGAAAACATTTTGCGGATAACAGTCTCATATAGTAAAGTCTTTAATATTTAAAATAGCTTAAAGTGACAAGGCATACAAGGCCGAAACAAAACAATCAATATACAATAGTTTAAAATACACATCAATACATTGATATTATAACTAAATACACATGAATATTCTGTTGGTGATTTTAGTGTCACATTTACATTTTAGTATAATGGAAATAATAAGTATATCAATGAGTTCATACTTTAGTTCTAACACAAGTTAGAAAGTGCGGGAGTGTACACTTGTATAAGACTAAGTTGATACTGATACGACATAATAGTGGTGGTCAAAGGGTCCGCGCCCCCTTGCAGGGTCCTAGAGGCAGAGCCCCAAACGAGGTCTAAGGGGCAGAGCCCCTGGCGGAGGTTCCGCTGTCCGGTCAGCGGGCGGGGTCAAGAGGCAGCGTCCCGAAACAAAAATGAATTTCAGCATCAGCGTCAGGGCATGTTGACATTGACGTTGTTGATAAGCTTCCAGCCGCCCCCAATGAATTCAACATCGGCATCAACATCAGCGTCAGTATGTGTAAGATGTTGATGGTCCCGTCGACACTAGCCCTGATGATCAGTTTCAACTGCCCCCCTTTAGCCGCTCCTATTTTCTGGGATTCGGTTTTCTGGTTCAAAATGATCAGTTTATCGTTCAAATTGAGATACGAAAAGAACATGAATTCTCTCAACTATTAAAAACTACGAACTTGCAATTGTGTCTAATTACAAGTTTGATTCTTCAAGAATTATCACAATAATTTGAATTTCGTGCAACCCAAGTATAGGGTCGAAATATCAAATTCGGAAAGTGTTGTTCGCGATTCTTAAAGCAGTCTGTGATTTTAGAAACCTTCCCTATATTCTACATACAATCCCTAGCATGTTCAAATGCTAAATCAATATCCAGTCTTCTAATTTGAACACATGTCAAAATACATATGTTAGTAATGAAAAGCTTAGTGAGCATTATCACAATCAAAGCTAGTAACAGTGTTGAATAAAGTCAACAATCCAAACCCAAAGTCAAACCCCTATAACGGTTTTCAAAATTCAAATAAATAGTAAGTATTCAACAATTAGGGAAAGAATCATTTCAAAGGTAACAAATGTTGGATTTTGATAACAATAACAACAACATACAATCATGGTAACAGGAGCATACAATAAGCAAAATCAAACCCCAAGGGATAGATCCATGCTCAATGAAACACCTAGTAAACACACAACTTGTACATCATCATTTTAAGTAATACAACATGAGATTTTATTAAAAGATGTACAAATACTGAGTAGCAACAAGTTAGATCATATCATGTATACGACTATAAAAGATAAAATCCAAGTACAAGATCAACTGGTTAAGTAACCACAACCATTTTTACAAAAGTGACAAAAGTAACAAGGACTGGATGATGCTCATCTCTCCATGACTGCCTTCCCCTTGTCCCCAGTAGGTCTTGAAACACGAAAGAAACAACAACTAGTAATAAGCAATAACTTAGTGAGTAACTTAAGGAAATCACCATGACATAAAAGGACAACACCGTAAATTTATTCACCAATTATGCCTTAATAGACAAGATATCACCCATAGCATTTTCACCATGCTATAATTCACCAAGTAATGGTTACCAATTAAGGTCACCAATAAAGGCTTAACACCAGCCTATTAAGACTTTACACCAATCTCAAAGTTCACCACAAAATAGCTAAACAAGCCAAAACACCAAGTAAATACACAAGGGACTTCCCACCAATCCCTTTGTGTAACACCAAGATTATAAGTATAATTTATCATAAAAATGTCAAATAACAACCTGCAATAACATATACAACAATACATATATACTACCATTACTACAATGAAAGTGAGGTTACAAGTCACTCACTTTGAATCCAAGCCCAAAAAGTGTTATCTTTGTTGTTATGAACCTTACCTACTCCTTTTTATTACTTAAACACAATTCACCTTCGATCTAGCAATTTAAAAGCTTTTGTCTGCTACACTTAACTTAGCGGCGCTAAGTTAAGGGTCTCGTTCATAGTTAGCGCCGCTAAATATGAACAATGTCCCTTCTTTGATAAATTTCTCAGTTATATACTCCAATACTCATTTTTAGCCTTCTACAAACTTGTATTCAGGAAAACACTACTAAAATCTAAGTTTCACACCAAACCCCAACTTCCTTCCAACCAAATAAACAACAATTAACGCACCATTTCATAGCTATAACACATAGAAGATGGTACTTACCTCAAATCTTGAATTTTGGGTGAAACCCCTTGATTTCCACCTTTAAGTTGTAGAATTTAGCCCTAAAACGAGTCGAGAACCCCTTCCTACCGTTCTCTTGATTTTCTAGAACTTTTATGACTCAATTGACCAATTAACAACTTAAGTGGAAACTCATGTCAGCGCATATTAGCGTCGTTAACTACTAAGGTTAGCGTCGCTAACCTTAGTTCCTCACGAACTTAAATAGCAACATACTTTGGCTTAGCGTCGCTAACTCCTAAGAGGTTAGCGGCGCTAACTCCTAAGAGGTTAGCGGCGCTAAACCTTCTGTAATTGAAAACCTTTGCAATTTTTCATATCTTCCAACTTCTTGACCTATAATTTCAAACTCCACATCTAAGACCTTTATAAAGCCATAAAACCAAAAACTAAACACTAACATTTCACATTAAACACTCAAATCTCGAGATATGGACATTTCAAAAATTTTAACATTTTTAGTCCTTTTTTCCAAACTCACCAAAACCAAGTTTTAAGACCCCTAACCACTTGCAACATATAAATAATGTTTAACTAAGCATACTAACCTGGTTTTGGGGTATTACAAGTTCTCCTCTCCTCAAAGAGATTCTGTCCCCGGAATCTTTTCAAATAAGTGTGGGAATTTGTCTCACATATCGTCTTCCAATTCCCACGTCATGTCAGCACCTTTGTGATGTTTCCATTGCACTTTCACTAATCGAACCGTTTTCTTCCTTAGCTTTGTCTCCTTCTGATCCAAAATCTTTTCCGGTTGTTCTACATACCTCAGTTTATCATCCAACTCCACATCTTCTAAAGACAACTTTTGGTTTTCTTTAAACAAGGTCTTTCTCAAATTTGACACATGTAAAACATCATGTATCCCTTGCAATTCCACCGGAAGATCTAGCTTGTATGCCACCGCTCCTACTCTTTGTACCACCTGGAAAGGACCAATGAATCTAGGTCTTAACTCCCCATGCTTTCCAAACTGAATCATTTGTCGGCATATTGTTTTTGCCGGTTCTGAGCACTAACATGCTTTCTCTAATCTTTTTAATATTTTCTTTCGTTTAGGACACAATTTCCGGACCCACAAGTGGTTTCTCACTTACTTCTGTCCAACACGTAGGAGTACGGCATGGTGCCCCATATAATGCTTCAAAAGGAGCCATCTGAATACTTTCATGAAAGTTGTTATTATAAGCAAACTCCACCAGGGGCAGGTGATCCTCCCAGCTACCTCCAAAATCAATAATACAAGCTCTCAACATATCTTTAAGAGTTTGAATCATTCGTTCGCTTTAGCCATCAGTTTGAGGGTGATAAGCAGTGCTCATTAACACCTTGGACCTTATATGTTCGTGTAAACTCTGCCAAAACCGAGAAGCAAAACGACCATCTCTATCAGAAACTGTAGAGACAGGTACACCATGTTTGCTCACCACTTCCTTGTAATCTTTCCGGGTTGGAACAAAAATTGCAGTTTTGGTCAACCGGTCCACAATCACCCAAATTGCATCATAACCACTCGGAGTGCGCAGTAATTTAGTAACGAAATCGATCATGATTTCGTCCTACTTCTTTTTAGGAACCGGCAGTGGTTGAATGTTTCCATAAGGCTTTTGGTGACACGCCTTCACTTGTAAACAAGTTTGACAACTTTCTACAAACTAGAGACTGCACGACTTGATCATGGGAATGACCAAGTCGTTGGTGCCATATAGATTGACTTGTGGACAAGAAGACTTGAGGAGGAGATGACATGACTCAATAAAGTGGACCGTGAGTATCACATTGGATTAGAGGTTTTCGATTGTTGTATTCTTTGTTATATTGAAATAAATCAGTATGTAGTTCGAAATATTTGCTATGAAAACCTACTTAAATGTAGGGATATTACCAAATAAAGAACGTGTGATTTAGGCGATATCACCTAAACTTTTGTTTTCGGCATGTGATCCAGGTAAGATTTGATGATAGTTGGTAGATAGCTTGACTTTGCGCAGTTGGGTATATTGAGTTATGGAAATTTTGATGGAGCTATATTGTTGACTATTATATGGATCCAAGTATAATACGTCCTAGTATTATAATGATATCTCGTATTAATGTTGGGTAGAATATACTTGATGATGATGGACACCATTAGATGATGGTAACATTATTGACGAATAGAATTAATTTATGTTATTCTGGGAGCTTCCTTGTTTGTTTGATGTTAAGCCTTACTTATGTTTGATAATTCACGATGATTCATTGCTAGCACAATTTCAAATCAAAATCTAGTATGAACCGTTGTGAATACTATCCTGAACATTAATTATTTTCTTCTTTAACTTGTCACTGTCAAACGATGGTCATTTGATAGAAATGATTCATTTTTCACTACTAATATAAACGGGTGTTGACAACTAAAAGGGAGGTACAAGCGTATGAATCAATTCTATCTCATAACTCTTATGGATCGGAACTATTATTTGTTGAGTTGGAAGCATTATTATTGGAAGTAAGATAGAAAGAAAGAAAAGAACGGAAATAAATGTGAAACAAGATGAGAAAGAATCGAAAGAGATGGACCAAAAGGTTTCAAGAAAGATATAATTATGTAGAAGGGCGAAAGTGTTAGTTTTCAAAGTTATGAAAACGGTGTCGACAAAACTTAATAATAAACTAGTATCCACCCGTGCTCTGCACGGGTTTGGCGAGATATTTAAAAAAAATTAATATATATATTTTTAAATGTTGTTGTGTTGGAAATCGATTGCAAGTAACTAATGCAGTCCGTAATTTTCGTCTTCTATTTAATGCTTTCGTATTTAATACGTATGAATAGATATGGTTGCTTGTCTTATCGGTTGCCTCCATTGAATCAGTGTGAGTTCTTTCCCTTAAACCGTTTGACGAAAATGCCGCTTTGTTATTTAATAGGTAAATTCACAGCTACTTCAAACATAAATCCGTCAAAGAAAGATTCTCACAGTATATCGAAGCAAAGCACAGAAGCAAATGACCAAAATCAGCAGGTAAGGAAAGAAAACAATAAATGCAAAGCCAAAAGGAAATAAAAGAAGGTAAACACCTATAAATAAATTACAGCAAATATAACCTGGAAATGGAGAATTCATTGGACATCGATGAGGTCCAATTAATAAATTCACAGCTCCTTCGAACATAAAGCCATCAAAGAAAGAAAGTCACAGCAAATCGAAGCAAATCACAGAAGCAAATGACCAAAATCAGCAAATAAGGAAAAAAACAATAAATGCAAAGCACCAAGTAACAACCCACCCCCTTTCCCCACCCCTATGAAATCTTCTAGAAACCTTACGGCTTTTAATATATAGAGTAATAAACATATAATTCATATAGGATTTAAGATGTTTTTTTAACCATATTTTTCAAAATTTGCTTTACAAATGTACCCGTCAAGACAAAAGTCATCATACTAAATTTCATACGAAACAAAACATAAACGTAAACCACTGACGCTTCCCATGTTGCCGACCGTATTAAGTAACCCCATTTCAACTTTTGTCCTTCTCTTCCTCTTCAAAAACACACACGTGAACAAGGTGCCTCGCAGCTTCTAATCATGGCGTCTCCACCTTCAACCGCCACCTACCTCTTCTTCCTCCTCCTCCTCCACGCCGCCGAAGTCGCCAGTAAGCTTCTCTAACATCCCTTCTACCCTAACTCCGAATTTCAATTTCTTTTGAGGGTTTCTGTAATCCTTATTATGCAACTGTTTCAACTCGATTATTTCATAACAGCTTGATGTAATGAATATGGGTTTTCACTGATAGTTGTTTGTGTGTTTGGTTTTGTAATTAACTCAGGATCACAATCATATGTCGGAGTGAATTACGGTATAGTAGCGGACAACCTCCCACCGCCGTCGGCCTCCGCGAAGCTACTACAGTCGACTTCATTTGGGAAAGTGAGGCTGTACGGAGCCGACCCTGCCATCATCAAGGCGTTAGCGAACACCGGCATCGGAATCACCATCGGTGCTTCCAACGCTGACATTCCGGCGATGGCAGCCGACTTGAACTTTGCAAAAGGATGGATTAGTTCTAATGTATCACCATACTATCCGGCGAGTAAGATCATCCTCATCAACGTCGGCAACGAGGTGCTGTACTATAGCGACGAGAACCTGAAGACGCAACTACTACCGGCGATGCAAAATCTCCAAAACGCCCTTGAAGCGGCTTCATTGGGCGGGAAGATTAAGGTCTCCACGGTGCACCCGATGTCGGTGTTGGGGCAATCAGAGCCGCCGTCGGCCGGAAGATTCGATCCAAAGTATGTGGATTTGTTGAAGGGGTTATTGGATTTCAATAAAGCAACTGGTTCGCCATTCATGATCAATCCTTATCCTTTCTTTGCTTACCAGAGTGATCCGCGGCCTGATACGCTAGCTTTTTGCCTGTTTCAACCGAACGCCGGCCGGCCTGATTCCGGCACGAACATAAAGTACATGAATATGTTTGATGCTCAGGTAAGTTTAAATTGTTCAGCGCACGGTTAGCATCTTTTCAATACTTTTAAATTTTGCCCAAGTATCGCCGGGACGTGCGCCACGTATTTAGCCCACAACAAGCATCATCACATATGTACACTCCAAGTATATGATGTACGATTACACCAATTATTAATTTATTATACCTTTCTTTCAAAATTATTATATTCTTTAAACTCAAGACTTTATTTTATATCGGACAAACTTCAAGAAATACCAAATCGCTTTATTGATACAGACAAAATACATTTCTTTTTTTTCCTTTAATAAGACCATACTTATCTTCTATATCAATTTAATTTTTACACAAAGATAAAGTATTTATATATCTACTTTTACTTAAAGTTCATTTCCAACTTAACACTAAATCCCATATTTGCAACCATTTATTTCAACCTAACACCATTATTTGTACCAAAATGATGAAAAGAATACCATAAATTTGATGATGTACTATTAATTCCTTTGGTACCTATATCCATATGAATCTAATGTTTTGACCATTTATGAAGGTGGACGCAGTGAAATCGGCGTTGAACGCCATGGCCTATCCAGATGTCGAGATTGTAGTGGCTGAGACAGGTTGGGCATACCAAGGTGGCCCCAATGAGAATGGTGCGACCATTGAGAATGCAAAGGCGTACAATGGCAACTTGGTTGCTCATCTTAGGTCGATGGTCGGAACTCCATTGATGCCGGGAAAATCCATTGATACGTATTTATTTGCATTATATGATGAGGACTTAAAGGCAGGTGCGACTTCAGAAAAATATTTCGGGATCTACAAAACCGATTTAACGTCAATATACGATATCGGAGTCTCTAAAAGTAGCCAGGTAAGTTTAACATCCTATTTTTTTTTATTCCACGATTGTACTTTAATAAACCTAACCACTTACATCGGTATTTTTTATTGCTATAATTTGGTAGGTTTTCAAAAGTTTCAAAAAGAAAGTGCACATAAGAGAAAATTTGAAAATTGAATACTTGAATAGAAAAAATGAAAGTAGAATACGATATAGCAAACAAATAAATGAAATGAAAGGACATTGTTATTTCTTAAATTTAGTCCTAACTTTTTCTACAAATATATTGATTAGGGTCCTCTAGCTACCGCACCAGCTCCCGCACTAACCCCGCCTGCGGATGCTCCTGCAACCGGTGGTGCAACCACACTTCCGACCAACTCCTCCACCACAACCCCAACCACGACCACCACGACAGCACCCAATTCCACCATCCCCCAAAATTCTCCTACTGCACGGGTCAATGCATCAAAAAATGCTGGTAGCTTGAACATAATCGATATTAATTTTGTTGTTGTCATTTTTCTAGTTGTAGCTTCGATGTTGTAGATTGGTCTGGTAAGGTTTTTATGATTTATGGTTGTTCGGGTGTGTAATTGTTTTTGTTTTGTATGATAGAGATCTACAATTAAATGTAAAAGGTTTATGATATGATTTTTGTTGGTGCATCATGTTACCACTTGATTTCCTCGAAAAATATGCATATGATGAGAGTATATAAGGAAGCACGTGCATCTGATTATTTAAGTTAAAGGCCTGATCAATTACCAGGGACATTTATATAAATATTAAGAAGATTAACTTTCTGATTAATATTGTAAAAGAAGTGTCTGGGCCAGCAAGATCTTTTGAAACAGAAATCAATCATCCTTGAACGTCGTATACGAGATATGCCCAAGAAAACTATTGGATATCCAGACCAATAAATCATATAAAGAAATAAGGATATATTTGGAGTTTGGACTACAAAATGATTTGTAACAAGTGAATTAGGGATCGTATCCTTTGACGGTTACAAAATATGCTAAATCGTTCAAGCACATGCAGGGCGGAACTGGGCTAGTGCCCATAGTGGCACAGGCCACCCTATGGTTCTGTCCTAGAACTAGCCCACTTATGCCAGCCCACATGTATTGGAAGCCCAAAATAAGAGAAAAAAGAAGTTGCGTCTAATTCCTATTCCTTTAAACGTATTCGGTATTCCAGAAAAAACAAACTCAAACCTGCTGTGAATATCTGACTCTCGCATACACTCTCGCAGCTTCAATTTGTGCTTATCGATTAAAAAAACGGAACATTTGTTTTGCTACACAGAATTTACTAGAAAGAATCAAATAACCTCTCTCTAAATCAATTTTGAGCTTTCTCCAAGCCTTAGAGTGAACAAGTATCTATTTTTTGAGGTTTATGAAATTAGTTGTTTATTTCTTGAAATTACTTATTGTGTTGGTGAAATTAGTAGTTGTTTTCCTATGATTCATGTGAATTGTTCCAATTAATGCATATTGTGTTGTTTATATAGCAAATTCTTAGCGGTTTTGTCGATGACTTGTTACTTTTTGGTTTACTTTTGTACAAATTACAAAAGACATTGGAACTATATAATAGGTCAATTAATCGAGTTAATTTATGATTTTTGTCGTTAAATACATCCGCGTTTAATTAGGCTTCTTATGCTTATATTCTTAGAGTTTGATTTTGTTTTTTTTTTTTTTTTTTGGCTTAACTATGTATCCAAATTCATTTAATGGTGCGGGTACATTCACATGGAGTCTATTGTTTATTTTGGTATACACACATGCTTGATGTTCACCTTATAATAGTCTCAGTTACATGAATATATTTTGAGCTTTCTCCAAGCTCTAGAATGAAATTTTTTGTGTGCCACTACTGCACCAAATTTCTGGTTCCGCCACTGAGCACATGTATGAATAAAACTACTAAAGACTAAACAATAAGGGAGTTTGCTATGAGAAGTATCACTACAAGCATGAAAGAAAGTAAAAGTATGTTTAGAAAATAAAAAATAATAATATTGGATCTGTTCCTAACTATGATTCAACGTATGATTTTTCTAAAACGACTAGATCATCTTAAAGTTGAAGTCTGTGATATTCGAACATTAGGAAACTCTTTCGTCGGTGTAATTTAACAACTGTCGTTTATTGATTAACCTAATATGCTACTCTAAATTCGAGAAGTTCTGAAATTTGATATGCATACCGCATTGATGTTGATGGTAATTGTTAATAAAGTATATATATATATATATATATATATATATATATATATATATATGTGTGTGTGTGTGTGTGTGTGTGTGTGTGTGTTTGTATATATATATATATATATATGTATATGTATATGTTATGTGTGTGTGTGTGAGGGAAAAGAGAGAGAGAGAGAGAGAGAGAGAGAGAGAGAGAGGGTCCTGCTAAGCATGACCTACAAAGTGTACTTTGGTTATTCCCTTTGTTATTCTCAAGTGTGGTTTAAAAATGCCAGAAATAGCTTGAAGCCACTTGCAATTTAGAGGTGATCATAAAAATTCTGTAATTCAATAAAATGATCAATGAATCTTGGAAAGCCCACTTTTCATTGCAACACTTGCCATCAATGTTTTATAGCTAGAAAAAATCAATTTATAAAAAACCACTGAAACAAATGACCAATGATCATGCACTAGAGAACAAAAGTACAATGAGGTTCACAAGATAACAATACAACACTACACCATCCTTCCACAAAAACAAGCATTAAACTTTAGAAGATCGTTACATACTACAAATTCTTCTTTTTTAAGTGTACATTTACTCATGACATAGCCAATAATATGGTTGGAATCAAGTTTTGTACTCTCTGTCATCTTTGTCAATTGTAAGAGCCAAATAGAACCTTAGTAGCTCTATATTTGTCTAGTACTCAACCACTGTAACTTGTAAACTATAGTTTTACCCTTTTATGGGGATTTATTTTATAAATTAAATAAAATGGAAATAATGAAAATTAAATCAAATCAATATAATTAAGTCTAGAACTGTGTTTTATGTGTTTTCAGTGGTTCTAAATCAATTCATGGTGTTGAATCCATCAATTTGAATAGAAGTAAGTGTTTGGTGTTTTAATGAAGTCCTAAGCTTAATTTTGAGTTTTTTGACAAAGCACTTGTAGATTAATTGGATTTAAAGTTGAGCATGTTAATAATGTTGGAAAATATTATTAAGTATGTGACCAATTGCTGAAATAATTTAGGATTTCACTTGGTCAAAGTTTTTGGTGAAAAAGTCTAAGTGTTTTCTAAACACCGAAATATTTAAGGACACAATACCGCAGAAATTAACTCAAGACACCGCATGCTTTTTCCTCGGCACCGCAAGTTCTTCGTTTGTTTTGCATTGCAGGTACAAAACATTGCACCACAGAATCGGATACTGAGGACCGTAGATTTTGGAGATTGTGGACTACAATATTTATCAACCTCGCACTATAGTATTTGGAGCCCGACACCGCAAGATCTAGAGCTTCTGGCACCGCAATATTCTGTCCAATACACCATAGCTTTTGTATAGGGTCATGATTTACTACACCTCAATATCCATGTTACTAGTGAACTAAACAACGTTAAGTTCACCTCAATATCTTAATGGTAGCACTGAAAACATCCACCCATGATAGCAAAACTCTTTTTGATTTCATGTGCATGTTAGCAAACCCCTCCTAGACACGTGTCAACCTCCCATTGCTTGACTTTTCCCACCTACCCACCAATAACCTATGTATACCCTATTCCTACTACCTTTTTGGGATACCTTCTTGCAGAAAATTTTTACAAACTTACATTTCTGTAATTATCTTAGGATCACGTATTATTGAAGAATTATATTGTACTTCCTGTTATACTCTTTTTGCATCATACATTGAGGGGTTGTAGTTTTCTTAATTCTTCATCTTCTTCCTCTTGTTGTTCATTCAAGTATAATGATTGCTATTCACTGAACTTTGTAATACAACATTTTCAGCGGAAGTTATGCTTATTTCAATTTTGTTCTTGTGTTTATTATATTTATGTTCTTAAATTTCGCATCTATTTGTTTGGTATCGATTTATATTAAAACTTCTTGTTAATTAAAATCATGTTTTTGTTATGTTTTGGTATTGTATTGTTCATTGGAGTTTTAGTTTTGCAACAAATAAGGTTGGAAAATGATTAAGAGTTGATTTGTATCATCTATAATGCAAATCATGGGTGAAAACTTATTATGATAATTTTATGCTTTAAAGCTTTTAAAATGAGTTTATGATTATGATCATATTAATCCATGATTTTATTAAACTAATAATGATTTAGGGATTATAAGTGTATTGATTATTTTTTAAACCTAGTACAATTATTATAACGCATTAAAGTTAGTCTTATAAGCGTTAAGATTGGATTTGGCAAAAACCACAAAACGGTGTTTATTTATGTCTAGCTTTGTAAGGCCTTATAAATTGGTCAATATGTGGCATTAAATATGTCATCGGGTGCATAATTACAAGGCCTTGTAGATTAATTGCAAGCCCTTGCAAACATGACTTTGGATAATTAGTTTGATATGCTAATTTAGATTGAGTGGTGATGATTATTGGTTGGTTATGTATATGTTAGTGTTCAATAATCAATCAAACACTTTGTAGAGCTTGTTAACAGACAGCCTTCACATTTAAGTTAAGTTTATTAGCAAGAATAGATGTCCCTTATTATGTGTATTATACATTGATCTTCTTTTAATTTTTTTCTATATGCGTATTCTATGTGATATACTATATATATGAAGGTTTTGTATTCATGAAATGATTTCACAAAGAGTTTTGAAATAGGGACAAATACTTTTGTTTTGAATTAAGTTTGAAATCATGATTATATACATCCACTTAGGGTGTGATAGAAACTTATGTGGCTATTTATGACTTGAGTACTCTAAATTGAGAGCTTTGTTTAAGTGCACTCGTTACTCTAAATTGTGATCAAATGATAATACTAAATCACCATTTAACTATTCTAATCATATGAGGGCACATGTTAATAATGAACATCAAACAAGCAAGACACATATTTAGGATCAAAATTAGACTAACTAATTAATCCTAATTATCCATGTACAATCAAATGAAAATAATTAATTACTAATTAAAAAAATAAATCATGTGAGGACACATGATAATGATTAGTTTAATTCAATTATTCTAAACAATTTTTTCAAATTATTTTAAACAATTTAAATCGGCTATTTCCTAATGCAACAAAAAGGAAATAATTTCAAAAATTCGAATAATGCAAAGGATAAATAAATATTTTGGAGATAATTACCAAAAATTGTTTTAAAACACTTTAAAATTATAAAACTCCAAAAAATTTTATTTATCTATGCCTTAAAAGAATTTTTGAAAATTAATATAGCAAGAAAATAAACATCTAGTGTAAATATCAATTAAGCATAGGCTCTGATACCACTAATAGATTTTCTATAACCTAGAAAGATCAAACATGGCAACAAAAACATACAAAAATTTCTAAGGCTAGTAACGATTACTAAAATACCTACAAGGAAGCTACTTAATAATAATTTGTCTTGCAACTCAAAATGATGTGTTGGCAGCTAAGTTGGCAACGATCAAGAGCATGATGAAAAATATGATGACGAGTGGGGGTTAAATGTGAATAAGGCTGATGTAAGTGTTTGTGTGTTTTTTCAAGTTGGACATGATTAAAATGAATGTCAATATATTGAATATGTGTTTTTCTTAGGAAGGCAATACCCAGCTACAAAACAATTATGTACTTTGAAATGTACAATTTAGGATGAAGAAATCATCATATTTTTCATGGGATGAACAACAGCAACAAGAAATACAGCCTCAACAAAAACAATATCAACAAATGCCTCAAAACCATTGATGTTTTATTAAATGTAAAATAAGCAAGTGAGACAACAATGATGTGCATTCCACCAGGAATCAAGTAGCAATACAAAACCAGTAGCTACTTTAAGAAATCAACAGATGTTTGCTTTTGAAAAAGAAATTGTTGAGACCATGATCACACAAGATCAACAGACAGAGGCACGTGAGAAGAATTAAGCAATTGCTATGAGAAGTTTTGAAAAACCAGTTAGTTAGGGCAATTGGTGCAAGCACCGAAGTCACGAGATCCTGGAACGTTGCCTAGTAATACTCAGAATCTAGGAAACAAGAGAAACAATAGCCAATGTAACGTTATTACAATGAGGTCTGCAAAGGAATTAACGTATAAAAGGAACTGGCAAGCAGCAACCATGAAAAGTCTACAGGAGCACCTTACGAGTCGATGATTTTGATGAGGGTGTGGAGAAGGAAGCTATTGGTGAGAAAAATGTTGAGTTGAAGGATGCTAAGAAAGAGTACATCGAGATGAAGACATAACTGAGGAAGATAATGGACAAAAGAAAGCGAATGAGAGAGATCCAACAAGTCCAAATTCAAGTGCTAAAAATCAAAAGAAAGCCAACGAGGGACTGGTGCGACAATAGACCAATGACTTCGTCTTTCTCAGCTACGCAGAGTTAGTCGAAGGTCGAAAACGGGCAATTCAAGACAATACGTTTCTTAAGATAGTCTCTTAACTCCGTATCAACATTCTTTTTGTACAAATTCGTATGTTTCGTCCAAAGAATACGACCCTTTTAAAATTCTATGGATTTTTATTAATAACACGACAAATAATTGAAAGCTACTTTATTAAAGGAATTCATAAAAAAAAAAACATTATTTTAAGCTGGACACAACATAATTAAAGATGGTGTTATTTTGACGCCGTCCATAGAAATATAATGGCCTGATCCACGGCATATTCTATTCTTCACCATCGCCACCTGTTCTATCTCTCAAACTACTCATACTGCCTATACAAACTCATCAGATTTCAACACAGATATTCGCTTCGCCCCTTTTTTCACGATTGGTTCTTCGTAATTCTTCTTCAATCATCCCCAGGTAACGTAATCTCTCTAATCCCTTTACTCATTTTCAGTTCTTGGATATTTCTTTTCAATTATTTCCAGTCAATCAAATACAACGAAAAAGAAATTCCGCCCTTTGGCATCGGTGGATAAATGGAGAAATTCATAGATTAAATGTTTCATGTATATCTAATATTTCCTTTGATTGTCGAGAAATAAGACGGAAATTAAGCTTACATCAAAGCAGTATTGCAATCGTAATCGTAATCGAAATCATCCTTCTATTTGTTGTCACAGTTTATGTGATTCTATCAGTTTGATAATCTCATCGTCATTTTTTTCTTGAAATTGTTGCAGATGGCTACCTTAATCTCTGACTCTGCACCATGGAAAGACCTGAAGGTGATTACCGTTCGCCTATTTTCCCGTACATCTTTACTTCGTATTTTTATTTGACTAATTGCATGTCTCCATCGCTAAACCTAATTGTTAATTGATGACGCGAACATTTCTTACTTGCAGGCCCATGTTTCGGACATTAATAAGAAGCATTTACGTGATTTGATGACTGACACTGACCGATGCAAGTCAATGATGCTGTAAGACAATCAAAACCTCTTATGAACTAGTTCCAAATGTTCATTTCTCTTAATTTCATTGACTTCTTTCCTTCATAAACATGATCTCTAGTTGTAAATCACTCCAACTGTTCTTTCTGCAGCGAGTTTGATGAAATATTCCTGGATTATTCACGGCAGTGTGCCACTCTTGATACAATGTCCAAGCTTTTTAAACTCGCAGAGGTAGGTTACCCTTTTTTCCTCTTAGTCGAGGGTAATTTAGTAATATCACCATTTCTGATCATCTTTTATTTTCCTAATGCAGGCAGCACATCTCAAACAAAAGATTACTAGTATGTTCAATGGTGAACATGTAAGTAAAAAGCTGTAAAATTTTATTTTGGATGTAACTTAAACCCTGTTTTTTTTTTCCTATCAAATGACCATTGTACCCTTTTGACAATACTTCAGATAAACAGCACAGAGAACAGATCTGTGCTTCATGTAGCTCTTCGTGCTTCAAAAGATACAAAAATAAACTGTGATGGAAAGAATGTTGTACCTGATGTTTGGCAAGTTCTTGACAAAATTAAAGAGTTTTCTGATAAAATTCGCAACGGTTCATGGGTATTCATCCATCTTAAATACTATGCTTTATTTATTAATTATTACATTTTTTACCTTTTAGTAATAATAATAAAACTTTAGGTTGGAGCCACAGGAAAAAAACTTACAAATGTGATTGCTATTGGTATTGGTGGAAGCTTTCTTGGTCCATTATTTGTGCATACTGCTCTTCAAACTGGTCAGTTTCCTTAATGTTTTTAATCAAAATTTCAATTTGTAATGAGTTGTATAAAATATAAAATATAAATTATTATTATTATAATTTGTTTTTGGAAATTACAGATCCAGAAGCTAGTAAATCAGCTGGAGGACGCCAACTTCGCTTGTAAGTATATATATTTTGTAATATAATTCACAAAGTCTTAAAAATTAATGATAATTTCTTGTAATCAATGTCTTATTTCTTTTTTTTTTTATGTGTATTTTTTGCAGTCTAGCAAATGTTGATCCAGTAGATGTTGCAAGAAATATTACAGGCTTGGATCCTGAAACAACTTTAGGTTTAAATTATTTTATTTTCTGTTGTATCTCATTTTATTTCAAAGAATGAAATTTTAATTTTATAATTAATGATATTTTTCTTGTACTGAATGCAGTTGTTGTAGTTTCAAAGACTTTTACTACAGCTGAAACCATGCTGAATGCAAGGACATTAAGGGAATGGATCTCATCTGCTTTAGGGTAAGTACACTATTTTTTTAATTTCCTATTATACCCTTACTATGTATGTAATATGTTCTCTCACATAACTTGATTGCATTGTTTCTCCTTTTTAAGCCCACAAGCTGTTTCAAAGCATATGGTTGCTGTTAGCACAAATCTTAAGGTTTTTATTTTTTAATATTTCCTTTTAATCTATTGCAATTCATGAATATTATACATCATTTTAAATTTAACTTATTTATTTATTTATTTAATGCAGCTTGTGGAGAAGTTTGGGATTGATCCTAATAATGCTTTTGCATTTTGGGATTGGGTAGGAGGTCGATACAGTGGTAAGATAGTCTTTTTATTACTATAATTTATAAAGAGGGGTTCAAAAAAAGAACCCTTTTTTTAAAATGTTTTTATCAATGTGATATGTGATTTCTTTTTTACTTTTTTTTTTTTTTTTTTTTAATTTTGATTGATTTCAGTTTGCAGTGCTGTTGGAGTGTTGCCTTTATCTCTCCAATACGGTTTTCCAGTTGTTGAAAAGTATAGTAACATATGAATTTCACCTTCTTTCATTAAAGTACATTGCCTTTTCTTTTATATTTTTATTGACATGATTTTTTCCTTATTTATAGGTTTCTAAAAGGTGCTAGTAGCATTGATCAGCATTTTCTCTCTGCTCCTTTTGAGAAAAACATCCCTGTATGTTACTGTTATTATTACTGTTTGTTACTGTTACTGTTACTGTTAAATGCATAGGTCAATAAACACTTATTACTCAATTTCTTATTCCCAATAATGTGTTGATTTACTAAATCAAAATTTCATTTTACCCCCTCTTTCAATGTAATTTTGGTTTTACACATTCTTATATTTTGACTAGTTCATATAATTTATTAAATATTCAAAAAATAACAATTATTCTCTATAACCTAATAAATTAATCAAAAAACTCTCGTCAAGACCATTATAAAATGATATTAATATCGAATATTAAAAAGATACAAACGATATATAATATTTGTATCACATTTTTATTATTCCAACTGCATAATTTGAATGTTAATGTTAAATAATACTTATTTTTTAAAATCTAACCTGGGCTCAAAACAAGTACAAATTTTACAAGGCCGCTTCATAAAAATTCAAATAAATCTGTAAGTTTGTGATAAACAATAGTTAAAAAAGCTTTTGAAAAAAGGTTATTGTATTAAAGAGCTTTGTTTAAGATAGTTTTTGTTAAAACAAATTAGTCGAATGCTGACGTGGCAATATTCATCACTGTTTCAGGTTCTTCTAGGTTTGTTAAGCGTATGGAATGTTTCTTTTCTTGAATATCCAGCAAGAGTGAGTTCCATTATCATCACTTAAAAGGGTATTTTGGTAATTTATCCTTGGTGGAATTCCTCATTTAACATCAACCTTCTTATTTTTTTTTCCATAGGCTATCCTACCTTACACTCAAGCTCTTGAAAAGCTAGCCCCACACATTCAACAAGTATATATATATAAATATATATTTTCATTCACATGTCATTAATGACCTTACATTTTAAATAATTTTACAATAAATTATATTTTATAGGTTAGCATGGAGAGTAATGGGAAAGGAGTATCCATAGATGGTGTACGCCTTCCTTTTGAAGCTGGTGAAATCGATTTTGGTGAACCAGGAACAAATGGTCAACATAGTTTTTACCAATTAATTCACCAGGTAATTATAGCATTTAATCATTAGCAGAATGACCAAAATACCCTTCAACCTTCTTTACCCTCGGTTACTTTCAGGGGCGTGTTATTCCTTGCGATTTTATTGGTATTGTGAAGAGTCAGCAACCTGTCTACCTTAAAGGTAAAGTATTATTTTCTTTAGGGTTAATTTCATAAAAGCCACTATAGTTTGGTTTCTTTTCGGTTTAATCACTGAAAGAATATTTTTCTAGTTTAACCACTGAAAGTTTGTTTTTATTTTCAAAAAAACCAATATAAGTTTTTTTTCGGTTATGAGTTACAAAAATCATTTGGAAGAATAAATTTTCTGGATACGAGGTGGTTTTTTTGGAAAAAAATTCAAAAGTTTGAATAGTAATATGGTTTTTATAGAATACAAAGTTTTATGTAGTGATTTTTTTAAAAAATGAAACAAACTTTCACTGGTTAAACTAGACAAAAATTCTTTCAGTGGTTAAACCGAAAAAAACCAAACTATAGTGGTTTTTACGAAATTATCCCTTTTCCTTATTATGTCGTTCTTTATGTATTAAGTAAAAAAAAAAAAAAGATTAAATCTGTGAAATTTACTTTGCAGATGAAGTGGTAAATAACCATGATGAACTCATGTCAAACTTTTTTGCACAACCTGATGCTCTCGCTTATGGAAAGGTAATTAAATTTTTTGTTTTATTAAAATTTAATATATATCAACTATTAAAAACTCACATGATTTTTTCTTATTTCTAGACACCTGAACAATTGAAAAGTGAGAATGTTGCATCTCACCTCATTCCTCACAAGGTAATTATTAATTACCTTCATATTTCCACATTCTTTTAAAATTAAGTTATTAATTTACTAAATTCTTATTTATTTATTTATTGACAGACATTTACTGGGAATAGGCCATCTCTTAGCCTTCTACTTCCATCATTAGATGCTTATAGAATCGGACAGGTTTCATTTCATCATCATAAAATTTTCCTTTTTGTTATTAATCTTACTTTTTAATATTAAATACAAAAAATAGCAATGTACTTTCATTTATTTGTTTACAGTTGCTAGCTATATATGAGCACAGAATTGCTGTAGAAGGTTTCATTTGGGGCATCAATTCTTTTGATCAATGGGGAGTTGAATTAGGAAAGGTATAAAATTAGAAATATATATATATATATATATATATATATATATATATATATATATATATATTTATATCTCCTTATTTTCCCATATTTAAATAAAAATTACCATACAGTCCCTAGCATCCCAAGTGAGAAAGCAACTTCATGCATCCCGTAAAAAAGGAGAATCTGTTGAAGGCTTCAATTTCAGTACCACCAAAATGCTAACAAGATACCTTGAGGTACAAAAATAGCAATCTACTTTCATTTTTTTTTTTTTACAAAAGTAGCAATGTACTTTCATTTTTTTATACAAAAATAGCAATGTACTTTCATTTTTTTATACAAAAATAGTAATGTACTTTCATTTTTTATACAAAAAGAGCAATATACTTTCATTTTTTGTACAAAAATAGCAATGTACTTTTATATATTTGTACAAAAATAGCAATGTACTTTTATATATTTGTACAAAAATAGCAATGTACTTTTATATATTTGTACACAAATAGTAATGTACAAAAATAGTTTGAAAACTTTATCCAATTATAGCAGTGAAAGTGCTTTAGTTGGGTAGATTTTTTAAAGTACAATGTTGTAATAGGAAGAAACAAAAGTAGAATGCTATAATAAACAAATAAACGAAAGTACGTTGCTATTTCTTGAGATTTTTATAAACTTTGCTTTTTTACAGGCAAGTGCTGACGTGCCATCAGAACCCACTACTCTTCTACCAAAGATATAAACTTGTTTCTTGATGGTGGTGAAGTTATCTGTGACTAAAACCAGCTGATAACTTTTTTTCTTTTTTATTTTGGTAACTGCATGACACGTGTTGTACTTGTACAAGCATAATTGTTTCCATTTTGAAATGACCCAGAATGCTGGAATAATCGGCTATTTTATTTTTTGTTGAATAAGATTTGGATCGGGTGAAATGGTAGTTGTATTTGAGGCTTTTTGGGAGGATTTCTTGATATAATAATTTATTGTTATTTTGTCATGATTGAATATTGAAAAAAAAATATTGCTGCATGTTCAAGAAAAACTCAAAGACTTGTGCTTTTTCACCAAAAATCCATACCCACCATCTGTTTGATAAAATGCTTCAACAAACTCAAGGAAATTCAAAAGAGTTGTTCTTTTTACATAAGCCAAATGCATATCGGTTTTATGATCTACTTAATAAATCAACATTATTTACCTTTATTATGTATTACAACTAAGAAATTTGAACCAAACTTATCGTTTTATAATCAAAGCACATATAAAAGGCAATTAGAAATGTATATTGTCTTCAAATTTTTAATTAGAATGCTTGCAAAATAAAAATTATCATCAAAATAGAGTTGCATCTTAATAATTAGAAACATATACTTTTTGGAATGTTTGGATAATCTAAATATCCGAAATTTTGGAATATCAAACCCCCTCCCGAATATTTAATACTCAAAAATTTGGATATCCAAAATTCATAAAAATCCGAATATGTTTTTTTTTTTGTTCCGACTATCCTCTAATGGTAAAAATTACTAAAACATATAATCATAATCTTATTCGCATTTTATTTATGGTCAAAGTTGTACCCATACTAAACTCTAACCGCAAACCAAACGTAACGATATAATATTGTTTTCACACACATAAAATCATGATTGGTTTGCAATGATTGGCTTAGTCTCTTGCAGGTTCATCCATTATTTGTAGTTGAAGCTACCATTTAATAAAGTCAACTCGATACCCTCATGTCCAATCAAAATCTTTAATATTTTTTTTTAACAATTTTAATTAAATTAACAACTCCACCAATTCTCCAATTAATATTCCAAACACACCCAACTTTCATTTCTTCTTTCTTGTTGTTCAACAATGGTGCTCCCCCCTCCTCCCCTCTCTCTCCTTTGCCTAATCTCCATTGTCACCCTTTACTTGATGATTTGTTATGCTGTCATTGGCTTCATTGCCAAATCAGATGTTTTTAGAACCGATTCACGAGGAATTGACCATTCTACCCCTGGTCTGTCTATCGAAGAGTTACAAAAGTTACAAAGTTTTAATCACAGAGTCAACCAAAGAGACGAAGAATCGTTGAGTTGTGCAATATGTTTGGATGATTTTAAAGAATTTGAGGTATGCAAAAGATTTCCAAGTTGTGATCATGTGTTTCATAGCCATTGTATTGACCGTTGGTTGGTTCATAGAAGAACTTGTCCAATTTGTAGGACAACTTTTGATCATCTTATTCATGTTGTTTAAGTTTTTTCTTTTTCTTTTTTTTTTTAATGTGCATATCTTTGTTTTCTTGTTTCGAGTATACCGTGATTTTGAATGTTATTGATATTTTTTTGTGACCGATCAGTATGGAAATTGATAAGTTTATTTCCATGGTGTTGGTCTTGTTCCAATGTACTTCGAATTCAATTGATGAATAATGTTATTTTGGATCAATTTTCCAAGTTACAAGTGAAACGTGTGTTGTATGAAATAATTGTAATAATGAGAAAAAAGTAGAATGTACAATATAGATACTAAATCTTTGTCATGAAAATTTTTGTAATTATTGCTTATAAGTTGCCAATTTTTAGAATATTCTTTTTGGGTCATTTATTGGCTTTGAACTAAAAATTAAGTCAGGCTGTGATTTGTGACCATAAACATAGAAAGAAGCACGGTCTCATACTAGGTGACTTGCAAAATAAAACTAAAGAAGTTTAACGAAACTAATTAATTAAAATTTTAAAAATTAATGAAGGTTTCTATGAAAATCATGTGACAGCAAACGCGATAAAAATGTCCTGGTTGATTGAAAAAAAAAAGACTGAAAACCGATCAAACATGTTATATATTGCATAAACCAATAGAAAACTATGGTACGTTGTTATTGTAAGTACATATAAAAATACATTATCTATATAGATAAAAAGGAGGATAAAATACGAAGTAATTTGTTTACAATTTACTTTATTGAAAGAGAAAGTGCACGAATTATGACAGTTCAGCCTCTAGGAAAAAAAACCAACAAATGACATAAAACCCAACAACTGTACAACCCGACAACTAAAAATGATATACTACTAGAGGAAAAATTATTTTCGATAAGTTAATTCCTATACACCATCATGAAAAGAATTTCTTAGAATATTGATTATGATAAAGTATGTCATAAATAATGATTGTCTCTTTAAATATTAAAGACGTTAGAAATTGTGAAATTATAATTGTACTTTAATTAAGTTAATCTGGAATCCAACTCATTATTGGATAAGTCATTCATAAAATGATTACATAAGCTATACAAAGGTCAATGCAGATCAATGCAGAGTGGATATGTTATGGTATATTTGGATGATAATAAATTTAGTAAACATTAATATTTTTAATATATGTGAAAGAGAAGTTGTGTTGATATCCTAATGGATTTTTTATCAAGTAAAAGAATGGCAAGTCACTCCTTATTGTTCGGATCTGCAAACATATATTGGAAACTAATAAATCAATATTCATTAGTAATTTAATTAAATTTGATTTTGAGAGAAAGATAAACTAGTCTAATTGGGATATTATTAGCTAAGAAAATAAAAAATTCCCTGATGGTGGACGGAGTGGTCATCGGGTTGGGTGAAAGATCGGAACGGGATGGGGCGGTACCGCCGGTACCGCCGGTACCTCCGGTACCGCTACCCCTTCTCCTTCGGGTTGAGCGGGCTCGGCAATGGTGGCTGGTGTGGGATGATGGTGAACCCGATGAACCCATCCAATTTTATAAAAAAAAATTTTTTTTTTAATCCCTCAATAATTACCTTCCCCTCATCCCTATAAATACCACATCTCCACTCCTTCACAAATCACACCTTCACCCTTCTTTCTTACTCTCATTTTCTCTCAAAAACCATTTGCCCTCTATTTTATAAAAAATTCTTTTTTTATAAAATGGATTCAAATCGTGGTAAATCCAAACGTCGCGGTTCCTCACAAAGCAGGAGCCGTGAAGTTCCCCCAACCCCATCCCCACACATTTACAGTTACACACAATACCCCAACCAATTCCAACAAAACTTTTCACAATACCCCAACCAATTCCAACAATATCAAACTCAGTTTCCACAATACCCAAACCAATTCCAACAATGCTACGTCCCGGACACTTCTCATTTCCGTACCCAAGTAGAGTCCAGTGATGAAACCATTCCACCCTCGGATAACGAGGAGGAGCAAGAGGACGAGCAAGTGGAGGAGCAAGAGGACGCGCAAGAGGACGCACAAGAGGACGAGCAAGAGGAGGAGCAGCATGCAGATGACCAGGAGGACGCAGAGGAGGTTATCCCAGAGACACAACCCTCTACGCGTAAAAGGAATTACACCCACCGAGTAAAACGCAGAAATTGGGAGGAGAGGGAGGAGATCGCCTTGGCGAAGGCATACATTAGTTGTTCTGAGGACCAAGAACGCGGAAACACCCAACGGTCCGACTCTTTCTGGCAGAATGTTTTGGAACATTTCCAGGCGCAAATTCAAGGTACCGATCGGACCAAGCATCAAATCAACTCCAAGTACAAAGATATGCTAAATAAGGTAAATAAGTTCAATTGTATATACAACAATAAAATGAACATGCGTGCCAGTGGGAGGGGGGATGCAGATGTTTTACAGGCCACCCATTCAGAGTACCGGAAATTGTACCGGTCCAGTTTCTCACATACAGGGGCATGGGAAATACTCAAAGAGCATGCCAAATGGGAAACGGTCAAAGAAATGGGGATGCATTCCCCACATCATTCCGCCAAACGAAGTAAGACATCCGACTCCAACCAATTCACCAACTCTCCTTCTGATGCACACTTTTCGCCTCAACCAATCGATCTTGATGAAGCTTCCCCACAACCATCATCACATTCCCGGCAAAGAAAAGGGAAAAATGTGGCTGGATCTTCATCAATGTCAGATGGTTATCAGACCATCGTCGATAAGATATCCGCACTGGCGAATATTAATGAGGCAGAAGCGCAGAAGAAGGAAACCCTCCGTGCAAAGAAAATGGCTGTTTTGGAGAAACAGGAGGAAGAATTGACGAGGAAATCGGCCCTCCTTGAGCAAGAGATCGAAGCGCTCAAAAGGTCTCGTGAACAAAAAGATTTAAAATTCTTCCTTAAATCTCATGATCATTTGACCGGATCAAAATTGGCATTGGTTCTTGGGAAGAAACGGGAAATTGCAGAAATGTATGGGTGGGAACTTTAGGATTTTTATTTCCGTTTTTAGGATTTTTATTTCCGTATTTAGGCTTTTTTTTTCTTGTACCGGTGTGTTTTTTAATTAAATGTAATTTGAATTTTCTTTAAATTTTGTGCATTTTATTATTATTTCTAATATTAAATTAAGTGTTAAAATTAATTTATTCATTTAATTAAAACATTTAAATATCAAATATATGATGTGGCATTGTGGGTTCAGTGGGTTCAGTGGGTACTGGTTCCATGGGTGAAAGATTGGTGAAAGATTGGTGAAAGATGGGGAAAATAGAAGTGAGAGGAGAGAGAAAAGCTGACGTGGCGCGTGGGTTCAGTGGGATGGGAGGGATCTACTCCCCCCACCCTGATAACCAAAGAGATCACATGTCGATTTCATTTTGGTAACTGCGGTCCAGATGTAGTATAAAAAATATTTATTTATCCATTTTTAGTCATGGGAAAATCACATATGACACAGGTCAACTGTGATTTCTTAGGAAGTGGGATTTCTCAATTTTTATAGTTTTAGGGTATAGAGGGTAATGTTTAGGGTATAGGGTTTACGGTTTGTTTTTTAACCATTTGATTATGATTTCTAACAGTTTTATTATGAAAAGTACAATTTGACTACGAAAAACTACAAAAATTCTTTATAAAATGCATTTTATTCAATATTAAAGAGGGAAAAAATGTATTTTTTTCAACCTAATTTAACCAAAAAAAGAGTTCACAAACTAGTAAGTTTTTCGTTATCGTCTGCACTGAAGGGAGGTGGGAAATTATTGATGATCAACCTAAATATATTTTAGACATTTCTTAAGAACTATGGTGTATAGCTTTCAAAAAAAATAAGTTTTTTTGATTTTTGGAATTTGGTGAAAATCTGGTTTGATAGATAAATCAAATATTACTTTGTATTTTCAACATCCTAAAATGCTTTTTGTTATAGACATAATATATGATAGTGATGTTTATCAATATAATTCAGAGTGTTATAAACCTTGTGCATATGTATGCAGTTGAAGGTGACGGTGATAATGTAACACCCCAAAATTCCAACCAAATTTTTCTTTATTGTTTAAATATAAGCATAGTAAATCTTTTAGAAAACATAACCAGAATTCATTAAAAATTCAATCAGTACATGTCCCAAAATCATTTGTAAAGTCTAATAAGAAAATAGAGTTCCTCAATTTTCCACATATTCCATCAAATAATACATACAACAACAAATATATCAAGGTAGGTACCAGGACTAGCCACCCTCGTGGCTTATCAGGCCATAGTCCATTCCGGACTAGCCACCCTTGTGGACTATCAGGCCACAGTCTGTTTCAGACTATCCACCCTTGTGGGTTATCAGGGCACCACCCACCAAGTCAGACATCAGGATCCATAATCATAAGAACGAATCATACAACTACACGTAAGCCCAAGTAGTCCTACATTACCAAATGTGACATCTCACCTTACGATACCGAGTTACCTATGCATGTAACTTCACAAGTTCATATATAGTATAGTAAGAAGACTCACCTGTGTCACAGACGTGTCGATCACCGCTAGCATTCCTACACTCGTTCACCGAATCACCTAAATTCCATTACACACAACATTACAACCACTTCCCTCATTCCTACGTATTCGACTAAAAGGTCAGACTGGTCGATATCAGAAGTCAACGGTCAAAAAGTCAACGTCGTGTCCAAAGTCAACATCAGCGATTATAGCGTCGCTATTGAATCCTATTAGCGACGCTAACTTACGAGTTTCGCCAGAATTAGCGGCACTAACTCCAGAGAGTCGCATTCCTTTATTAAGCCATTAATTGGTTCAGCCAGAGGCTATGGCTTTCCAGAACTCCTCATTTGGGTCCAAAGGCTTGCCAAAACTCCTCCCTACGGACATGCATGACCCTTGCATGTCAAACCCTAACCCTAGCTTATAATAACAAGGATAATCCCAGTCTTTGCATGGCTCACAAGGGAGATGTGTAACATCCCCCAATCGCACGTATCACAATATTGTCCGCTTTGGCCACCCAGCGTGAAAACTTCCCAGGGGGTCACCCATCATGGGATTTCTCCCACCCGGGCACGCTTAACTGTAGAGTTCTTATGGGATCTGCTGCCCTCACGGCTTTAAAACGCGTTGTGATAGGGAGGTATCCACACCCCTTATAAGGAGATGCTTAGTTCTCCTCCCCGGTCGATGTGGGATCAGGGATCCCTCCCCATTCACCCCCACTACAGGGTTTGACGCCCCCGTCGAATGCACCGACCTCGTACACCAAGCTCTGATACCATCTTTAACATCCCCCAATCGCACGTATCACAATATTGTCCGTTTTGGACCACCCAGCGTGAAAACTTCCCATGGGGTCACCCATCATGGGATTTCTCCCACCCGGGCACGCTTAACTGCAGAGTTCTTATGGGATCTGCTGCCCTCACGGCTTCAAAACGCGTTGTGATAGGGAGGTATCCACACCTCTTATAAGGAGATGCTTAGTTCTCCTCCCCGGTCGATGTAAGATCAGGGATCCCTCCCCATTCACCCCCCACTACAGGGTTCGACGCCCCCGTCGAACACACCGACCTCGTGCACCAAGCTCTAATACCATCTGTAACATCCCCCAATCACACGTATCACAATATTGTCCGCTTTGGGCCACCCAGCGTGAAAACTTCCCAGGGGGTCACCCATCATGTGATTTCTCCCACACGGGCATGCTTAACTGCAGAGTTCTTATGGGATCTGCTGCCCTTACGGCTTTAAAATGTGTTGTGATAGGAGGGTATCCACACCCCTTATAAGGAGATGCTTAGTTCTCCTCCCCGGTCGATGTAGGATCAGGGATCCCTCCCTATTCGGGTCTCATTGCAAATAAGAAAGAGTTAGTTGTGGCTGGAGGGACTACTTTGCAATTATGGTAAAACTAGAGGCTTTAGTTGGGAGAAAACCCCCATTACTCTTGACAATCATGATTTTGAGAGGGAGAAGGAGGAAGGAGGCGATTTTCAAGGAGATTCAAGTGGGGAAGCTCAATTATATCAAGATCTAAGTGATTTGTATCAAATCCTTGAAGATCTAAGGTAAGAAGTCTTGTGTTATTGTTGGAAACCCACTTTTGGGGTGAAATGAGTATAGAATTCGAGTTCAAGGATGGGGGAGATGAAATCTATGATCCCAATGGTTTATTCAATGAATTTTAGTAGTTATCCTTCCATATTTTTATTAGTAAATGCTTGGAGAACCATTGTGGATGATAGTGGATTCATATGAACCCTAATTTTTGGGGAAAACCCCATTTATAGGTGAATCCTTGGTGATTGGGTCAACTATTATCCTCCAATGTGTTTCTATGATGAGTTGAATGATTCCTTATGATTCCAAGTCTTTGGAGGAAGGAAATCTCTTGGTTAATTATCAATTAGAAGAATGGAATTGAAGATTTCAAGGTTGAAGGCTATGGAGTAGTGTTTATGTCATAACTTGGATTGATTCAATTGAGATGATATTGAATGGATTAAATTAGTATAATCATGTATAATTTGGGTTAGAATTATGTCCTTTTGATGTATATAGGTTTGGTGAAGTGTTAGAACTTGAGTTGGGTCAAAAAGGAGTGAAAAGGACTAAAAATCGGAGTTACAGCAAGTCTACACAACCCGTGTAGGGCTACACGCCCCGTGTAGCTGTGTCTGGCCAGTTTTTCAGTTTTTTTAGACTTTGAGCTTTATGGTTTGGGCCTTGGGTTCTAAGGTTCAAGCCCATTATTAGACAATGTATAACTAAGATGTTACTCCTATTTAGTGAAGTTTAATTAGTCTTAGAACCATTTGTAATGTTGGTAATTATTTCTTATAGGAGGAGAGTAATCGAAGTGGAAGCAAGAAGATAGCATTCTTCTTTGGGACTTAGGAAAGGTGAGTTACCGGGAGTATACATCCATTTTCTAAACTCTTGTGTGTGTGTTTTTATTCTTCTATCATGCATACTTCATATGTGCTACTTGTTGCATAAACCTTATGTGTGCATGGCATCTAAAGAGTTATTTCAAAGATGTTTCCAATAAAGTCTATGATGAGGTTTTGAAAAGATGTTTTGAGCATTCCATCTTGCATTGCATTTGCATGTAGGAAGGGATTGACTGTGAGACACCTAATGATGACTTATGATGTTTTGGGCTTAATAGCCTTTTATGATGATGTACCCATGTAGAGGGCCTTTGGGTTGGATAGCCACCCTCAATGATGTCTTGGGAATGTTTCCGCCAATAGGAAACCGCATGAGGGAGTTGCTACCCCTCATGAGGCTAGTGTGATGGCCACTAGTCTTAGTTTAACTCATACGGGGATCAAGTATTATGCTTTGTGTGTGTACTTGTGAACTTCCTCGATTGAGAAACATGGAAGATGCTACGAATTTGGCTAAGTTGTTCGGACAACTCTAAGCGGTAAGTCACATTGTCTAGATGTGCGATGATCCGATACAATCTGATGTATCTAGGGCCCAGCTTGCCCTGATCCTAAATCGGAAAGTCCCTTTCCAAGGTGATGCCTTAATAAGGACAAAACCCCCGACCTAAAATTCGAGTTCCGACCGTCGCCTATCCACATCACTCTTTTGTCGGCTCTAAGCAGTCTGCAATCTCTCTCAAATACGGTGGATAAGTTTTGACCTTTGGAGCACCACCTCTATGTTCCATAGAACACGTTGTCCTACATCTCCCTAACATATCGGGGTCCTGCACTCCCTCCTACGCAACATCTCGTAAGGAGGCATACCAAAGCTTGCGTGATAGGAGAACTCTGTCAATGGCAGGTAGGATCTCAGTTCCCACCGTAGTCGATAACGCAAGCCCGAAGCATATCTTCCCACTGAATCATTCTCTCATTATGGCCCTCGGTCTGAGGATGATATGTAGTACTGAAATGAAGTTGAGTGCCAAGATCTTTGTGAAACCTTTTTCCAAAACCTGAAGGTGAATCGAACATCCATATCCAATATCACCGAAACAGGTATATCATGTCGGGTCACCACCTCCCAAACATAGACATCGACCAACTTTCCCGTAGACGAGACCTCCCTAATAGGTATAAAGTGAGCACTCTTTGTTAATCGATAAAAAACTCCCCAGATAGCATCAACACTCTGTGGGGTTTTTGGCAAATTTCATGATGAAATCCATTGTGATGGGCTCCCATCTCCATTCAGGAAAAATCTCCAGAGGCTGAAGCTTACCATGAGGCCGTTGGTTCCCGTCCTTGACATTCTAGCAGGTCAAACAAACATTTCCGCACCAAGACACATCTCATTCGCATGTCAGACCATGACACGCCTAGGTCGTCGTGCGGTCAAAAATAAGAGAAACCTAACACACACACTAGCACAGTGGTACTCAGGGTCGATCCGCAGGAGCTTCGTGGTCAGACCAGATGACAGATTACCAACTATAGTGTCACGCTATAGTCGAAGGATTTCAGTTTTCAAACCCTTGCCACTAAAACTCAGAAAATGCTAACTAAACAATCCCAAATCAAGCATAGACTAAACTAAGCTTCACCCAAACCTAGTTACTTTCTGAAATCAGAAGTGCATCTCTAATTCAAAAGTAAACAAAGGCATCCAACAATCCAAATATAAACCAAAACAAGGCATAAACTAAACCAAGAACTAAGATCCAATTAGACAGTCAATGGCTAAAGTTCAAACCTAAAAGACTAACCTAATTGGCTACTGAAATCAGCGAGGGAAAACAGTCCAACAAGGTCAAATCAACCATCCAAACACAACACAAGCATGCAAAACCAATAACAATCATCAAAACACCGAAAAACAAAGATTACTTGTAACCAAATGCTTCTTATTAATCAGAAACGAATCCCAATAATTCAATACAGTCACTAATACTAAAAAACAGTAAACTAAAGTGCTCAAGGTCAATGGTTGTCACTCCCAAAGACCCTAGCCACTATTGCTAACTAAAACTAAAATGAAATTAAATTCTAAAACATAAAATACTAATTGAGAGGTTGCTGATGCTTAATCACGGAGTCAAAGAGCTTCCAGATCGTTTTTCCACCGGGTCTTTGCTAGGGTTTCCGGCTGTAAATGGCTCTATTTATAGTTGCAATTTTCCCACAGCCGTGCCACGCAATTAAGTAAACCGCGGCGCGCGTATGGGTTTATCCCCGTTTTTTCGGACTTTGAATTTTGTTCCACCGCCTTGTATCCGCGTCGCGCCCTCTTGATTCCACGGCGCGCATACGTGTTTTCCTGATTTTTCCTTCTTCTCCAAACTTTCCAATTTGTATGCTTTTGGTCCCTGTTTACATTCTTTTCTTCCAAACAAGTACTGGCACAAAAAGTTAGAATACCACGATACAAATGATATAATTTCACTAGGAATAGGGCTCAACAACGACTAAAATATGTAATATCACTAGGCGTTGTCAAACACCCCACACTTGTGCCTTGCTTGTCCCCAAGCAAGAAAGTTTTTTTAATAAATTCTAACTAAGACTCAAACAATTTTTGACTGTGTTCGGTTTCAAAGCTTATTGCCTCAAGAGTTAGAGTGAAATAGTTCGCGAGAACCTAATCAAAATGTTCTTTGGAATTCATGGCTTTCTAGAGAACCCTTGATTACAAATTTTCTGTCCACAGTAAAGTGTACTTACTCATTTAGATTCTAAAGGCCATTAAGGAATTGTCCATGACTTTCGATGTTGTCCGTGTAACGAGCTTTCAGAAATATCATCCCAAACCAGACGATCTTAGGTGGTAAGGTGCATAAGTGCCTCTTCGAGGCCACTCTTTTCGGACCTACCTGCTCGAACAACAAAGGCCACAGATTGACATTTCCTTCCTAAATTACAATCCTAAACAATCCAATCGTCTAACTCCTAAAACTCAACTTGTTTGACTAACTAACAGCATGATCACAACTAAAGAGTATCTCTTGAAAAATACTAATGCTATCACAATCACAAACCATTCGTTTCAAAATTACAATTTAGTAAAAATTTTGAAAAAGTTGCAAAAAAAAAGTTAGAATTGGTCTTTTCTGCAAAAATTTCAAAAATTTTTCTCTTTCGACAGTCCACACCCCACACTTAAAACCGTACAACGTCCCCGTTGTACATAAAAATATTTTAGAACAAGGGATAAAGAGTTACCCCTTTGGACGATAGACCGCTTGGTTGGTATTTGGTATCACAGGTACAAATTCGAACAAAAAGTGTCATTGACTTCGCATCTGGAGTTGTGGCGCAACAGTGAACACGTCGGTAGTCAGAACAAGTGGAGGGGGCATAGTGACCCCACACTTGTCTGCGACAACTCCTCCCCAATTTGGTATAACATGCGTGACTCAACAAAACATTAAATGCAAACATAATAAAATATACATAAGCAAAAGATAGGATATGTCATAAATTCAGTACATATATCCCAAAAATAGAAAAAGAAAAATACATCAATAGCCACCTGGTGGCCTGGAGGGTTCGGCCTCATGGTCGTGGGCTCGAGCTGGGAATGGGCGGGGCTATTGGCCCTGTGCTGATGCCATCTGTAGTAGCACCTCTCCAATCCACTCCAGCTGGTCCTCCACTCTAGTGACCCTGATCTCTAATCGGTGGATGGCTGACAGGTCCTCCTGCTGCTGTGGCTGAGGCTGAGGAGCGGGCTCTGGTGGTGCTACCTGCCTCTGTCGTCTCCTGCCAGGCTGAGCGTACGCTGGCTGTGGGGACTGGGGTGCCTCGGTCTCTGCCCTGATGAACTGTCTCGGGCGCTACTGCTGAATCAGCCCCATGCTCTCCAATGCTCACGCCGTAGTGCGAGATGGAGGTAAAGCGGTCAAGGTGGCGACAGTGCGGGCTGTGAGGATCCTGTATGATCGGGCCAGGCGGGTGATGAAGTATCCCCGGCCCAATGGACTGCTAGCGGAGGCACCCGTCGAGCGGGTGGATAAGGCAACAGCTAAGGCGAAGGGAAGGTGAAGGAACCTGGAGGGGTCGAGGAGGACCCATAAAAACGTCATATCCTCCCCGGACACCTTCTCGCCCCCCTCCCGCTGCATGATGGAGGTGGAGACGATGCAATGCATGAGGCGGTGGAGTGGATCTCGAAGGTGGCTCTCCCGGGAGGTCCCCGCCTCGTAGAATATGTTGGACAATGGTGCCCAAACCTCCATGTTGGCAGGCCTCTTCGGCTACCCCTGGATACATGCATCAAAGAACTGAGGAAAATGGCGGTGCTGAAAATCCGCCTCCACATATATCCCAGTGCCCCTCGCGAACTCCTGAAGGCTGCACTCCCTATGCACGCCTCCCAGCCTGAATCGAATCAACCTCGCCCGTGGGTCTGTCGCCCTCGGTGTGTACTCAATCGTCGAAAGGAACTCCAGGAGGAGCTCCGTGTACACAACATCCTCGTCTGTGGCCATGAGCCTGTCCCAGCCCAGGCAAGTAAAAGACGCATCCCCAAGGGTCCAGGTGCGGTGTAGAAATGGCTCTATCTCGCCCCAGAGCCCGGCCTCCCCGAGGATGGCCCTGTCAATAATGGTCACCTCTAGAACCCGGCGACCCGTCAAAGCGTCTCTCCGTGATCGGTACTCAACAGAGGCCGCTGGCCCCTCTGGAAACTGAAGGAAGTCGTGGTCTGGTCTGAACAAGATCTGCACAAACTAAAAAAAATTTGCAAAATAAGTCCTTTTCTTCCCCACCGCACCGCGGAGCGGCCCTTGAGCAAGGGCGCGGCGCGCCGTGCGGCTGTTTCCAAGATCCAAACTCAAAATCGAGTTTTAACCTGTTAAGATTCAATCGAAACACACCACAAGGTAGCCTAGATGCCGACTAACTCATCTAGGGAATCTATTTGGCAAAACAAAGACCCTATGAGTTAGCATTGGCGATTTCTAAGTTTTGAACCTTTTGAATAAATCGCTCAAATTAACTATCTAATCACTAGTTTAAACGAGTAATAGCTAGTTAGAATGACATACCGTAGTAGTGGGAATGAAAAGAGCAAGAAAAATTGCGAGAAATTTCTGGTGATCAGAGCTCCGAGTCGTGGTGTGTGTGAATAGTGTCGCGGGTTACCTTAATATGGAGGAAAACCGACTGATCGTTTACCGCGTCGCGTAAATGCACAACCCGCGTCGCGCGTGTCACCAAATCAACCCCTGCGCATCGGGTTGGTTTACGATCCCGCGTCGCGCATTCTTTATTCCCGCGGCACGGTCATTAAAATTTCTAAAACTTCACACGACCCCACACTTGCTTTAGACCACTGGTACCTGTAATTAATGATAAAAAATTATTTCTAAGAAATACGGAACATAACCTATGACACGATGGGTTGCCTCCCAACAAGCGCTAAGTTTAACGTCTTCAGCCAGACGTGAAACTCCTTATTCCTATTCTTCCTCTCCTTGGACTTCTGATAACATTTGCTTGAATCCTGGTATGAAATTATGGGCCATCATCGACATTAAGGATGTGAGTTGGGTCATCCTATCGCTTACTCCACTAATCCATTGCTGTTGTGATTACAGAAGCTTGAAGACTTTTGCTTCCCTTTCTTTTGATTCTTTCTCATATTGCTGATGTCTTGCTTCTAGCATCTCCATCATATCCAGCAACTACTCTTTATCAATAGTGGCCAATGGATGATCCTTTGTTCCTTTCAAAATCTCTTCCTTTCCTCCTTCCCTTGTTCGCGTCCATACTTTTCCTTTATTTCTAATCCCAGGCTTTATTGACACACTTTTGTCCAATAGCTTGTCACCGTTCTCTGAAGGTAAAGACACAGGATTTCCGAACACATTCAGCCTTCTCTTTCGCGTCCCAAAGGAGATGTCCACATCCGCCGTCTTGCAGTCAATCACCGCGCCGCCCGTAGCTAAAAATGGGCGTCCTAAAATAAGTGCGGGCGCATCATCCAAACTTTCATACTCCATGACTCGGAAATCTACAGGATAGAAGAAATCTCTAACTTTGACTATGACATTAGTCAATTTTCCTCGGGACACCTTTGTTGACTGACCAGCCAGCTGCAGTACAACCTTTGCTGGCTCTAATTCTTCATTCTTGTATTTGTCATACAAATATCCCGGTAGCACATTTACACTTGCCCCCAAGTCCAGCAGAGTGTTCCGAATGACCACATCTCCTACAGTAGTGGTGATCAATGGTGATCCATGATCCTTCTCTTTTTTGGGCAGTGTTCCCAACAGTGCCTCACTGGCCTTGATAGTTAATCTAACAGTGTCTGGTGTAGGAATCTTGCTTTTTCCATTTCTATCACACATCTCCTGAAGAATTCTTGTATCCTCAGGAGCATCATTAAGTTCATCCCACAGAGGTTGGTTTATCAATGGCCCTATTGGCTTGGGTGCTTCCTGTTTCTACTTCCCTTTCTTATCTTTCTTTTTCTGTTTAATTCCTGCTATTACTGACTGCTTTTCTTCCTGGACTTCCGTGTCCATTTCTGGTTGAGTTCCTTCCTCAACAGGAATTTCTGTTTCCTTTATTCCTTCCTTACCTTCTCCTTTTTATCCTCCACTTTCTCCTGAACTTTTTCTTCTTCCTTAAACTCTACCTCGCTTCCTGAATCCAATAAGTCCCTTAAAGTGACCTTTCTCCATTCAGCCTCGACATTATTAACATGCTCTTTCCCAGCTCGCTGATTATGAGTTGGATTAACCTCTGTAGCACTTGGCAACTTTCCATTGTCCCTTTTTCGCTGATCTTCGGCCATTTGTCCAATTTGCCTTTCCATGTTTGCGATAGCTTTTGCATTGGCCTGGGACTGCTGCTGAGTAGCACTGAACATCTCTTACATTTTTGCCACTAGGTCTTCTTGAGTTCCTGAGGTATGGTTGACAGCAGTGTCGGCTCCCCTATTGTTGTTGTTACTACCACTCCCGTTAGCATTTCCATTATTATTCATGGGCTGGTATGACCTAGGCTGATTAGATGATTGACCTTGGTGATTATTTTGCCTCTGGTTGTTGTAGTTCTGCTACTGCCCTTGGTTATATGGTCTGTAGGGTCGTCCATTATTATATTGACCTTGACCCTGGCCATAAACTTGGTTTACTTCCTGAGTTTTTGGTCCTCCTTAACCTCCTTGTGGTTGACCCTGAGGTCCATTCTGCAGCATTGACATGAGCCTGTCAAACTTCTTATTTAGTTCACTTATCTCTTTCTTTACCTCCTTCTTCCAATCAGCATCAGTTCCCACTGCTGCTGCTGTGTCTACATTCTTTCTCGTAGAAAAATTTGCTTTGGAGCCATTGCTCAATTGTTCTAAGAATTGCCAGGCCTCCTCCGGGTCTTGCCACATAAATGTCCCGCTTGACGAGGCATTTATCATCGCCTGGTGTGTTTCGCTGACTCCTTCAAAGAATAACTTGACCAACTGCCATTTGGGAATCTCGTGGTGCGGGCAGAATCACAATAACTCCTTCAGTCGATCGAATGCTTCGTGGAAAGCCTCTCCTGGCTTTTGCTGGAAATCCTGAATGACCTTCCTGATCTCCGTTGTTTTGCTCGCTGGATAGAATTACTGTAGGAACTTGGCTTTGAGTTGATCCCACGTGGTAATACTGTTTGCTGGTAAGGATGTAAACCAATACTTGGCCTCGTCCTTAAGAGTGAATGGGAATAGCCTAAGCCTAAAGATGTTCCTATTAGTATTTCTAGGGTTATTAGCATTGGCAATCGCTATAAATTCATACAGATGATTATACGGATCATCTTGCTTATATCCCCTAAACTCTGGTAGTATTCCTAACAATTGAGGCCTTATTTCTACTTGAGATTCGATATTGTCAGGAATATAAATTGGCGACGAGTCATCATATTCCCGTGGCTGGAAATGTGAGGCAACCGATTGCCTTCTCGGTTGTGCAAAATATAAAGGTTGTGCAGGATTACCGTAAGGGTGATGACCGTTATATTCCTGCTGGCCTTGTGGTGGTTGATACTGTGGTGCTCTTCTCAGAGGTCCTCGACCTCGGTTCCTGGGTTGCTGTGGTGCTGGTGGAACCTATCCTTCATCTTCTTCATCATATCTCTCCTCTTCCTCTGGATATTGGTACTGTTGCTGAAGAGGTGGCTGGTATTGTTGTGATTGTGTAGGTTGGAATGTGGGTTGAGGTTTAAATAGAACAGGTTGTGGTTGAGAAAATGGTTGTAAACTTGGTGTCTGCTGTCTAGAGACTGGGGTGCCATCACGGGTCGGCTCTCCCCAAGACATTGCAGATGTGAATGGATTGGTGGATTGTGGTTGTGATACTGGTGGAAATGGTGGAATCGATGGTGGAGTGCCTGATGGTATGGGTACAGGGGCTGAAACTGCACCACCAGAAGCACTCGTACTCCCAATATGGAACTCTGAAACCGAGGCAATAAAAGACATCCCTATTGCCTCACCTGATGGTTCCTGGGCAACACTTACTGGACTACTACTGATGTTACTAAAACTCATTGTATTTAAACGCCTACGTGCACGGATTTTGCGCGCAGTTCGCTCAATCTCTGAGTCAAAATGCAGAGGGGATAATTGCTCACCCCTGCGGGTACGCATGCACTAATGCAACACGCCCGCCAAAATCAAAAATCAAAAATAAGAAATTACTCAATTGAAACTCAAATAAAATCAAGAAACTAAAATTCCTACTAATCACCTAATCTAAGCTCACAGCTCCCCGGCAACGGCGCCAAAATTTGACACGCCTAGGTCGTCGTGCGGTCAAAAATAAGAGAAACCTAACACACACACACTAGCACAGTGGTAGTTAGGGTCGATCCGCAGGAGCTTCGTGGTCAGACCAGATGACAGATTACCAACTATAGTGTCACGCTATAGTCGGAGGATTTCAGTTTTCAAACCCTTGCCACTAAAACTCAGAAAATGCTAACTAAACAATCCCAAATCAAGCATAGACTAAACTAAGCTTCACCCAAACCTAGTTACTTTCTGAAATCAGAAGTGCATCTCTAATTCAGAAGTAAACAAAGGCATCCAACAATCCAAATATAAACCAAAACAAGGCATAAACTAAACCAAGAACTAAGATCCAATGGGACAGTCAATGGCTAAAGTTCATGAAAGGTTTTCTGCAACTATGAACTAAGATTCCTAAGTTCACATGCAACCTATAAAGATCTAAGTTTTTCTTCTAATTAAACATATAACAATTCCTAGTAGGCCAGAAAAAATAAACTAAAAAGAAAGATCAAGAAAAACTAACCTTTAGTGAATCTTGGAAGCAAAGCAACAGAGATCTCTTGCCTCAAATGCAGTCACACCCAGCAGGAGGTATTTGGCCGAAAATTCTAGAGAGAAATAGGGTAAAAGTCGTGGCATTAGGGTTAGGGAGAGCCTCCCTATTTATAGCCTCCATATGGTGATCAGATAATCGTTACAGATAAGCCTTTTTGAATTCGAATTAAGATAAACTATTATTTTAATCATTCAAACACCATTTATCTATAATATATATATAAATATATATATATTTCGAAAATATATATATCTATATATATATTTTCGGCCACCACATGGTCACTAACACTGCCACTTACTCAACTATCGAATAATTACAGTTTTAGTCCCTGCACCTTTAATTAATCAATTTAACTGCCAAATTAATTCCAATTAATTCCAGAAAAATTTCTAATTAATTATTATAGTTTCTATTTAATATATTAACACTTAAATATATTAATAAACTATTTATTTAATTTCTATTGATTTACTAATCACATAATAAATCAACCTTTCTCTCTACCGGACTTTCTGCCAATCCTCCAATTATGAGGGCAACCCAAATGGACTATGCTACTATTAATTAGGTAAATATTAATTATTAGTCATGGCTTAGACACCTAATCCAACAGTCTCCCACTTGGATAAGTCTATGACTAAAATTACCAATTTACCCTCTAACTAATTAGCAACTGTAGCTTCCTAGAAACCGATGCTGAACTCTGACCTAGTCAGTTCTGTCCAATGATAAGTGATCAAATGATCCTCCGTCCAACAAGATATTTTTCAGACTCAGGACATGGATTAAGATCAATCCTTGTCTGATTCTCTGTTTCCCGATTTCTGATTTGCATATGACTTTAAGACTACCAATTGACCATGTCAATTTAGTCCTGGTTGGCCAACCCTTTAGTCAACTTCAAAATCATCGAGAGGCCTACAGATATCTGTTTTCCCGACAGGGTCAAGGGACGAATAAGTTTTGACTCATATACTTATGTCTTTTACTAGTCAAATCATTCACAACAACACGTTTTATAACACCGTGTTACCGATGCGTTTTCGCATTGTCAATGAACAACCGCTTGGTAAAACATAACTTATATGTCTCTACTTAAAGATCAAAAGATGTTATCGTCTCAACATTGCTTATGATGAAATCCATGAAGCAATCAGTTGAGCGTGGGTTTATCCAATACTCAAATCCCTATTTTCTAAGTACTCATGAATATTGTAGCAATCTTATTGCTATGTCTAACTCATTAGACAATCTACAAAACAATTCACGACAGTCTTCATTCATACTCACTTCCCAAGAAGTATGAGTGACTGTGGATATTCGAATAATAATTAAATTACTCAGGAAGTAAACATGCAAAATTGAAACACAATAATAAACAATTAACAAATGGTAGTATCAAATACTCATCAACAAAACTATATTATTAATTCACCAAAGTTAATTACATTTATATTGCAACAAGTTTCAAAATCCTATCTAATTACAAAAACTAATATCATCTGTTAATCCTATGCGTCGTGCATGCTGATAGTGCTTAACCCTACTCAGAGCCTTTGTCAGCGGATCTGCAGGATTATCTTCTGATGATACCCTCTTCACTACGAGGTGACCTTCTTCTACCTTATGTCTTATGTAGTGGTACTTTCTGTCGATGTGTCTGGACTTTCCATGATCTCTCGGTTCCTTTGTCAAAGCAACCGCTCCTTCATTATCGCAGAAAAGTTCCACAGGCTCCTGAATACTCGGGACTACTCCAAGGTCACCGATGAAGTTCTTCAGCCAAGCCGCTTCTTTTGCCGCTTCACTCGCTGCGATGTACTCTGATTCGCACGTTGAATCAGCCACCGTCTCTTGCTTGGAACTTTTCCAAGTCACTGCTCCCCCATTCAACAGGAATACCCAGCCTGACTGAGACCGACCATTGTCTCTATCTGTCTGAAAGCTGGCATCAGTATACCCGTCAACTCTCAAGGTATCACTGCCACCAAGGACTAAGACAAAGTTCTTCGTCTTGCGCAGATACTTGAGTATGTTTTTGACCGCTGTCCAATGTGCCCTACCGGGGTTCCCCTGGTATCGACTGACCATGCTCAAGGCAAAGGCCACGTCGGGACGAGTACACGTCATGGCATACATGATCGACCCCACAGCCGAAGCATAAGGTACCCGACTCATGTCCACAATTTCCTCGTCTGTACTTGGACTCTGAGTCTTACTCAGCTTAGCATTACTTTGCATTGGTAGCTCTCCCTTCTTGGAATTTTCCATACTAAATCTTTTCAGTACCTTGTCCAAGTATGTACTCTGACTAAGTCCAATTAGTCTTTTCTTCCTATCTCTTAATATTCTTATCCCGAGAATATAGGCTGCCTCTCCTAGGTCTTTCATGGCAAAACACTTCCCGAGCCAAGACTTGACATCTTGCAAAGTCGGGACGTCGTTTCCCATGAGCAGTATGTCATCTACATACAACACCAGGAAGGTGACTATACTCCCACTAGCTTTGACATATACGCAAGACTCATCCTCGCTCCTAGAGAAACCAAATTCTTTGACTTTCTCGTGGAAACAAAGATTCCAGCTGCGAGAAGCTTGTTTTAATCCATAGATGGATTTCTCAAGCTTACACACTTTGTCAGGATACTTTGCATCAACAAAACCCTCTGGCTGATTCATGTAAACATCCTCAGTCAACTTCCCATTAAGGAAAGCGGTTTTGACGTCCATCTGCCAAATTTCATAATCATGAAATGCAGCTATGGCCAGCATAATCCTAATTGACTTTATCTTAGCCACTGGTGAGAAGGTCTCATCATAGTCAATCCCTGGGGTTTGAGTAAAGCCCTTCGCAACCAGTCTTGCTTTGAAAGTGTGTACCTTTCCGTCCATGTCGGTCTTCTTCTTGAAGATCCATTTGCACCCGACTGTCTTTCGACCCGGTACATTGTCAACCAAGTTCCAAACTTGATTGTCATACATGGACTTGATCTCGCTGTCCATTGCCTCTTTCCACTTGCCAGACTCAGGGCCCGCCACCGCTTCCCGGTAGTTAGCAGGTTCATCCAAATTTATCAGTGTCCTATCACTGACAAACGTATCTCCATCCGTAGTTATATGGAATCCATAAAACTCGGGTGGCATGCTAACTCTACTGGAACGCCTAAGAGGTAAGGATATATCAGTCGGACCAACAGGAACTTCTTCCTCTTGTTGGTTGCTAGTTTCTCCTAAGGTTGCATTGTCGGGTAACTCTTGAATTTCTTCAAGGTCAATGGTACTCCCACTGTCCTCTTTGAATATGAGTTCTCTCTCTCGAAAGAATCCCCGTCTCGCTACAAAGACCACGTCCTCGCTTGGTCTGTAGAACAGGTATCCAAATGACTGTTTGGGATATCCAATGAAAAAACATTTCTCGCTTCTCTCTGCGAGTTTATCGTGAGTCTCTCGTCTAACGAAAGCCTCACAACCCCAGACTTTGATATGTGCTAATGAGGGAACTTTCCCCGTCCACATCTCATGAGGTGTCTTAGCAACCTTCTTAGTAGGGACAAGATTAAGGATGTGGGCGGCAGTCTCTAAGGCATACCCCCAGAAGTGAATGGGAAGTGAAGCTCGACTCATCATGGAACGAACCATGTCTAACAAGGTTCGGTTACGTCTCTCGGCAACACCGTTCAACTGTGGTGTTCGAGGAGGCGATAACTGTGAAACTATTCCACATTCCTTTAGATAGTCTAGGAACTCGATACTAAGATACTCTCCGCCTCTGTCGGACCTGAGCATCTTTATCTTCCTGCCCAATTGATTCTCAACTTCATTTTTGAACTCTTTGAACTTTTCAAAGGTGTCTGACTTGTGTTTGATTAAGTAGATATACCCGTATCTACTAAAATCGTCAGTGAAGGTCACGTAGAACCGCGTGCCGTCTTTTGTGGTAGATCTGAAGGGACCACACACATCTGTGTGTATGATGTCCAAAAGACCTTCACCTCTTTCAAAGGACCCTTTGAATGGTGATTTAGTCATCTTGCCCAAAATACAAGACTCGCATACATCATCCGATTTGAGGTCGAATGATTCCAACACTCCATCCTTTTGGAGTTGGGCGATGCGTTTCTTGTTAATGTGCCCAAGACGACAGTGCCACAAGCACGCCTTTTCTACACCACTAGAAGAATCAATAAAGTTTACACTATGACCTAAATTGTCTACACATTGCACAGTTTCATACACACCATCACAAGGTAAAGCAGTAAATACAGAAATACCATTTTGAAAAACAGAAATGGAACCATTACTATTATCAAACGAAAACTGTAATCCTTGTCTAAACAATGCATGAAATGAAATAATATTCCTTGCCATTTCTGGCGAATAGCAACAATTAATAAGTTCTAAACAAACACCACTACTGAGCACTAAACTATAAGTCCCGATCTTGGTCACAGGCGACGATCTCCTATTCCCCATGATCAGGTTGAGTCTACCGTGCTCCACCTCCCTGCTTTCCCTTAGGCCCTGCAGATCAGAACAAATGTGAAAACCACATCCTGTATCAAGGACCCAAGAACTGGAAGATGGTGAGTTTTTAAAGATAGTGTAAATACCTGCTGAAGTCGGCTTGACTTTGCCATCCTTCAAGTCTTGCAGGTACGTAGGGCAGCTTCTCTTCCAATGGCCCCGTTCCTTGCAATAGAAGCACTCTGCCTCCTTGGGATTGGCATTATGAGGAATGCCAGAAGTCTTGGGTTTGGAGCCGCTGCTGGACGATCCAACATGCACCTTTTCCCTCCAATTCTGTTTAGGAGGGCCCTTTCTCTTCTTCCCTTTTCCACCAGCAATTGACA